>VZQC01007142.1:542816-558112 GCA_009823505.1 Rhizomys pruinosus | reverse complement strand
TGGTCTTTCCTGACCTCTCAGTGCCAAGCCTCGGCTGCTCTCTGTGACCCCCTCAAATTTCAACACCAGAACCATATAGGAGACTCTTACACATTACCAAGTCCTGCTTCTGGCTTGACATGGAGGCTCCGGCCCTTCTGGAACATAGCTTCTGTGTGCTGACCCTGAAGAAATTCTTCCCAGAAGATTTCACCACAGTGATGTTGGTCTCTTGTTACTTACAGCTGATTTTTCAGCCCCAGCTAACTAGCATCAATTGTCCCAGTACAACAAAGATTTCACTTCAGGTTCTGGTCTCTTGTTACTTACAGCTGATTTTTCAGCCCCAGCTGACCAGAACCCACAGATTACACAGTCCTGATGATCTCTGCTCCTCTTTGAAACTAGAAACTTCACAAGCCAGGCCTCCATCTTCTACAACTCTTCAGCAAAACTGCTCCAAGCTCCACAGCAACGATCTTTAGGTATTCAATGATCTTCCCAGCCCAAAGTTCCAAACACCTCCACAATCCCTCCCCAAAACACCAAGGTCAGGTCTGTCACAGCAATACCCCACTCTTCTGGTACCAATTTCTGTTCTGGTTTGTCTTCCATTGCTGTGACAAAACACTCTGACCAACACCAACTTGGGGAGGAAGGGGTTTATTCAGCTTACATCTCCTGGGTCATAGTTCATCACTTAGGGAGCCCAAGACAGGAACTCAGGGCAGGAACCTGGAGGCAGGAGCTGAAGCACAGGCCATGGAGGAATGCTGTTCACTGGCTTGCTCTCCTGGCCCATACTCAGCCTGCCCTTTTATACTGTACACAACAACCTGCCCAGGGTGGCACTACTAATTGTGGGCTGGGCCCTCCCACATTGCCTGACAATCAAGACAATACTCCACAGACATGGCCACAGGCCAGTCCAATGGAGCCAATTCCCCAATTGAGGCTCCCTCAACCCAGGTGTGTCAAGTTGACACTAAAGCTATCCAGCACAACCGTCTCTCCAGTCCTAAAGATGTTTTTAGGGTACCCATGTTACACCATTAAAATATTTATATTTCTGGCTAGGCATGCCAGAATAAAACTAGTGATCCCTGTGCATACAATGAAATAGGAAAACTTGGTGGCCACAGCTTAAAGTTGTTTTGAGTGGTTTCTCTGCATGGAAATACATTAAATGTTAATACATGGAGACATGTAAAGACATGACATTACAGTGAGTTTTAAACAACATAAAAAATGATGATCAGGGCTGGAGAGATGGCTCAGCAGTTAAGAGCTCTGACTGCTCTTGCAGAGGACCCAGGTTTGATCCCCAGCACCCACATGGCAGCTAAGAACCTTCTTTAAGCCTGGCGTGTTGGCATACACCTTTAATCCTAGCACTTGGGAGGCAGAAGCAGGCAGATCTCTATGAGTTCAAGGCCAGCCTGGTCTACAGAGTGAGTTCCAGCCCAGCTGGGGCTACAGGGAGACCCTATCTCAAAATGACACCAACAAAAACAAAAAAGAAAATGATGGTCATACATGGGCAGTAGCCGGAGAGGAAAACCCAGAGAGGAGAGCCTTAGACTTGAGGTTTGGGGATGTCAGTGACACCAGGGATGAAGGGAGGGATTGGGGTTTGTCAGGCTGGAATAGGACATGTGCAGAGCTAAAGGTCCTTGGGAGACAAAAAAAAAAAAACCTGGAAATAAATTTGTAATGAATGAAAAAGAAAAGTAAAACCATTTCTTTAAAGGAAGATAAGAGAGGGGACTGGGTGCATAGACCCCCAAATAGGGAAGCAAAACAAGGAATGGATGGTCTCAAACCATGGGAGCCCATGTCACTCACCACCTGTTGCAACTCTGAAAGTAAAGCAGTGTCCTAGGTAAAAGCTGTTGGTGGAAAGGGAACTTTTGAAGAAGACCATTTGCTGGGTACTTTGGCAGTAGTTTTTAAGAAGAACTTTAGTAGTTTGGAAGTCTAGAGTGCCATCTAGTTGTTTTCCAGAGGGTATCGAAGCCAAGAAGTAGTACAGAGAAACTTTAGGCATTTTAAGTGTTTGCTGGAGGCTGAAGATTGGAGAGAGTGGAGTAGATGCTCCAGGGGAGTTGGAGAGAACTGCTTGAATGGGAGGAACCCACAGTGGAAGGCAGAGAAAAGGAGAAAATTAGCTTTGGTTAAGGAGGTAGAGACAAGGGAATGAGTCCAGGAGGGCAAGTCCTTTAGTTGCCAGAAGGAAGAGGAAAAGCAGAGGAAGAGAAGGAAAGAAGAGGAAGAGAAGGAAAGAGGAGGAGGAGAAGGAAAGAGGAGGAAGAGAGAAGGAAAGAGGAGGAAGAGAAGGAAAGAGGAGGAAGACAGGAAAGAGGAGGAAGAGAGGAAAGAGGAGGAAGAGAAGGAAAGAGGAGGAGAAGAGGAAAGAGGCGGAAGAGAAGGAAAGAGGAGGAAGAGAAGGAAAGAGGAGGAAGAGAAGGAAAGAGGAGGAAGAGAGGAAAGAGGAGGAATAGAAGGGAAGAGGAGGAAGAGAAGGAAAGAGGAGGAAGAGAGGAAAGAGGAGGAAGAGAAGGAAAGAGGAGGAAGAGAAGGAAAGAGGAGGAAGAGAAGGAAAGAGGAGGAGAAGAGGAAAGAGGCAGAAGAGAAGGAAAGAGGAGGAAGAGAAGGAAAGAGGAGGAAGAGAAGAAGGAAAGAGGAGGAAGAGAAGAAGGAAAGAGGAGGAAGAGGATTGCAAACTGCTCTAAAAGCTGTGAGGTTGCAAGAAATCGCAGAAAAGTAAATGAGGAGAAGGAAGAGAAGAAAGACAGGAAGAGCAAGTGGTCAAAGTAATGGAAGGAAGTGACCAAGCAGAAGGCGTCCCTGTCTGGCTGGTATTCCCAAAAGAGTTCACCCTTTACATGTCCTTAGAGAGGCCAGAGAGTTACCTCACGTTTCAGAACAATTTTCAAGTGGCAGGGAATAGTAGACCTTATGGCCTATAGGTGCACCTGAGTGGTTGACCACTGCAGGGAAGGAGAGGAAAAACAAGCGAGCGAGCGAGCGAGTGAGCAAGAGAGAGAGAGAGAGAGAGAGAGAGAGAGAGAGAGAGAGAGAGAGAGAGACTCAGACCTAGAGAGGCCACATGGAGGGGGGCTTAAGAACCTGGGTTTGGGAGAACAGAGAGGGAGATGGGGTCGGGGGGCACACAGAAAGAGGCAAAGGATCTGAGTGTGATGGAGAGGCAGGTCCACCTCTCAGGTGGGCATGAATTCACTTACTGACTGTACCCACAGATCAATGGTCTCAGAAACCAGAGGAATTCAGTGGTCCTAGCTGTTAGTGCTGGTCTGGGAGTGACTGGGTAGGGAAGAAGGAATGGGGAAGGAGGAGGGAGGGAGGGAGGGAGGGAGGGAGGGAGGGAGAGAGAGAGAGAGAGAGAGAGAGAGAGAGAGAGAGAGAGAGAGAGAGAGAGAAAAGGAAGGGTTAGGTAAGGGAACAGTACCTCTGGACAAAGTTAGATCCATGGTGGAACAGAGCCTATACCTGGCAGCCAGTCTGATCAGAGTCCATCAGCCATGCCCGACCCAAAGCAGCCAGAGTCTCAACCCTCAACGGAGTTCACAGCATCAGATGTTAGTTTCAGCTGGAGGGGAGACCCAGTGCAGGGAGGAAAGAGAGTCAGGACTCTGATGAAGAGGAAGTTGGGGTTCACTGGGCGGGGATCAGGATGAGCAGTGCTAGGATATCCCAAAATGGCAGGTTTTTATACCAAGCACACAAGGAAGTGAGTTTACAAGGAAATGGGGTAATGGCTATAGGTGTGTCTGTGTCTGGTATCAGTAGAAGCATCTAGAAAGAGACTGGGACCTGTGACTGGTGTCAGTAGGAGCATCTCCAGAGAGAATGAGGACTGACTCTGGTCTCTGGTGAGGTGTGACTGCAGGGTGCTGCAGTGACTTTTCTCGGGTTTCAGGAACGCAGTCCAGGATAATTATTTCTCAGAACTTCCGCCTCATTTGGCTTCCAGAAATCCCTGACTTAAGTGGGACCTTACATTAAGGAGACATGTTCAATCCTTGGGCCTACAATCCAGGATGGGGCAGTCAGGACAGCTCCACTCTCTGTCCTTGCTGGAGTCTAAATGTCTATCACAGCAGTCTCAAGAAGGTCTGGAAGCCTTTAGAAATATCCAGACACTTCCAGAAGCACCCAGAGGCTTCTAGAACCATCCCAAAGCTTCCATGTCTCAGTCACATGTTCCAAAGAGCACTATGAACAGACTGCGAGAGCTTCTGGGAATTGCAGGGATTCTAGGCCCAGGAGCCTGTTCCCTGGCCTCTCTGAGCTGCCTGCCCTGGAGGACTGTCTGAAGTGCTGGAAACACTGTCCATTGTGCTCTCTCTTGTCCCTGAATGCTGATGGATCTGTTTCTCTCTCTGCCCAACAGTGACTGACCTACAGGAAGAAGGCAAAAGTGCCATCAACTCACCCCTGACCCCTGCCTTGGTGGACCTCCACCCTGAAGACACCCAGCTAGGTACCATGGCCACCTGGTGACCCCTGGTGTGGGATACCACATGGGTGGGTGGCGTCTGTAAACTGAATCTCAGTCAAGGTCAGTTGGAAAGATCCCTGAGGAGAAGGGCTCCCACCCCTGTCCTCAAGTGTACGTTTCATTGTCACTGTGCAAAACTGAGAGCACAGCCTGCTAGGGCTCATGGTGCCAGGCCATTCAAGGCCCCATGGCACAGGGGAACAAGCACCAGGAAGAGAGAGGACACTTTGGCTGGGTGTCAAGCACACTAGCTGAGGACTGGGTGGTGTGACTCAGGGCGCTGTACTAGAGGTGCTACCCTGAGTTAGCCGATGGCTGGCCTGGGGAGTATTGGTCTGGGATCTGGGAAATGACAAGACCTCTTAGAGGGGGAAGCTGGGGGAGGACCCAGCCATGGAGAACAGTCTCCTTGGGGTCCAGGAGTCTCAAGGGCTGAATATGTGAGGAAATGTAGAAATCAGGCACTTGTCCATGCATCTCCACCCCGTCCTGATGTTCACATACCTCCCTCCATCCCAGCTCTGAAGAGCTACTTCAGGCCTGTAGTTGGCTGTGTGGGACATGTGAGTGGTGAAGGTCCCTGGCTCCTTGCAAGATACCAACAGGCTTGCTGCCCAGGTGATCGTTTTTGGACCTGTGTCTTATGATCCAGTCACCATGGAAGTCAGGCTGGCACATTCTACCTGTCTCTGAACCCTGGTTCAGAGGAAGGGCCCAGACCATCCCCAGTTCTTGTGGCAAGGCCAGGCCACCAGGGTTTTAGGGAGGAAGCAGGTACAGTCCAGCCTGTGGCCCAGAGCTGGCACCTTGGACCTTTGGTCCATGGGGTCTCTCTCCTAGAAGGGCCTCTGTGCCTGCTGCTGCAGCTGACCACTGTCACTGGCTGAGGCTGCTGTCCCAGCAGGTACTTGTGGGCTAGTGTGTGCCTGGGAAGCCTGGGCCTTCTCCTAGTCAGAGGGGCAACTGCACCCTGGCTCATGTGAGATGTTGTTACTTTCTGTTCTGCCCGTGCCTGCCCTGGTTCCTCCTGCTCAACTCCATTGGCCATTCTTCTGATGAACCACCACTGGCCTCTTGCTTATCCAGGAGGGAACATGGAAGAAAAAAAGCAATGGAGAAACCCACAGAGGAGGACGGGCTAGGCGTGTTTTGCTAGAAAATGTCATAGTTTTTGTGGTTTTGCGATTTTTTCAAACATTTCCTTGTGCCTGCTGTTTTGTACTGACACTGCATACCCATCTGTTCCTAATGCAATGTTTTGTACTGACACTGCATACCCATCTGTTCGTAATGCAATGTTTTATATTGACACTGCATACCCATCTGTTCCTATGCAATGTCTCAAGCGTTTTTCGTGGTGCTGGCCCTACCCAGTATCTGTGTGAATGGAGGCTCTAGGAACTGCCTGGTCCTCAAAGCTGTCCTCAATTCCCAGTGCTGTTTCTCCCTACACCAGGGTGGCTTAGACTCCATCTCAGCCTGGGAGGAAGAGGCCAGGCAAAGTGATAAGCATTTGGTTTCACCTCCCACTGCTCTGTATGTTTTGATTTTGGCATTGGTGTGCGGCCTACCAAGTCACAGAGAATGTGACAGGTCCCTGCTTCTCCACCCACTTTCTCCCCCATGTTAATGAGCAGGGAGCTGGCTACCCTACTTGGGCATCCCTCTTGACCCCCTCAGCTTACCCGACCCCTTTTGTCCCTGGCAGAGGAAAATGAAGAACGTACCATGATTGACCCTACCTCCAGAGAGGACCCCAAGTTCAAGGAGCTGGTCAAGGTGAGATGGTCTGATACAGTTGGAATGTCTCTGCCGGCTCCAAGTCCTGTCCCGGGTGGTCAGGGCTTCAGTGGGCACCAAGTGGGAATCACACCTCTGAGCTCCCAAAGGGAGCATTAAGGCTATATTAAGAAAGGGATGGCAAGGGGTGATGTGTGAGCCAGGGGAGGGAGGGAGGACACTATAAACACCCCCTCCCCTGTGTATAGAGCAGGACTATTAGCCTTGGGACTGTAGGCTGTTTTGTTCTAGAAGATCGTAGGTAGTCTGGGCAGGGCTATGGCTCTGTGGCTGGTGGGAACAGGGGGACAGCACTTCTTCAGTGCATGTCTGTCCCTGTTCAAGGGCGGCTTGCAGCTTTGATTGCTCAGATATAAACCACAGTAGAGCTCCTGAAGTTCACCTGCCTGAGACAGAGGTAGAAAGGATTCCAATGGTGTCCTGCCCCATGGCCCCAGAACTGACTGGGGTGACCTAGGGGCTTAGACATGCTCTCTATTACAGTGTTCTGCATGGATGGCTCTCTATCAGCCTTCCTCCTTTTGTGTGGCACTGAACCCCTGCTACCCCGAGTGACTGTATTTTTTCAAGGGCCGACTCAGGGCAGTGGGGCTGCTCATGAGCTGAGTCTTGTTCAAAGTGTAAACCCAAAATGTCAGCTACGGGCCACCCAAAGAGGGTGATTCTTTTTCTTTGTTTACCTTCTCCTCCTCCTTCCCTTCCTCCTCCTCCTCCTCCTCCTCCTCCGTGGTATTGGTGATGAAACCCAGGCCACACACATCCAGCACTCCATCACTGAACCACACCCCAGCCTCAACACACTAGTTTTTTTAAGATTTTATTTTTATTTCAATGTATATGTGTGTGTGTCTGTCCCATACATGTAGGTGTCTATGGAGGACAGAGGGCAGTCGGAGTTGCTGGAGCTGAAGTTACAGGTGGCTGTGAGCTGCCTGACATGGTGCTGGGAATCGAACTTTGGTTGTCTGTAAGAACAGCAAACTCTCTTCACTGCCAAGTCATCTCTCTAGCCTCAAGATATTGATTCTTAATAACTTCATTTTATTAAGAATTTCCCCCTGAATTTTCCACTTTGTTGTTATTCTGTTCTCATAGAAAAATGTCCTTGAGGATAGTAAACTATTTCTCATGAGAGGTAGTTAAGACAGGGATATCTGGGGATTATCTGTGTTCTGCAGAGAGACAGAACCAATAGTTATATGTCTTATCCAAAGGGGAGTTGTAAGGTTTGCCTCACATGGCTATGGAGGGTCAACCTTGTCCTCCACAGGCTGGAGGGGAGGGAGGGCTGGTAGTGCAGTGCAAATGCCCTGGGGTAGAAAGAGGGTGCTGTGGGGCCCAGCCCAAGTCTACAGGTCTGGGAACTATGAATGCTGGGAACGGAATGCCATATTCCAGCTTTTGGGTCCCAGGAATAGGGAAAGGGGAGGAGAGAGAGAGAGAGAGAGAGAGAGAGAGAGAGAGAGAAGGAAAATCCATTCTTCCTTGTACTCCAGCAAAATGGACACTGCCTACTTTCCTTGGGGATACCACCTGTTTTTCTCCAATCTCTCCTAGAAACACTCTGGCACACATGCTCAGAAATGGTATCTCCCAGGCACCCTGGGGCCCAGTCAGGTTGACTCCTAAAGGAATCCAGCCAGCATTTTTCCCTTTGACATTTGAGCCAAGTAGGGCACTGCACAAGCTTTATTCACAAGCATTATTTCTGCTTCCTACGACCTCTGGGAGAGGACCCTGCTGCCCCCCTCACTATCCCTGGGGACTCAAGGGAAGTGACTCTCATCTGGAGATGAGGAATGTAACAGTTGGAGACCCAATGAGGTCACTCTCACTTTGTTCTGTGAGCTCTGGGTACCTTGTAGGGCACTGGGGCTGGAGGGGTGACTACGGCTCCTCCCCCCTGTACCCTGTCACTGGGCCTCACTGTTGCTCACCCCGGATCCTCTGCCCCCACACCTGCCTTACTTGCCTTTTAAAACCCTGGGTTGTTTGAGCCTTGTTTGGTTGAGGGCTGGCCAGCTGCCTGCCCACTTTTGGCACCTAGGGGACCTGTGTACTCTACCTCTTCTCAATTCCAGACAGAAGAAGGGCAGAAAGGCTAGGGAGGTGAGAAGTTTCTGCCCTGGGGGTTAAGTTGCTCTCTGGACAGGCAAAGCTGAGGGCTAATTGCTTCAGCTTCTGCTGACTCCCTAGGAGGTGCAAAGTGTAACTGAAATGGCACCCCCCCCCAGGAACTTCGCCAGCATGGCCACCCATCTGCTGGCTTCCCTTCCCCTAAGTCACTAGCCTGGGATGATAACACCCTCCAAAAGCATTACCCCTTTCTAATGGGTCCTGGGTCTGCATGCTGGGGTGGTCATGGCCCACAGCGGCCTCAGCCTTCCACTGGAGTACAGGAGCCTTGTAGTTATGGTGAGGGCTCTTGTGTTGGGCATGGCAAGTGGGGTTATCTGCTCGTGTTCAGCCTTCATTTCTGCTGCTCCGATAGAATGTCCTGACAGAAGCAGTGCAGGGAAGGAAAGGTCTGCTCTGCCCCCAACTTCAGGCTGTCGTCCATCATGGCAGGGGAGTCAGAGCAGCAACTTGAAGCAGCTGCTCCTATCCACAAGCAGGAGCAGAGAGGAACGAATGCATGCATGCCGGTGCTCAGCTCGATGTCCCCAGTCTCCGACAGTTTGGGATTCCCTCTCTAGGGAAGGGTGCTGCCCGCAGGTGGCCTGAGTCTTTCCACATCAATCAACATAATCAAGACAAGCCATGCCTCAAGGAGACTCAAGTTGACAGTGAAGATTAACTACCATATCTGGGCAGAGGGGACTGCATGCAGATGAAGGTGCTGAGGGAGGATGGAAACAAGGCTGTGGCCAAGTCTGTGGGCATCTCTAGAAGCTGCACTAGGCAGGGCATCAGGGTTCCCCTAGAGTTTCTAGAAGGGCCAGCTCCCCTCTCTGACCCCTAACCTCAGACTTCTTACCTCCAGCATGCAAGAGGATCCACTAGGACCACTGAAAGCCACAGGGCTGTGGTTGGTCCTTTGAGCAGCCCTCCCTTCCCTCACTGCTGCCCTCTGCCATATGTCACACCATCCACATGGCCCGGGCAGAGTGGCTTGCAGTCACAGCAATGGTAGCATCCTTGGCTGTGGTCTAAGGCTGTCAGACACTGAGACACCTGTTCCACAAGCATCCCATCAGCCTGTACACCCAGAGACCCAGCCTGCAGGTCTCACCTCAAGGATGGTCTTGATGTAGCTTTTTAAAAATTACTGTAAACACCAGTAGGGGACCATCTGTGGAGTTCTGGGGGTCTCATCAGCAGCTCTTATGGCTATGTGGAGGGCATTTAAAAACCTTAAACTCTGCAGCCCGGGAGGCCTCTGAGACATGCAGATGTGGGGGGCACCAAGGCTCTGTGTGGCCTTGTCCTGCTGGTCAGGTCCACAGGGCTGTGCCAGAGGCTGAGCTGTATCACTAGGTCAGCACTGTACTTGTGCTGTGAGTTAAACATGGTCAGACTGCTTGCTGCTGCTAGGACCAGAGGCTAGTGCCTGGCTTGACCTAAGGCTGCTATGGAGCTGGGCTCTTTGGGCTTGCTTTGTCCACCCCCTCTGGGATCATTCCTTCCCCTCCCATCTCTGCTCCTACCACCATGTAGTATGTGGTTGCCATGCTGAACAGGAATCCTTTGGGTGCAAGGTTAGAGGAGTCAGTCCCCTCAACACCTAATGGCAAATGCAAGGATCTCCGGGTTACCCTAGGGCAGGTAGTTCAGTAGAAGGACTCCAGGACCCACTGGGAGCCATTATCTCCAAGGTCACAGTTCATGATAGACACATGAATTTGGTCAGGGGAGGCACACATAGGACCAGGATCTTGGGAAGGGGCTGTGGGAGCAGGGGGAGGGGGCTGCTTGTGATTCTGCCCTAATGCAGATGGTTCCAGAACACTGTGGGAACCCAGTGCTGCTGCCCTGTATTGGGGGTTTGGGTACAGCAGCCTACCTCCATGTCACCTTGTGACTCCCATTATCCTCCCCTAGAACATCTCATGCTGCAGACCAATGACCTGTCTTCTAATCGTCCTTTGTGGGGGTTCTGTCCTGAAGCTGGTACTTTTTAAAGTGATAGAGATGGAACCCAGGACCTTGTTACACTACTGACCTATACCTCTGGCTCTCAGAAGCAGGCTTTTTTTGTAACTTAAAGCCTGTCTGGTGCACTGGGTTGAGGACAACTGGGCCTGGCTGCTCTCCTTCCCTACAGAACACAGCCGATATAGCCATCTGTCTGTTCCTCATGGACACTCTCCGTCTTAGGACCAGTGCAGAGCTTCTTAGACTGGTTTCTTTTCCTCCTCTCTTCCCTGCCCTCTGTTGTCTAGTGGCATGGCCATTCCTGTCCCCATTCTGCTTTAGGACTGTCACCTTTGCAGTTTTGTGAGCTGCCCTCTGCCTCCTGTGAGACATCTCTGCTATGGCTACTCAGGGCATTGAAATGAGGTTGGCCATTAAAAACTATTTTGAGCATCCGTCATGCAGATAAGCCATTAAGGGGTGAAGGTCCAATCCCAACTTAGAAGAAAGTAGATCACTGCAGCCCATACCACAGTGCCTCATTTGCACATGGCCATATAACATCACTATTGGCCAGAGAAGGACCAGAGCTGGTGGGGAGAGGGTGTTGGCCAGTTAGGCATCACCTTAGAAATGGCCCCTGTGTTCTGTGGGCTTGGGAGCCCACAAGATCCCCCCCCCCCGCCTTGCTTTCTGCTGTTGTTTCTTCACGTGGGTGGACAGCTGGCAGAGGTTCATGGCTGAGACACTTCATGTTGTTAACTGTTCTCGAAGGAGTGCCCTGTGCTTTCCTGCCAGAAAGAGGCCTCCATGCTTTGTGTCTGATGTGGAATCCCATGTGGTCCTTGTCCCCAGGGCCTGGCACAGAGCCACAAAACCCTTGGAGCTGCCTGAGTGTGAGGCCTGCCCATAGCTCAGGCTGCTTAGCCACACCTTGTCCCTGCTGATGAGGGTATTTGGTGGCCCCTATTTAGCTGGGGATCAGCCCTTGAGGGGCCAACAACAGCTCTAGAGGGTCAGTCGTTGGCATTCTTGACCTCTGGAGAGGGGAATGTTTGAAGATGAGGCTTCCATCTCTGATGGACAATGACTGAGTTCTTAACCTAGGGGGCTGGGCTCTTAGTAGTGAGCGTCACTGACAAATGAAACGCAAAGATCCTGAATTTGGAGAACTGGCGTTGCAATGATGCACTTTGGAGTTGGAGATGGAACCTACCCAGCCTTTCCTAAGAACCCCAGCTAGAAGCAGCCAAATACCCACTGGGGGTCTGTAGCTCTCCAAGAGCAAATCTCTCATCTTGCTGCCTAGTTACTGGGCAAGACTTGCAATGGTCTTGAAGTTCTGTTTTTGGTTTTTGTTCTTCTGGGTTCTTTTTTTAACCTTTCTTTGTGCCTGGAAAGAAACTCACCCATGAAGACATCTTCTGGGTGCATGGAGGTGCTCTGGCCTGCTCAGCCTCACTCACTCCTACTGCAGTAAGGTGTGCCACTGTCCCTGAGGGATGATGTAGCCAGGACTCTATTTGGAAGTGATTAAAATGTAATTGTCATAGCTCTGGGGGAGACACAGTGCGGGTTTGATTGTAATTCAAAAGGAACTATGGGGAAAGTATTCCGGTTAAAGCAAGTTTGTAGAGCCATTTGTGATGGAGTACCATGTAAGGACATAATTAATATATGCCCTGGGTATTTGCCCACAGGACTTGGGGCTTACAGATGAGCAAGTCCCTAAAAATAATGGCTGCTGCTATCTTTAAAAGCTCTTTTGTGGAGCCGGGCGTGGTGGCGCATGCCTTTAATCCTAGCACTTGGGAGGCAGAGGCAGGTGGATCTTTGTGAGTTCAAGGCCAGCCTGGTCTACAGAGTGAGTTCCAGGACAGCTGGGGCTACAGGGAGACCCTGTCTCAAAAATATAAAAAAAAAAAAAAAAAAAGCTCTTTTGTGAATTAGAAGATTAAGATGGATGGCTGGGAACTAGGGTAGGGTGTTGGGTGCTGTCCCTAAGTCACTTGCACCTCCCAGGGTTGGGCATAATTTTTGCTTCTCAGACCCGAGGGCTGATCCTCTTCGTGGGGTTTTAGTCTTCAAGGCTATTGTTTTGCCTTTGGGCTTGGACCAGGTCAGGCACCTAAATGGGATTTGTTTCCTTTACATTTCAGTTTTCCTGGCAGACACAGTCTTTCTTGTATTTCTGACTGGGACTGTGTTTAGGGAAGGTAGCCTTTAGAACCAAAAGTCTATAGGACCTAAGAGACCTTTCTAGAATGCACCCAGGCAATTAATTCAGTTTGTTTGAGACCTTGAGTCTGTTCCTGTCTTAACCACTGGGGATTATTATGGTGCTGAATCATGCAGAGGCCCCCACTATAAAGCTCACAATGCATGTGGACAAAAGACCTGACAAAAGGCAAGTGAATAGGTGATTGGGTAGCAGGGGCCTCAAAGTTGAACCTCTTCTGGTGTGTCCTTTTGGGCAGCCAAGGAGGTGAGGTTTGAGTGGGGATCTCTATGTCAGTACCTGGGAAAAGGGTAGTCAACTGCCCAATAATAGAGGCAAAAATCCTCTGGTACTGCATGTTTTAGCAACTGTGAGCTAGGAGGAGAGAGAGACGGCAGCAGGTCTGGGGACTGACAATAACCATGTTCTGATCTCAGATGTAGGATGGACTGACTTGTCAGTCCTGTGCATGCTCAGTGCCTGAGCCCTTCCCAGCATACCATAGTGTGGAACTGCTCCGCCCAGGTGGCCCCCCAATTTCTCTATGTCCCCATTGCCCAGGACAGGACTTGGGGTGAAAACTCCTTGTGTCCCTTTTCCTCAGGGGAGATGCTGTGGCCCTGAGGGCATACTTGGACCTGTGGAGCGTCCAGACTCTAGAAATGCCACCGCGAGTCCATCTCAGCTGAGGACTTACTGTGCATGGTGGCCATGCTGCTGCGTGTCCATCTCGGCTGAGGACTTACTGTGCATGGTGGCCATGCTGCTGCGTATCCATCTAAAATAGTGGATTCTCCATCAACAGAACAATTCGCAGAGTGCTGGGTGACAGCACCATGTGGGGAGTTTCTCCTTTAGCCTAGGACTTTAGCTAGCTGGGGTTGCTGTGGTGCAGGCTGGGAGGTGGCAAAGAGGGGGATTCTTTTGGGTCCCTTTTCTATCTCTTCACAGAGCTATCTCTCATGTAGTACCTACTACCTGCATAGAGTAGTGAAACCCTCTGCTGGGAGACATGCCCTCCTTCCATGGTCCCTGAAGATTTCCAGCCTGCTTGCTCTGGCCAGGGAGACTGTCCCTGCATGGGTCTCATTCTCCACTTCTACCCTGACCATGTCTGGCAGCCCTGTGTATTTGGGCTGCTACCCTTCCAAGTCTGCTTTGCCCCAGCCTCACCGGGCAATATGGGAAAGTGAGGCTGACACACCTCTTGCCCATCTCAGGTGCTCCTGGACTGGATCAACGATGTGTTGGCAGAGGAGCGCATTATCGTGAAGCAGCTGGAGGAGGACTTGTATGATGGCCAGGTGCTACAGAAGCTTCTAGGTGAGTGCTGGGGTTCCACCATGTAGCACCATCCTCCTCACCCGGCTCCCAGTATCAGGAACCTAGTTCATGCCTCCTGATAGCTCCCCTTGGTGTGGCTTCACTGCCATCTGTCCTCACGGCCCCTTTCCTGGACAGTGCACAGAGTACCCAGTAAGACTGCAGCAGGTCACATGTGGCTTCTGGAACAGTCCTGTTGGGTATTCATACCATAGACCGACTAGCCTTAAAGCAGAGATATGCCCCCCTGGTCACTTCTCTGGCTGCCCTTGCTCCCTCCAGTTATGACCACCTTGACCCCAAGATAGGAGCAGCACAGATTGCTGGGAGGGGAGCATCATCACCCCGACTCCTGCTTCTAGGATGTACTACCCTGTGTTCTGGCTGGGGATGGTTGAGTGTGTTCCCAAGATGGGCTGATGGAGAGAAAGATGGAAGGGTGGGTAGCCTATCCATCAAATGTTACTAAGCCTTTGCTGAGTGCTGGCCAGAGATTCATGAGGCAGTCACGGGCTCTGGCTACCTGGAGTGCACAGTCTGTCTGAGCAGACAACAGTGACAAATACTGTTCAGTCTATGAACATATAGGTGCCGTATGGTCTGGGTGAGTGGTCTTACCGAACACTGAGGGCTCAGCTCCTAGGGAAGGTGGGTGAACAGTTGCCAGGTGAAGAATAGAAGATCCGAGGTTCGGTTAAGGAAAAAGAACAGCCATGAGATTCATGATGCCTTAGCCAGGTGTGATGACTAACACCTGTCACCCTAGCACTTAGGAGGCAGAGTCAGGGGCATCCCTGGTTTAAGGGTAGGCTAGGCTACATAGCAAAACCCTGTCTCAAAAAAAATCAGTGGCACAGATTCAGGACCTGCTCTTATAGCGCCTGGTGCTGTGCTAAGCCCTTTATGTGGGCTGCCGTATCTGGCTGTCTCAGTGGTACTGTTGGTTAGGGCCAGGGTCTCATGGCAAGGAAAGGTGTCAGGTCTCCAGTCTTTCATTCCCCATCTGTCTTACAGCTGTTTATCAGGTGCCTCAGGGACAAACTCTTGATCAAACACATGTATCTCTTTCCATAGCAGATTATCACAACAGCCCACACACAGGCTTGATGACCTGCTGTCCCCAGAAGGCCTTTCGGTTTTATCTGGATCAACCATGCATCCTTGTTCTGTCCTGGCCTCTCACCCACAGCCCCCCCTTTCACCTCTCTCTGACCTCTCACCCACAGCCCCCCCTTTCACCTCTCTCTGACCTCTCACCCACAGCCCCCCTTCACCTCTCTCTCTGACCTCTCACCCACAGCCCCCCCTTTCACCTCTCTCTGACCTCTCACCCACAGCCCCCCCTTTCACCTCTCTCTGACCTCTCACCCACAGCCCCCC
>VZQC01007142.1:524654-537220 GCA_009823505.1 Rhizomys pruinosus | reverse complement strand
GAGATCTCAAATCTCAAGAGTCACACAAGCGTGCCTTTAATACCGGCTGGGAGGATAACTCCGCCCCCACAGCCACTAGATCTAATCAAGCCAAAGACCACACCTTTAATCCCAGCTGGGGGGATAACTCCAACCTCACAGCCACAAAGGCCAATCAAACCAAAGACAGCAGGACCAAACGATCAGCAATCAGCTCGCCAAGGCACCCAGTTCCTACCTGTCTTCCCCTCTTCCTGCCGCTGGGCTCAAGAGATCTCAAATCTCAAGAGTCACACAAGCGTGCCTTTAATACCGGCTGGGAGGATAACTCCGCCCCCACAGCCACTAGATCTAATCAAGCCAAAGACCACACCTTTAATCCCAGCTGGGGGGATAACTCCAACCTCACAGCCACAAAGGCCAATCAAACCAAAGACAGCAGGACCAAACGATCAGCAATCAGCTCGCCAAGGCACCCAGTTCCTACCTGTCTTCCCCTCTTCCTGCCGCTGGGCTCAAGAGATCTCAAATCTCAAGAGTCACACAAGCGTGCCTTTAATACCGGCTGGGAGGATAACTCCGCCCCCACAGCCACTAGATCTAATCAAGCCAAAGACCACACCTTTAATCCCAGCTGGGGGGATAACTCCAACCTCACAGCCACAAAGGCCAATCAAACCAAAGACAGCAGGACCAAACGATCAGCAATCAGCTCGCCAAGGCACCCAGTTCCTACCTGTCTTCCCCTCTTCCTGCCGCTGGGCTCAAGAGATCTCAAAACACAGCGAGCATCTTACCAACTGGGCTGTCTCTCCAGCTTCGATGATGCTTAGAAAAAAGGTTTGTTTTTAGTTATGTGTGTGTGTGTAGGTATCTGTCTGTGTATACATATGTGGGTGCCTGGGTGTGTATTTATGTGTGTCTGTGCATGTATTCACACATATGTGGGTGCCTGCACAGGCTAGAAGAGGGCATTGGTGCCCTGTGAGCCACCTGATACAGGTGCTGGGATCCAAACTCTGGCCCTCATGATTGAGCAGCAAGCACTCTGAACCATGGAACCATCTCTGCAGCCCTGATCACACTTTTCTATTGAAATAGTCCCTCAGGTTAGTTCTGGATCTTGGCATCACAGCACAGGCTCTGGCTTTGCATCCCCATCAGCTGTAGTTGGCTGTCAGCAATGCTGGTAGCACCTCAGGACTGTCTTTGAGAGCAGGCATCATTGACCTCTTAGGGTACATCCTTTTGGTTCTCTCTTCAGTTGGCCCAATAACCACAGTGCTAACCTAAAGCCACCCTAGCTATGAGTCCTGCCCCTCTGTTCTCTCCTCCCTAAGGAGGCTTGAAGCTCGCCTAGGCTCTTCAACCTTTGTATTGTAGAGTGGCTGTTGTTCTCTCGCTTGAATATCTCCAGTCAGTACTCAAACAGCCCTGAAACCTCTTGGGGCTCAAGTGGTCCACATACCACTTTGGATGGGAAAAGAACAATGAACAAGAATATTCAGATCACAGAATGTCTCTGTCTCTGTCTGTGTGGGCAATGCTGTTACTCTAAGATGTAATGGTAACTCAAGTGGTCCCCGAGCCCAGGGATTCTTGGAGAGATGACCTTGATGTAGGGACTGAGAGTGAAACCAAATATGAAGCACTGTTGAGCAGCAAAGCCAAGCGACTATAGCCTGAAGAGGAGGGGTCAGGAGGAGGGGGTCCCAAGGGAGTCTGGTGAGGTCAGCACATGGGCGGGGACACTAAGGAGTGTCACGTGTGCGAGAAGTGGAGGTGGAGGGATCCCTTATTTATTTCAATTAAATTTGTGTGTGTGATGTGTGTGTGATGTGTGTGTGTGTGTGTGTGAATGTGGGCACATACATGCCATGGCACGCATGTGGAGGTCAGGAGACAACCTCAAGTGGCGTTCCTCAGCTTCTTCCCTCTTTGAGGCAGGGTCTCTTGTCAGCTGGCCCATGAGTTTCTACAGAATCCTCCTGTCTCTGGCTCCCATTTTGCCCACATAGGAGTAACAGGGTTTCAGATGTGCATGCTTCTGCATCTGGCTTTTTACATGGAGTTTTGGCCTTGAATTCAGGGACTCAGGTTTATGTAGCAAGCACTTTATCTGTGTCACCATCTCCCCAGCCTGAGGAGGTGTTTAGAGCAGATAAGAATGATCAATGAGGATGGTATGTGACAAGCGTCAGAAGAAACAAACACCTTTCCTTCAAAGACATGAGACACAGCTTTTCAACCTTCCAATATGGACTGAAGACTCATGTCTCTCCAAGAATCCTCCAAACCTTCAGTGCCGGATGGGAACTGCTGAGACATCCAGCTTGTGGACTGAGCTACTACTGGGGTTTCCGCCTCTTCAGAGTCTAGACTGGCATTGTTAGACTACCCAGGCTGTGTCACAGAGACCACTACAGGAAGATCAAGACAGGACTCGGTGTTTACTGGGCCTCATTTGGTGACCATGGGAAGGGAAAACCCCAGTGTGGAGCACAAGGGGAGGAATGATGGTTGTTTGGGCTTGCCAAGGAGGAGCCTTCAAACATGACATCTTTCAGCCTAATAAAGAAAAAAAATAAAAAAAAGAAATCATAAGCTGAAAATGCTAAAACCTATGATATATGTGGCAGCATATATGAATGTTTTGTAGTGATCCAAATTGGAAGGAACAACAACAACAACAACAACAACAAAAAAAGATTGGGTCAAAGAACTGATTGAAACAGTGAACTTCTCCTGGAAACAGTAAACTTCTACATTGAAAATTTTAAAAGAGACTAAGATAAAGATGAAAAACATGTTTGGCAGAATGCATGAGCTCTGGTGGGGCGGGGGGGTGAGAAAGGGGGAATGGGTCCAGACTTGATTGGGAAATGTTGTAGGAAATGCACGAAGCTTCAATTAAAAAATTGGCTTTGAAAAAAATAAAGAAAGAAAGAAACCAACACCTTATCAAAGACTTCTGATCCCAGCCCTGGGAGAATGAGACTTTGTGGGCTAGTCTCCAGGTCTACGGCCCTTTGTTACACAGCCCACACTGACCCATTTGGTTTCATTCCCTGCTCTGTTGCCTCCTCTTCTGCCATTCCAGGTGACATGGCTGGTCACGGGGGACAAAAACATATGCTGAGTTCTCTTTCTCCTCTCTCCTCCCAGCAGGCCTGTTTTGCCCCTCTTTGGTTGCTGCATACCTGTCTGGCATATATTTTCAGGTGCATACAGCTGTGGGGCACCCCGCTGGGACCCTTGACATGGTAACATGGCAGGAATCCACAGAAGCGGCTCTTCCCCTCAGCAATGTAGCCAGCCAATTTGCTTTCTATCACACTCACCTCTGCCCAACCTGATGTCATTTTGTCTGTTTTCCTCCCTTATTGGTTGTCAAGTGTCTTGTCTGTTCCCATACTTGGGGCTTCTCTAGGGCACCCAGGATAGCACCTGTGCCGAGTAGCTGTTTCATGAGTCAACAAATGATTGAAGGGCTGTGCTGTGTGTGGCACCTTCCAAGGGCTGCTGAGGATTTGCTTGTTCTACAGGCAGTGCAGAGGGGAGAGGGTGCACGGTCAGGACTGCTGAGGCATGGGTCCAGCTAAAATGACATTGGACAGAACCTTTTGGGACCCTACTTGAGTTTACAATCCCTGTTAGTAATGGCAGCCCTGCACCCAGGCCTGCAGTATGTCTGGCTCAAGCTAAGGTCGAGGTAATTGCATTCCCAGAAAATCACCCTGAGTTGCTCTGGGCCTTTGCTAGTTGGCAGAGGAGACTTGTCAGGAAAGACTTCATCTTAGAATTAAAGGCTGGAAGGGACAGGGCTGCACTGCCTTTAGCTGGTGCCCTGGAGCCCTGGCTGCTGCGTCTGAGGCCACCTGACCTCACCTGCTGCCTTTCTCATTCCCAAAGGAAATTGAAGGCAGCTGGGTCTCCTGTCTCAGTAATTGAATCCTGAGCGAATGTGACAATTCTTGCCAGAGTGCTTCCTGATTGCTCTTGGAAATAAGCAGTCACAAGCTCACCAGATATCTAATCAAACTCTTCTTGTGGTGTGAAAATGTTAGAGACAGGAGAAGGGGAGTCTGGGAGTGCAGAGGCAGAAGCAGCCTTCAAACCATTTTTTATCATGCTTATCAAACTCTTCTTCCTCAAGGACCCTAGCAGGACACCTCTCTTCCTCACTCCCGCCCCAGCTGACTAGGTAGCTTCCTCTTCCTTGCTCCTCAACTACACTTTTTTTTTTTTAGAAAAAATTAATTTATTGCTATTATTGGAGGTAGGGTGTGCACATACATTCAAGTCAGAGGACAACTGTTCAGGTCAACTATCTCTTTCCACCATGGGTTCCAGGGATCTAATCTACTCCATCCAGTTTGGGAAGCAGGCACTTTACCTTCTGAGCTATTTCACCAGCCCTTGTCTTTTAAAAAAGATTTATTTTTATGTATATGAGTGTTTTGCCTACATGTATGTAAGTGTACCTGTGTCGTGCAGTGCCCACAGAGACCAGAAGAGGGCATCAGATCCCCTAGAACTGCAGTTAACAGATGGTTGTTAACTGCCAATGTGGGTGCTGGGACCTGAACTTGGGTCCTCTACAGGAGCAACCAGTGTGCTAAGAGTTGAGGCCCCCCTTCCTGTCCCCAGAGAAAGAGAGAGAGACAGGATCTCACTACGTAGACCAAGCTAGCCCTCTAGTCTCTGCCTCTCAAGTGCTAGACTGACAGGTGACTGCCACCCCACTTGGCCCCCAGCTACATCTTGGAGGGCTATTTTCCAGATCATGTGTGTAAGCTGTTTCCAAGTGCCCCTGCTCCATCCTTAACTTCCCCCATTCCTCTTCACCTGTGGGGTAACTTTCTCACAGGGTTTCTTGGCTCAGCACTACACCACTTGCCCTGTGCAGCTAACGCCACAGTCAGGGTGTAGATGGCTGGAGCCCCTCCTCTTCTAACACTCTGCCTCCTGCTTTTGTCCTTGTCCTTACAGAAAAGCTGGCAGGCTACAAGCTGAACGTGGCTGAGGTAACACAGTCAGAGATTGGACAGAAACAGAAGCTGCAGACAGTTCTGGAAGCTGTGAGGGACCTGCTGCGACCGCATGGCTGGCCTCTGAGCTGGAATGTAGACTGTGAGTGGCCTCAGGATGGGGCTGGAGTGGTTGGAAGGAAAAGTCCTTTTGTCTTATGTGTTGTCATCCATAACCGCATGTGGCCTTGCAGTTACAAAGCTTTGTACCTTCTTGGCCCTTCTGCCAGAGGACCGGTGGCAGAAGAGGACTTGGGGCTGCTAGGGTGAGAGGCACACAGCTAAGCATGGAATCACACACTGAAGCTCTGCTCTCCTGTGATTCAGAGACTTAGTTCAAGGGTTTGTGTGTGTGTGTGTGTGTGTGTGTGTGTGTGTGTGTGTGTGTGTGTGTGTGTAGGCCAGAGGTCACCACCTTGTATTTTGAGATAGGGTCTCTCACTGGCACGTGGAGTCACTGACTAGGCTGGGCTGGCTGGCGGGGAGCTCCAGACCCTTCCTGTCTCCACCTCCCCTACCATTATAGCTTTTTTATGTGGGTTCTAGGGATGGAACTTTATGGACTAAGTTATATTCCCAGGTATATTTTGCTTTAGGGAGTCTCATGTAGTCCAGGCTGACCTCAGACTCAATATGTATCCAAGGCTAGCTTTGAACTCCTGGTCTTCCTGCCTCCATCCCCCAAACGTGTGCCATCCATACCTGGCCCCAGAGGTCTTGTTGGGACTCCAGATACCCAGGGCAGTGACACAGAGTGAATCATTATGCTAGTGGCCCACTGAGGCAGGTGCCCAGGAGTCCATGCCAGTTCAGAAGTGTCAGGCTGGCTCAAGGGGGAGGTGGCATTACAGTGCTCATATCCCAGAATGGGGCAGAAGAAGAAGAGCTGAATGTAAAACTGAATGGTTTGCTGTCCTGTCCATATCCCACCTCTTCCAGCTCTGGGCAAGGCAGGTGTGATTCGGGAGGCACTAGAGCATGCCCTGCAGGTTCAAGGCTCTGTGTCCTGCCTGAGGGAGTTGAGCTCCCAGCTGCAGGGAGGGGACTGGCTCTGCCTTTGACTTCTTAGCATGACCTTGGATAGATCCATCATGCTTTCAAGCTCTGGGGGCTGTGGGCGGGTGGTGCCAAGTGGCTGTACATCCCCTCACAGATGTGCCTGTAACCTGTCTGAGACTTTCTGTTCGTTAAGACCTGGGGAAAGTCAGGACAAGAATCCAGGGCCAACCTGGACTATTCAGGAGTTAAGTCCGCCATCCTCAGAACAGTTCCATCTCTCATCACCCACCCCCATGGGTATGGCTTGATTGCATAGCATGAGAAGTTTTGCTCAGTGCCAAAGAGAATGACATGCATTATTGTGGTGGCTGCATGACCATGGCCCTCTTGCTCTATAGAGCCTGCAATTCACCACTTACAAAACATGATGCTTTTTTTATTTTTCCTCTTTTATTTGTTTATTTTTTTAAGGGATTCTACAATATAATAACACAGTTGTTTTCAGATAACATTGATGTTACTCAGTTTGACAAAACATGATGCTTTTAAAAGTAGCTGCCTGAGTCACCTCGGGCCATGAAGAAAAAGAAAAGCCGACATAAGTCCCCTGGACAGCTGCCTGTCTCCAAGGTCCCTTTGTCCTGCCCACTGGTCTCTCTGAGACACACCCTTGGGATAGGGTCCCTGCTTACTACAGCATCTGACCTGAGATTCCCCCCCCCCCAAAGCCATCCACGGGAAGAACCTGGTGGCCATCCTTCATCTCCTCGTCTCCCTGGCTATGCACTTCAGGGCCCCCATCCGCCTTCCTGAACATGTCACCGTGCAGGTCGTGGTTGTCAGGGTAAGTACCCCTGGCTATCTCTCCACCATCCCCTCTGCTGGCAAGGCAACCTGACTTTTCCTGATCCTCCCTCCCTATCCCAAGAGGCTGCCTTCTATTCTTTCCTTCTGACAAAATGCACATCTCACCCTGCTCTGTGAGAAATGATTGGAGGAAGAACAATGGCACTGATTTGAGGAGTGGCACACGGTGTTGAGGGTTAATTTCCCAGATTTCTGAAAAGAACATTCATTTCTCTCTAAAGCCAATGAGTCAGAATTCAGTCCCCTTGAATGTACTGGTTCCTCGCTGGAGGAGGCTGTGACCCGCAGAGTGAAACAGATCCCCAGATCGAAGGCCCTCCACACTTGCTCTGTGTTAGACACCATCACTTTCTATTATCTCATTTTTAGGATCATTTCTCTTGATTCACTTAGAGAAAAGGAGCCAGGCCCCAGGGTCCTGCTAATGGAGGCAGGCATAGGTCTGCCTTATTTTCAGTTTTGTTGCCCAAGTGTTCCAGTGGGCAGATGCTGGCCAGGCTGGGTTCATGTGCAGTTTTATCAGTGAACACATAGTAAGCACCAGGCATTCCCCTGGACCACCTGGAACCTCAAGTGAGGAAAACACACTCAGCCTGGAGGAGTCACGGTGTCCGCCAGGAGAACCTCCGTGTCTCTGCTGCTATGTTCTCTGCGTCTTAAACTTGTCAGTCCTGTGGTCTGTGGTCTCTGAGGACCTGGCGGAGCCTGTGTTTTCTGAAGCCATTCTGACCTTCCCACTACCCCATGAGCTCTGTTGTGCACCAGGCAAAGGTCACCTGCCATCTTTCTTCATTTCCCTCCCAACAAAGATATTTGTGGTCAGCGGGAGTGATGCAGACCTAGGGAGACCAATCCTGTGGCCCTGGTTTGGGCCAAAGGCTTGCAGGCAGCCAGCCTGGAAAGGCTTCCCAAGGATACGTGGGACCACGGTTCCCAAACCCACCTACGTCAGCCCAGCCCCAGGAGTGCCGAGTGGGCCTGCTGTCTCAGTATTTCCTTTCAGTCTTGCAGTTCAGTCCAAGACAAGCTCAGGCTTGCGGAAAGCCTGACTCCTTCCCCCAGGAGACCCGCATTGGCATTCCCTCATACTTGGAGATTCTTTGGGTCAAACCCAGAATGGAAGAAGCCAGGAAAGGCAGTCCTGGACTGCCTGCCACTCCCCAGAAGCTGTCTCCCAGGCCTTGCTTAGAGCTACCCTCTGCCCCTCCTGGGTCCCCGGGGCTGTCCCCGAACTGTTGAGCTTGCTCAGATAGCCCACTCTCTTACTTGAGATGGCAAAGCAAGGCATGTGGCATTTTGTGGCTGGAAGGCAGCAAGGCCATCCTTGCTTGGTTTATCCCCAGTGGAGGCTTGGGACAGGCTAATTGGTTACTTTAAATTGATTACTGCAGCCCCACTTGCAGTGATTTCCCTACAAACTTGAGGGTAATGTTGCAAAGTGTTCAGTTGTCCTCAGCATCCCATGCCCAGCAACTAGTGGGTACCTCATGCATACTTAATATGCAAATAAGTGAACCAAACACCTTGAGTCTTCCTTGGCAGGTTTTCCTGAGTTGAAGTTCGCATGAGATTGGGAATGAGTTCCTCATTAACAAGAAAGTCTGCAAGCTTCCTGGGGACTGGCTCAGGGGGTGGAGGAGTGAATGGAGGAGGGAGAGAGAAAGAGAAAGAGAGAGAAAGGAGGTGGGGGACTGGTCAGGACTCAAGTTTCCATCCCTCAGGGACTTCAAGCAGGAGCCTGTGGTCCTAGTGTGTGTGGGATGCTGAAAACTGTCACGTGCTCCCCGACCTGGAGCCTCTGGATACATTCGGGCATGAGAAAGGCATCAAGGGTTCTGTTAGTTTCTGGGGTGCTGGGATGAAATGCCACTACCTGGGCCATCAAATAGCAGGTGGATTTCTCCTAGCTCTGCGGGTGTGGTGGATGAGGCCATCCCCCTCTGGGCCTCAGGAAAGCATCTCCTCCTTTTTGCAGCATCTCCTCCTTTCCTGCAGCATCTTCTCCCTTCCTGCAGCATCTCCTCCCTTCCTGCAGCATCTCCTCCCTTCCTGCAGCATCTCCTCCCTTCCTGCAGCATCTCCTCCCTTCCTGCAGCATCTCCTCCCTTCCTGCAGCATCTCCTCCTTTCCTGCAGCATCTCCTCCCTTCCTGCAGCATCTCCCTTCCTGCAGCTGCTGGCTGTCCTCAGCATCCCAGGCCCACCTCCACATCTCTACTTCTAGGGCTTGTCATCCATTGTGGCCTCCCTTAACTAATATCTAAAGATCAGTCTCCACAGAGAATTGTCATGTTCTGAGGCTCCAGGTAAAAGTTTGGGGGGCCTGTTTAAGCCGGTCTCCATGTGTTCTTTCCCTGGTGTCTCCACAGTGAGATTTGTCAACCTTTTCTGAGTGCTCTCCTCACCTGTCCCATTTGTGGAATATGGGGCCCACTTGGGGAGTCTGGTTGGGGTGTTTCTCCTGAGTCCACTTAGTAACCAGCTCCTACAGTACCACGGAGAACAGAGGCTCAAAATAGTCACAGCTGCTGAAATGGCCTCCCCTATGGTCACCTGCCCAGGCATGAGGTGGGTGCTGGGCATGGGGCCCTTTCTAGGCTGGTGTCTTGCTGGAGGGTCACCTGCTCAGGCTTTCCTGTATTATCAACATGTGCTTTAATTCTCCCTTCCACCGTCACATATTGATTGGTTTGGTTTGGAATTTCCAGAAACGGGAAGGCCTATTGCACTCAAACCACATCTCAGAGGAGCTGACCACAACCACAGAGTAAGTGACACTGGCTGGCCCTCAGAGATCTGTGCCTCACGAAAGCTGGCCCTTGGGTTCCCATGCTTGTAAAGTGAACCCCAGGAACCAGTGACTCATGGGAGCTGGGTTTTAGGGACTCCTGCCCTATAGGAGCTGCACCCCAGATTCCTGCCTCAGCAATGGATACTGGGTAGGCCTGCCTTCCTCTTCAAGTCCCTTGGTCTTAGTGTGTTCTTTTCACATAGGCTCTTGCCTGCCTCCTCCCTCTATCCACTTTCTTCCAAGCTTTCCAAATCAGAGTCTAACACCCTCAGAGGATTTCTCATTACTTATTTTAGAAGTGAGCTTTAAGAATGTCTGGTAGGGGCTGGAGAGATGGTTCAGTCAGTGCTTGTCATGAAAGTGTGAGCTGAGTTTGGATCCCGAAACATACATTAAAAAAAACCTGGGTGCAAGGGTATATATCTATAACCCCAGCAATATGTGTGTGTGAGAGAGAGAGAGAAAGAGAGAGAGAGAGAGAGAGAGAGAGAGAGAGAGAGAGAGAAAAGGAGGAGGAGGAGGAGGAGGAGGAGGAGGAGGAGGAGGAGGAGCATTCCTGGAACTCACCGGCCAGCCAGCCTAGCCAAATCAATGAGGTTCAGTGAGAGAGCCTGTCAGAAAACCCCTCTGCTCTCTTACACACACACACACACACACACACACACACACACACACACACACTTTTTAAATTAAAGAATGTCAGAGGGTCCCATTTGTTAGCTCAAGTTGGTCCAGGGATCTGGTGCCCTCTGGTCATTTTCTAGTCTACCCCTTCACTTGTTGGTCACCTTTTGCTCTCTCAGAGGGAAAAGCCATGTGTTTAGCCAGAACTTTCCTTGTGTGTGCATTCCTGAGCTCTCTAAACTCTTCTAGAAAGCCAGAGGGTAATTATTTTCAAGTCTAGAAGGCCTTGAACCTAATAGCAAACTAGATTCTGTACTCTGTTTAGGACTGTAAACTCCCTGCCCCCCACATTTGTTCCTCTTGACCAAACCTGTTTCAATGTTTAAAAAATGGGTGGTGTCAGCTAGCTCACCAGCTCCATTCAGAGACACTAATTCCCGGCTGTGCCTCATGAATGGCCTACTACAGTGGACTGACGGAATCCACTCCAGGGCACTGTGTGCCCTGCCCCTGCAGCTCGTAGGAAGCTCCCAGCCTCTGCACGGGAAGGGAGAGGAACTCCGGGTGAGGTGGGAATGTGGCTCTTTGCCAGCACTACAGGCTGCAGAAGGATGAGTGCTTGGAGTTACAGAGCCTGCGGTTGGGCTTGACATGTAACGAGACACCACCTGGAAGCCATTGCACTTTCTCACATAAGTCCTTGCTCAGCCATGTGGGCTGGGCTCAGCAGAGTGGTTCTTCTGGTAGTGATGTCTATCGCTGAGGGTTCCCAGGGCTGGCTGGTGATCTCTCCTGCTTCTTTCTTCCCCATGAGCCAGTTTCCTCCTCAGTTAGTGCTCTGAGGCTACTTCTTGGCCACAGACCCTCAAGGTCTCAACTTGGGTTTTAATACCATGTCTTCCTTTTATGGATTGGAGCAAGTCTCAGGTTATCCTGGGTCAGAGGTTTGGGAGACAGATGTTATCTTTTGCTGAGAGGTGGTTGCTCCCAGGACATTGCCATAAGAGGCGTGCAGCTGTGGAAGCAGCTGAACCATTTTTTTTTTTTTCAGTCTGCTTGAGATGAGGGGTCCAGAAAAGGAAGCAAGGAAGATCTGGGAGCTCCATAGTCACTGTGGGTAAAATGGAAAGCCAGAGAGCACACATGTGGACAGGTGCCTTCCCACAGCCCACCAGCTGTGCCCGGAACTTGAGTCCTGCTGTGTGCCACTGGAGCTGGGTCCTGGGAAGGACTGGGCACAATGCCTTTTCTCCACGGTTGAGGGTCAGGTTGACAAGATTATTCAATAAAACATGAAATCAGGCACAGAGGCTTTGGGAAGTGCTGTGGGCTCTACAGAGGGATTTTCAGAGGATCAGAGTGCACTGGAGTCAGGAAGGGGGACACTTTCATTGAGAGGCCACTTCTACTGGTGCCAGACTATCCAAGCAGTCAGGAAGAGCACTGGGATTTCCCAGCCCCTTAACAGCCCCCTGGCCTCCTATCTTGTCTCCTTCCCCTCCTGTGGCCATGGACCATCAGATCCTGTATCTACCATGACCCCAGCTGTGTGCAGGGGACATGCTCCAGCCACATCTCATCTTCGTCCCCTCCCAAGCACACAAACACTGGGATGCACAGGCTCGAGAGTAGTTTACTGACGAGGTTGGCATTGCTAACTACCATCTCCCATCTGTTCTTTGGTTTTCTGGAGGTCACTGTGAGGCCACTCCCTGACCTCCTGGGTGGCCAAGCAGGAGCACCAGGCTGCCTTTTCATTCTTTTTAAAAATTTATTTATTTATATATTTTTTATCAAATCTAGACCCATGTCCCCCCCATCCCCCCACCCCACCAGAGCTCACGCATTCTGCCAAACATGCTTTTCATCTCTTTCTCAGTCTTTCTCAATATTCTTCATGTGGAAGTTGACTGTTTTGAGCAGAAGTTCACTCTTTCAGTCAGTTCTTTGATGTAGTCCTTTCTGTTGTTGTTGGTGGTGGTGTTGCTGTTTCCAATATGCATCACTCCCAAATGCTTTGGACAAAACCTCAAAGGGCCGTACACAAGAAATACTTACAACTAGGTAACTGGCACTAGCATCCACAGATGAGGGATACCATTCATCGTTTGTTTTTCTGGGTCTGTGTTACTTCACTCAGCATGATGTCCTCTAGCTCCAGCCATTTTCCTGCAAAGCTCATGATGTCATCTTTCTTTACTGCTGCATAGAACTCCATTGTGTAGATGTACCACATTTTCTCTATCCACTCATCAGTTGAGGGGCATTTGGGTTGGT
>VZQC01007142.1:449079-521661 GCA_009823505.1 Rhizomys pruinosus | reverse complement strand
GTGCTACGTAGAAAGTGTATTCTCTGGTAATTGTCTGAAGTGTGAATGAATTATTTCGTAGCATTGTCTGTCGATTCATTTTGGCTGTGTACTCATGTCGTATCAGTTAAGATGGTCTCTCTGTAATATTCGTTTTGTTCCATGTTCGAACCTACTCCAACAAAGGGACTCAGTGGGATATGAAAGTCCCCTATATGAGTGTACTTGGGTTATGTGTGACTTGTGATCCTGGGAGAATTGTCTTTTTAAAGTTTGGTGCACCAGAGTTTGGGTATATATATTCATATGTGAAATATTCTTGGTGATTGTTCCTTTGATAAAGATGTAATAGCCTTCTTTGTTCTCTTCTGATTTCTGTTACTTTGAAGTCTATTTTTGTCGATATTAAAATAGCAACACCTGCTTTCTTTTTTGGTTTTACGTTTCTTTTTGGCATATTTTTTTCCATCCTTTCACTTTAGGTGGTGCCTGTCCTTGAAGGTAAGATGGTGTTTCTTGTTAGACAGCATATGGAATGGATTCTGTTTCCTAATCCAATCTCCCAGTCTATTGCTTTTTTGATTGGGAATTTAGTCCATTAATATTAAGGTTATGACTGATAGGTTGGTTGCTTCATTTGTTTTGCCTTATTATCCATTTTTTTGGTTTTGGGTTTAGGTTTCTACTTCTGCAGTTATGCTTTTATTGATTTCTCTTTCTAGGTGCCTGGGGATGGTTGCTCCTTTCTTCTGTCCTTTGAATTGCTTCACGTATTCTCTGAAGGGTTGGTTTTCTGGACATGTATTCTTTCAACTTGTTTATGTCATGGAAGGTTTTTCTCTCTCCTTCAATTATAATTGACATTTTTGCTGGGTATAGTAACCTGGGGTGGTATCTATTGTCCTTTAACACTGGGAATGCTCTGCTCCAGGTTCTTCTTGCTTTCATAGTTTGCATTGAGAAGTCAGTTGTGATTCTGATAGGTTTCCCCTTATAGGTCACTTGTTTTTCTCTTGTGGCTTTAAGGATTTTGTCTTTGTTTTGGGGTCTAGCATTTTAACTATGATGTGGCGTAGAGAGTTTCTTTTTTGGTCTTGTCTGTTCAGAGTTCTATGTGCTTCTTGTACTGGTATTAGTTTGTCTTTTTTTGTTTGGGGAAGTTTTCATCTTTTATTCTGTTGAAGATCTGATCAATACCATTCTCTTGGGATTCTTCCCCTTCCTCTATTCCTATGATGCAGAGGTTTGATCTTTTCATAGTGTCCCACAGTTCCTGGTTGTTCCACTTTTGTGTATTTTTTTAAATTTTTCGTAATCTTTACTTGAGGTTTTTAGCTGTTCTGTGTTATCTTCCAGGTCTGATATTCTTTGTTCTGCTTCCTTCATTCTGCTTCTGAAGCTTTTTCCATTCCTTTCCCCTTGATTGGATGAGTGTTTGATTTCCTTTTTCATTTCCTCGTCTGATTTCTTTAGTATTTCTACTTCTTTTTGGAGCTTCTCAATCTCTTCTTGTAGCTCTTTGCTTTGCTGGCTTGTTTTCCTTATCTTTTTCAGCATGGGACCTTTTCAGTGTTTCTACTTCCTTCCGGTGTTTGTCATTCTCTCTCTCTCTAGGTCCTTCTTGAGTTTTTCATTCTCTTTTCTTAGTTCTTTGATTTGCTCTTTATAATCTTGTAGTTCTTTAAGTATGTTCCCAATTGTGTTTCTGATATCTGTGTCCTGGGCCATCCCCAGGGGCATCCCACTGTAGGAATCTTCCGTAGGGATGGTAGAGCTTGGTGCGGGATTATCCTGCCCCTTTCCCCTGTTGTCTCTTCTTCGTATTCCTGGCATATGGGCTTCTCCTTGCCTGTATTCCAGTGTGAGTCCTAAATGCCTCATCACTGTGTTGAAGGCTTGCTTTGCTTGCCTCCTTCAGATGCCTTAGTAATCCCAGTTTGGGGTAGCCTGCGCCCCGGTACCTGTGCTTCAGCTGGTCTCAGGAGATCTCAGATGTCAAGACTCACACAACCCTGCCTTTTATACCAGCTGGGAGAATAACTCTGCCCCCACAGCCACAAAAGCCAATTATGCCAAAGACAACTGGATTAACAGATTAACTAGATTAAGTCAAACAAGAATCAGCCTTGCTGAAGCACCCAGCTCCTACCTACCTTCCTGCACTTCAGCTGGTCTCCTGCCTTTTCATTCTTACAGTGTCTGTGTCTCTATATCCTACACATTGTAGGTCTTCCAGTAAATATTTATTTATTTTTAATTTTATTATTTTTATTTTATGTATATGAATGTATTGCTGCCTGTGTGTAAGTGCATCCATGTCATACAATATCTTGAAGGCCAGAAGAGGGTATCTGATCCCCTGGAACTGGAGTTACAGACAGTTGTTACCTGCTTGCGAGTGCTGAGAATTGAACCCCAGTCTTCTGCAAGAGCAGCCAGTGCTCTTACCTGCTGAGCCATCTCTCCAGTGCCATAAATGTTTATTTAATAAGATGGAATCCAAGGACTTGCCCCAGAGGTGTCTGAGGACTAAATGACTCTCCTGTCCTCCAAGAAAGGACCACATACGTGGCCTGGATTCTGACAGGAAACTCACCTCCATCCCTCCTGTGCTTGGCTCCAAGGCCAGGCCTCATGGGTCTTTGGGATCTTTTTGTTCACCTGGCTGCAGGGGCTGGGTTGACCATAGAGTCTCTTCAGTCTGCTAGATATGGCTGTGGGATGTTGTTTATGCTGAAGTTATCCCAGACCGTCCACTTCCATGATGCATTAGGTCTGTCCCTTCCCTTGGCACCCTAGAGAGGCCGCCATGTCTGGAAAGAGGGCAGTTAGTTATAATTCTTGTGCAAATGTCAGTGCCTCCCCACATTCCTCTGACCTCTCTCTGGCTGGGAGGACTGTGGGAATTCAAGTCGAGGTTCCAATCTTGTTAGTGACCCTGAGGTGAGGTGACACCTGCCTCCCTCTTAAGACTGGGGACTGGGTCCAACAGAACATCTGTCCTAATCACTTTCTGTTGCTACGATTAAATAGTGACAGTGACAGAGCAAAATCAATTTCGGGAGGAAAGAGTTAGTTCACCTTATAGTTCACAGTCCATCCTTGAGGGAAGGCAGGGCAGGAACCCGGACCATGGTGGAAAGCTGCTCACTGCCTTACTCCTCTGGCTTGTGCTCAGCCTGGTATTTCATACAGCCCATGACCACCCACCTAGGGTTAGCACCGCCCATAGTAGGCTGGGCGCTCCCACGTCAACCAGTCATCAGCAAAATGCCTTATCATGTGGCCACAGGCCAGTCCAGTAGGTGAAATTCCCCAGTGAGGCTCCCCCTTCCCAGGTGTGCTGTATTAACAATGCAACTGTCCAGCACACGTCTGACTCTCTTCTTCTCCCCCTCTCTCCTTCTCCCTCCCTCCCTTTCCTCATTCACAGGCTGATGATGGGCCGGTTCGGTAAGTACCTGGCAGTGGTCAGGTGGGACACTCTGAGGTCCCTAGACACACAGGCCAACCAGGAAGCCATCCTGGAGAGGGGCATTAGTTCCCTGAAGGGAGGGGGGAGGGAAGGAAGAGGGAAAGAGGGAGGGAGGAAAAGGAGGGGTCCTCTGCTCAAGCTTCCCTGCCTGGATTTTCCATCAAATGCCTCTGTTTTACTTCTCTGGGTCCTAGAGTTCAGGCTCTGGGCCTCACCTCTCTGTTCCCTTCTGTAAAATAAGGCTACACGGGGTCTGATGGGACACTGAGAGCCCACATGGGCCTGGGCTACACAGGGTCTGATGGGACAGTGAGAGCCCACATGGGCCTGGGCTACACAGGGTCTGATGGGAAAGTGAGAGCCCACATGGGCCTGGGCTACACGGGGTCTGATGACACAGTGAGAGCCCACATGGGCCTGGGCTACACAGGGTCTGATGGGACAGTGAGAGCCCACATGGGCCTGGGCTATGCTTGCTTTCTGTTGTAGTTACACTGTTGAGTTTTCAGGATTGTGCCCATAGAAGGGGTGCTCACTGTGCCCAATCTGCACTGAATTACTCCAGTCCATGGTCTGAGAGGGGGCAGACAAAGAGACTCAAGGCAGCATTTAAATTCCCAGCATAGGCAGGAAGGATGCTGTGGAGAAAAGCTTAAAAGCAGAAAGCACTAAACCATAATACCATGTTCTCTCATGAGCAGGAGTAGGGGCTAAAGCTGTTAGGGGAAATGGAAGCCAGATAGAACCTTCTGAGTGCTTGGCACGGGGGAATCCCCTGGGTGGGGCCATCACCCCCCAACAAAGGGTCAGTCTCTGACCTAGAGTTTGTGATAAAAAAAGAAGCTGATGAATCACTGTTATGACACAGCTCTCGCAGTCGGGAAAGTCTTGAGTTCAAGAGAGTTCAGCAGCATCCCTGAACCCCTCTCTAATGGACAGACACTAGGCCTGACTGGAGAATTCACAGGCTTTTACATTTTCTAAAAGCAACTCAGCCCTTGCTCTTCTTCCTCCATTTTTTTTTTTTTAATGTATTGTGGGGCGTGGTGGTGCATGCCTTTAATCCTAGAACTTGGGAGGCAGAGGCAGACAGATTTCTGTGAGTTCAAGGCCAGCCTGGTCTACACAGTGAGTTCCAGGACAGCTGGGGCTACAGGGAGACCCTGTCTCAAAAAGATAAAAAAAGTATTATTTTATTTTATGTGTATGAGTGTACTGCCCGCATATGTCTTAAGTGCACCAGTGTTGTGCAGTCTTTGGTGGATAGAAGAGAGCACTGGATTCCCCTGACCTGGAGTTACAGATGGTTGTTAGCTGCTATGTGGGTTCTGGGAACTGAACCTGGGTCCTCTGCAAGAACAGCAAGTGCTCTTAAGCACCGAGTCATCTCTCCAGCCCCCTTTCAAAAGTGTGTTTTATTATTTTTATTCCTCCCCCATCTTTAATGTCAGTATTACTAAATAAGAAATAATGGTGGACAGGTGTCTCCTTGAAGGAGAGGCAAGGTGCAGCCAGCATAGGTCCATGTGGGGCACCTGTCCGTGAGCAGGTGGAGGCAAGTTTGAAGCCCGGTGTCTGCATGGAGGAGGCTATGAACCCCTGGGGATGGCAGAGGCTCCCGGAAGATGACCAATGGGAGCACTTCTGAGCTTCGAGTTGACACTTCTGTTTGGGTTGGCCCTGTTTCAGGTTCAGGGGATTTGGCTGGGGGAAGTGAGCCTGGGTCTTTGGGATGTCCAGGGAGCCCCTGGCCAGGTGCACAGGGTCTGTCTCCTGAGGGCAGAGCCAGGTGCTTCAGGACTCTGCCATACTTCTGGGGACATCCGAGGCCACTGTCAAGATCCACAAGAGGCCTCAGGGGTGGTGTGTGCTTCTCCCCAGGTTCTGGTGTGAGATGAAACTGGCCGTTAGTTGGTGACAGGCAATTAGTCCCCCCCCCCACCTATCACTTCTGCTGATGCAAGCTCCAGGTCTCCTAGTTACTACTTGATGCAGGGAATCCCCTGGCTCTCCAGCATCCTCTTGAGGAAGCAGTGCACAGCAGGCCTGGTCTTCCTGGTCACATCCAGCCTCACTGCCCTGCCAGGTTCTGGCCACCTTTGAACTCCATGACCTCCCCAGGATGTTGGTGCCTCGCTAACCCTTCCAGTGGCCTCTCTGCATATTGCTGGGATGGGGAAGTCTCAAAGAACCCTTAGTCATGCCCCCTTCCTGTCCACAGTAGTTGCAGTAGCCACGAAAGACTTTCCAGATACTTGGTCCTCTCTGGCCTCCTCATCCTGCCCCCAAAAGTGTCCAGGTTCAGCCCCACGGCTCCTTCACTTCCACCCACTCCACCTGAAGTGTTCTCCCTCTGAATTACCCATGAGTCCTTCCTTCATTGGCTTAACTGTCACATATGAGGGATCCCCCTGCCACAGCCAGCACACCTCGCTTCATATCCTCAGCTACCTCATAACCTTGGAACCTATGCAGAGCCAGGTCTACCCAGAGCCTCAGCATTTGCCTACGTGAGCTATCCTCATTGTGCCCCTCAGACAGCACTGTAGTTGTTATTAGTCATCCTGTAGACAGGTGTCACTCATCCCCAGGCTCTGTGCTCCCAGAAGCCAGCCCTGAACCACTGTCTTACCACATGGGGGTAAGGAACTTCCAAGAGAGCAGCTGATCTGCTGCTCTGGGCTCTCTGGGCAGTCCCTCATGCTTCCAAGGCTCTCTCTGGGCACCTCCCTGTCACTCCCACAGGTAAAAAGTTCCAGCTCTCTCCTGCCTGGCTGAGGTGGGGGGTAGTCTCCCTGGAAACAAATCTGGGAGCTAGGAGGTTAGAGCCTGGTCTCCATGAAAACGCTTTGCAGGTTGCCTCTTCTGTAGCTGGCGGATCTCCCCCACCAGCTCCCCAACTTGGAGCCCATTCTGAGGTCGTCAGGATGTGGGGGTGACAAGGGAGGAAGCACCCTCCGTATTTTCCGTCAACTTACTGTAACCCATCTCAGCCTCTCTTTCACCTCTATAGCAGAGCCAGTTCTAAAACTCTGACCTTATGTCCACACACCTGGTCACTGTGCCAGACAGGAGCTCTGATCAGCACTCTTCCCATGCTACCTGGTCACTGTGCCAGACAGGAGCTCTGATCAGCATCCTTCCCATGCTACCTGGTCTTGAACCTACTCTGGCCTTTCTAGTGCTTCTTTTTGCACGTTCTGTTCCCTCTGGCTGCAATGTCATTTCCCCTTTCCCCCCTCTGATTTCTACAGCCTGACCCAGACCCCAAGACTTCATCTATCCCACCATCCCTCCCAACCACAGTCCACAGTATAAACTCAGGAGCCACTAGGAAGTAGCCAACGACATGAAGGGTTGGATAGTTAGATGTCCCCCAGCCTCAGTGATAGGGGCTGTGAGGAGGGGGAATGTGAGGAAAATAAAACCCCTTATTCCTATCCCAAGGGGCAACTCCCTGACTCCAGATGGGTGTGTGGCTCACTGTGGTTCTAGCCTCCACTCTTCAGGAAAGAGCTTTGTAGTCTAAAAACTGGCCTGCAAAGAAGACAACCTCTTGGGAACCAGGGAGGTGGATCTGGGGTCTCCAGGTGGTAGTGGTTGTTCTAACCAGTGTCCCTGGTCTGTGCCCTTCCCAGCTAGTGGCTTCCTCAGGATAAGAAGGAAACTGACAGGGCCTGGGGACCAGGATATGTCTGCAGGCTTGTTCTCTGTCCTACATCCTGATTTTCAGTTCTCACAGCACTCCTACTCTGCAAGAAGAGATGTTTAGCAAGGAACGGAAGTGACTTGAAGGTTGTAGGCTTTCAAGCCATGCACTGGGGATCTGGAGCTAGCTCTGCCTGGTCCCTACTGCCCCTGTTCAGAGCCCCTGGCCCCTCCCAGCCATGGGGCCACGTGGTATGTCCCCTAGGCCCACGTGAACAGCCAGCACGGTATGCAAGCCCAACAGTGGCCCAGCTAAATAGACCAGTGCTGTCACCTGCCTGGGCTGCCGAGCTTTGCCACAGCCTCTTCCGCTTCATAGCCCTCGCTGCCATGAAGACTAAACTTAAGCTCCTTTGACCTCTTAACAGATTTTCAGGAGGATAATCTGACTTAGATGATATGGAAGTGACAGCTGGCATTGACTAGGGATGACTTTTGTCCCCACTGACGCTTAAGAGAAGGAGCTGTCTTCCCCTCCCCCAATAGCACACACACACACACACACACACACACACACACACGCTCACGCGCGTCTCTTCTCCCTCTCTGCCTCATCTCCCTGGGCTGGGGAGAGGTTTTCCTTTAGATGGCCTAGCTGGCTCCTCTCTCTTAAAGTCCTAGCTTTATCAGCCTACCCCAGCCTTCTTGTTACTTGTCCTTCCTCTTCCCTGGCCAGACCCCTGGGCAATGCCAGGTAGGTGTGAGGAGGGTCCCTGCAGCCCCCCCCCACAAGTCCCCCACAGATTCCTTATTGGAGCTGGTAGTGGTGGGCTGGCCATGCAAACACACCCTGTCCCAGACACCCAGAGGACAGAAGGCCTTGGCCCCTCCCTGTACCTCCTCACTCTGTGCTAGTCTGGGGGTCCTGGGCTTTGCCCTGGGTTGCAGCTATCTGTCCCACAGGCTCCATACCCCCATCTCTCCCAGATATCAGGGTTCAGAGGGTCCCCCTGGAGGGCTCCAAGTTCTATTCCTGAACAAAGTGAGCAGAGACTCAAAAGTTGCAGCAGCAGAAGGAGAGGGACAGGGACAGGGGTGGAAGTGGCTGGATCTGGGTGGCTCATTTGCATAGCAAGGGCATTTTGGTTTATTTGCATAGAGTGGGCTTTTCTGAGCATGCTCTGTGTGTTACCTGTAGCTCTACACACAATTTCACGCATTGTTTGTCTTGGTGGCGTCTTCAATCCCCCATCCCCGCTGATGTTCAGTGTTGTAGCTGTGGACCAAGTGCACAGAGACACATGCAGATTTTCAGAGTTTAAAAAAAATTCCTGGTGAGATGGGGATGTCCAGTATGAGAAGGGAGGGTCCAGAACCCCTCTTGGCCAGCTCGTTTTCATGTGCAAGTCATCTGTCCTCCATGGCTTCAAGTAGGGAAAACCAGGGTCTTTGGTGATGATTTGGGCCAGATTATGCACAAATGGAGCAGGTTGGGGTCACCAGGAGGAAGAAGGTGGATGAGGCACCTTGGGAGAAGTGGGCTTTGGATCCTCACATCACCCCAGGAGATTCTGCATCTCCCTTGATCCTTCCCCATTGGGGCAGGGAGTGGAAGACCAGCAGTGTCCTCCAGGAGAGGCCAATGGCCAGGGGAGGACGCAGTAGGGGCAGTGCCATTTCTAGAAGTGCTAAGTGCAGGCCTGGCGGTGGTTGAAGTTTGCTAGAGGAGGTAATGTTGGAAAGCAACCTGGGGTGTTGAGGCTGCGCGCAAACGTCCTGAGGCAGGAATGCACCCAATCGATGCAGGAGATCTGAAACGCTGGTCTGGAAAAGCCCAGAAGATGTGTGGGAGGCTACACAGCTTGTTTTACCCCAGATCTTCTGGGGGATGATGGACTATATTCTAAGTGATGTGAGGCCAAATGAAATGAAGTGGTCCTGTTGTACTTTAAGGGTCTCTGGGTGCTGACAAGGAGGAGGCTGAGTAAGCTGAAGGCTGTAGCCATCCACGGGGGAGGGTGGTGGGCTGGGCATGGGGTCAACAGAAGTGGTCAAATGCTCAGAGGAAATGACAGAACACAGGAAGAGTTGAGGATGTCCTACTGAATGATGGGAGCATGCAGGTGCCTACGTGTCATGTAGTAACCCACACTCAAAGCTTCACACCCCATTAAACAGGTCTGAGGAACCCAGCCCGGCCTATGCTGTTCCCAGTGCAGCTTCATACTTTTGTTTATTCAGCATCAACCATAGGCTCCTCTGCTCTGATGGGAAGTAGAAGGGACAGGTGGGAATCCTGAGGTGGAACATCCCAACGGTGTATGTTAGGGGGCTGTCCGTGCATTTGGTCCATGGCAGGGGACAGGATCAGGGTGGCAGGAGGCCTTCTCAAATTCTCTGTTCTCTCTCCTGCATGTCACTGCAGAGCGGGATGCCTTTGACACACTCTTTGATCATGCACCTGACAAGCTCAACCTGGTAAAAAAGGTATGGTGCCTGGGGGTCAGGGACTGGGGACTGGCCAGACTCTGTCCAAACTCTCTGCAGCACCAAGATCTGCTGGGACAGAGGTGGAAGGTGTCTGAAATCTCTAAGGACTACGTACAAGAGAATTTAGTGGCTAAGACAGGTTCCCCCAGGCAAAGTCCTGATGTATGCAGGACTTGTCAGAGCCTTTACTGTGCTGGCTTGTTCTCCAGGAGTTTGGTAGGGACTGCTTCCCAAGGTAGTTTGTTGATAGTGGAGTTTGTTTATTCATTTCAGAGCAGCACATATTCTACTCTGATAGAATTGTACAGTTAGAAAATCTTGGTCCTGGCTTAGATGAAGAGGCTGTTAGTTCCTGGAAGTGCTTTGTTGGAAGGCTGTTGGAAGGCTCCCAGGTCACTTCTGGGCCAGAGCCAGCCTGGAGTTCTTGGATGCTTAGAGCTTTGGAACCTCACAGCAGCGTCCCATCCCACTTTACTCCTCAGCTCCCAGGGATCCTGGTAAGACATGTAGAGAGTACACCAGTGCAATTCTTTGGCTACACAGTTGTGGCCTGTGGCAGGCCACACACTCTAAACTCACTTTCCCCATTGTCAAGTGGGAGGAAAGACAGTGCCCACCCTGGGGATAAAGGGACACCAACATGATTTTTTAAGTATTTTATTTTTATTTTTTATGTGTGAGTGTTTTGCCTGCATGTGTGTAAGAGCACCACGTCTACACTGCCCACAGAGGCCAAAAGAGGGCATCGTAACACCTAGAATTGGAGTTGTGAACAGTTGGCTGCCATGTGGGTGCTGGGAACCAAACCCGAGTGCTCTGCAAGAGCAGCCAGCTCTCTGAACCTACGTACCATCTCTTCAGCCCTGCCAACACATTAGATTCACTTGGGGCACTTGGTCCATGGTGGATAGATAAGAGTGAGCCTGTGCACTTGCCTCCCGACTCCCCTCCTGCTCCTGAGGCTGGTTGCAATTAGATGAATGAAGTTGAAAAGCCAACGCCTTCCCAGGTAACCCAGCCTCCTCCTGCATTCCATACCCATTAGCTGAGGCCATGGGGTCCACAGATTGTGCTGGACTACGTGTCCATATGGCCTGCTTCCGACTCCTACCTGACTACTCTAGGACCAGTTCAAACTCCTTCTCCCTGACTCCCCTGGGTCTGCTTCCCTCTTCTGTGGGAGGGGGGTGGGCTCCCAGGATACCCCACTGTTCAGGACCTTGTGATAAAGCCCATGAGGCTCCTCACATGGTCCCTTCCTGTCCTCATGGCCCCAGCACTGGGCAGTGTAGGGAAGATACTGAATTTCAGTTATTACTGAGCTTCATAGCTGAAGGGCTACAGGGGTTACTCAAGCTCTCATCAGAGAGAGGCCAGTGTCCTGGGTACATGGCTGAGATGAACCTGAAGATGCCAGGTGTGTCCAGCACACCTCCCACTGGGTGTGTCCAGCACACCCTCCCACTGGGTATGCCCAGCACACCTCCCACTGGGTGTGTCCAGTGCACCCTCCCACTGGGTGTGTCCAGCACTCCTCCCACTGGGTGTGCCCAGCACACCTCCCACTGGGTGTGCCCAACACACCTCCCACTGGGTGTGTCCAGCACACCTCCCACTGGGTGTGTCCAGCACACCCTCCCACTGGGTGTGTCCAGCGCACCTCCCACTGGGTGTGCCCAGCGCACCTCCCACTGGGTGTGTCCAGCGCACCTCCCACTGGGTGTGCCCAGCGCACCTCCCACTGGGTGTGTCCAGCACACTCTCCCACTTGGTATGCCCAGCACACCTCCCACTGGGTGTGTCCAGCGCACCTCCCACTGGGTGTGTCCAGCACACCCTCCCACTGGGCGTGTCCAGCACACCTCCCACTGGGTATGCCCAGCACACCCTCCCACTGGGTGTGTCCAGCACACCTCTCACTGGGTGTGTCCATCACACCCTCCCACTGGGTGTGTCCAGCACACCTCCCACTGGGTGTGCCCAGCACACCTCCCACTGGGTATGCACGGGTCACTGGCGTTACCTGTGGGATTTCATTCTTCTCACATGACTATTGTTAAGATCACACACACACACACACACACACACACACACACACACAGACTGGACCTGAGTGCTCAGCTTCTTGAAAAGATATCCTGTGTGCCATAGAACACTTTTTCTGGAGTTCTGGGTATTTAGAAACCTGGCCAGTTATTGCTGATGGGTCCTTTTCTCTGCCTTGACAGTCTCTCATCACATTTGTGAACAAACATCTGAACAAACTGAACTTGGAGGTGACCAACCTGGAGACCCAGGTAGGTCGGGCCCTGGCAGAGGGTCCATCTGCCCTAAGCTCCCAGCAGCTGGTAGCTCAGGTAGGGTATGGGGACAGGTGGGACTACCTTGTCCATCACAAGAAGCCCAGGCACACTGCTGCTCAAACCTTCTGCTTCCTGTGGCTGTGGCAGCCACAGACCAAAGGCTGCAACTATGGGCTCTGGAGGCCTCAAGTCCAGAGTCACAGATGGGCAGGCTGGCCCTTCCTGTTCTCCCCGGTGGTGCCTGCCGCTTTGTGCCTGTGGGTGGGCTTTGGTGGTGCTGTATTTGTATGTACTTCCCCTCCACCTTCCATGGCCTCCCTCCTGTGTGTGCATTACTGTCTCTGCATGTCTGTGTTTGTGTTCCTGTCTGACTTCCCAGGTCTAGCTTCTAGAAATGGAGGCATGAGAGTGAGGCTGCTGCATGTTGGATTAGCACCCACCCTAACAACTCCATGGCAACTTGTTCCATCTCCAGAGACCCTGTTTCCAAACGAGGTTGCAGGCACAGGTTCTGGGGATTACGATTCTTACTTATTTGGGGGAGACATAATTCAACCAGCAGCACCCCTCTGAGCTCAGGCCCTTTGCACGTGCAAGCCTGTGGGTCTGGAATGTTCTGTCTCCCTGTTTCTCTAACAGTGGTGCTGCATCCTGACCCTTGGTCCTGGGTGGCACTGAGCCAGTGGTCTCTAAGTGTCTCTTCTGGAGCCAATGAGATGGCTCAGTGGGTAAAAGTGACTGCTGCTAAACCTGATGACCTGACCACCTGAATTTGATCCCTGGGCCCACGTGTAGAAGGACAGAACTTTCATAAGATGTCCTCTGACCTCACATGCCCCCCCATACACACATCACACACACACACACACACACACACACACACACACACACTAATAGCAATAGAATAAATATCCACTCATCCAGCAAATGGACAGATTACCTCTGCCCTTATAAATCACACCCTCCCCACAGCCATAACCACATTGTACTAACACGACTTAAATCATACCACAAACCTTGAAAGCAAAATACAATTTTCCCTGGATTAGCTGTGTGCTGAGTTCCTTTAGTCTGAGTTCTCAGAGTCTCTAATGCAGAGCTGAGCCTCCTTAAACCCCAGGGCACATTCTCCCACTCCTTTCTCTTTCTTTAACTTCTCTCATTTGCTTTTCTAATTAAGAAAGTAATTCAGGTTCATTGTAGAAATGTCTGAAAATGAAGATAAGAAAAACAAATAAAATCACCCAGAAGGCACTGCACCCCTGGGTTTGTTCCCAGCCTCCAGGTGTGGCTGGTCGGGGGAGTGGGGGTGGCAGGCAGAGTGGTCTTATTAATGACTGCAATGGTCTGAAGTGTTTTGTTGGTTGGTCGGTTGGTTGGTGGGTTGGTTGGTTAGTTGGTTGGTTGGTTGGTTGGTTGGTGGGTTGCTTGGTGGGTTGGTTGGTTGGTGGGTTGCTTGGTGGGTTGGTTGGTGGGTTGGTTGGTTGGTTGGTGGGTTGGTTGGTTGGTTGGTTGGTTGGTTGGTGGGTTGGTTGGTGGGTTGGTTGGTGGGTTGGTTGGTTGGTGGGTTGGTTGGTTGGTTGGTTCTTGCACAATTTGCAGACACATCTATTCTTCTTACCGGTCTGCTCTGGTGGCATTCTTGCTCTGTGCCACATAACAGGGAGGAAGCCTTCAGAGTGGAGGTAAAAGCTGTCTCTCTTCTTCCCCACAGGCTCCATCAATGGCTACCTGGGTCTCTTTCTCCATGTTTCATGTGCACAAGCACATCTTTAATATCAGTCAATTATACTGAACAGCTGTTTCATGATGTGTTGTTTATTTCTTCTTTAAACCCATTTTCTTTTCTTCTGAGAGCACAGATCTCTATCTGAAGCCTTTTCTCTTGTTCAGTCTGTCAGTCATATTCCCACTGCAACCCTCGCCCCACTCCCCACCCCCCTTTTTTTTTCTTTTGGTCTTTTTGAGATCTATATGCCCAAAGGCTTATACCACCACTCCTGGCTCTTTACAGTCCACCCCCTGCTTTTCTTAAGACAGGGTCTAGCTCTGTATCCCTGGTTGGCCTGAGATTTCCTTTGTAGTCCAGGCTGGCCTTAAGCTTTTGGCAGTCGACCTGCCTCAGCCTCCTGAGTGCCAGGGTTATCAGTGTGCTCCGCCATGCCTGGCTTTGTTCTCCCTTAACAGCAACCTTCTCGGGCTGGAGGTGGGATGCAGTTGAGTCATAGAGCCCTTGCCTAAGATGCTCAAGGCCCCTGGGTTCCTTCTCCAGCACTGTTAACAGGAAAAAGAAATGTCTTCACATCAGGTGTGAAGCTGGTCCGTACTTGACTAACACCTCTGCACGTGTGCCCACATATGCGGCGGCATCCTGCACACAGCTATGTGTGCCGTTTCCCCAGGGTTAGGGCTAGAAACCTAAGAGCAAAGTAGAAACACTGTGAGTCCTGGAAAAGTCTGGTCACAGAGGTTGGCATTGGCCATGTGGACAGCTGACCCACATCTGATAGCCCAGCACTTCTCTCCTGGCCCCCATAGCCAGAGCATCTTAGATCAGGATGAAATTTGCATTGATTCTTGTTTGCTCATTATCTTTTTTCCTCTCCATTATCACACAGGAATGGTAGACAAAGTCTCGTTTATCAACCACCGGCATCCTGTTAATTCTTCACTCTGCACTGGCCCTCAGGGGAGGCCTGCTAACCACTCACAAATTACTTTATGCCTTTTGCCTCTCCTGAGGGCCCTGGATCTCATCATCTTATGTTTGTAATATTTTCCTCTCTTCCACTTAAACACCATGGGGTAGGAGTCTCCGAGGTCTACCCAACACTGGGCTTTGAGTTTTTACTAAAATGCCTTACCTTCTGCAAGGCCCCATTTGCCCTTTGTGAGTTGCCAGTCCCAGGCAGCTCAAGGCCTACCCAGGACTCTTGTTTGAAACTCTTCCAGAAGAGCATTGACTGAAGGACCTTCCTTTAAAGATAAAGGCATTCTGTGGCTACCCTGTCCACCACAGCAGCACTGGCCACATGTGCTGAGATGGGCAAGCCCTCAGAAGCTGCTCTTTGCATTTTAATTAGTTTTTAAAAAAACAAATTCAGGAGCCAACTAAATGGGTCAGAAAGTGAAGGAGCTTGCTGCTAAGGCTAACAACCTGAGGGAGAGAGAACTGGCTCCCACAAGTTGTCCTCTGAACGTCACACATGTACCATGGCACACATATCCTTGCAAGTGCACACACACAGGAAATAAATAATGTAATTATAAAATGACTCAGATCAGTAGTTCTGTATATTGGTTACACAATAGCGATTTGACTGGCTGTCCACTAAGAGTGGGGAAAGTTCGTTTATGTGTAGATTCAATTATAAAAGGATCCGTCACTTAAGAAGAAAAAATCAGCAGAAGCTCGGTAGGAAAGGACAGATGCTGTGTGAGCCCCGCCCCCCTAATCAAACCCCTGGAGACGTAGAGATGGGGGCTAGGGAGTGGCTCATGCCTCTGATCTCAACGCTGGGGGAGGCTGAGGCAGGAGGATTGCTGCCAATTTCAGACCATCCTGGACTAGAGTGAGAATATAAAATAAAATAGGGCTGGGGAGGTAGTTCAGTGGTTAGGGCGCTTGCTGTGCAGTGTGAAGACTGCTGAGAAGTCTTGCCAGCCCCCCCATCTTTATCACTTTTCAGTGCACAGAGACATGAACATTCAGAACTCTGTCCCCATTAAACCGTGATTTTCCAGCTCTCAGGAATCACAGCCTGCCTGCCTTCTTTCCTTCCTTCCTTCCTTCCTTCCTTCCTTCCTTCCTTCCTTCCTTCCATCCTTCCTTCCTCCTTTTAAGTCTTTTTTGACAGGGTCACACTAGGTATCCCAGGCTGACCTCAAACTCAAAATCACCCTCCTGCCTCACCTTCCAGAAGGCTGGAATTTTGTTGATTTTCTGTTGTTGTGTGTGTACCCCTATAGGAATGGGTGCAGAGGCCAGCAGAAGACATCAGAGCCTCTGCTCTATCATGTTCCATTATTCCATTGAGAAAGGGTCTCTCACTGAACCTGGAGCTCACTCTTTTTCAGCTGGCCTGGCTGACCACTGAACCCCATTAATCCTTACATACATGCAGGCAATACACTCATATTATAATATATATATATATATATATATATATAATCATATATATAATACTCAAAATAAAAATAATTTTTTTAAAAGAGTGGGGGTTCTCTAGTCTACATTCCTGGTCCCCTCCTGTGGCTGACTAAGAGACAGCCCCTCTTGCCTGGAATTCTTCTGTGAGTTTGGAGTGCAGGGTAGAGGTGCTGGGTGAGCAAGGAGCTCCTGGGATGGGTGCTGCAACCTGTGGGACCATCCTACTCCCTCCCACTGTCAGGGTGGCCTTGGTGGCCCGTTTAGGCCTTTTAGGGCCAGGTCCAATTCTAGAGACCCCTGGCCTCCCAGAATTGTCACCAAGTCATCTTTGTAGTTTGCAGATGGTGTGTACCTGGTTCTGCTCCTGGGACTCTTGGAAGACTACTTTGTTCCTCTACACAAATTCTACCTGACTCCCGAGAGCTTCGACCAGAAGGTACCTGCCTGGTTTCCATTCTGCGAGTGGCCCCAGCCATGCTCCCTGAGGTAGACAGCAGAGGTTTTCACCTCGATGTGTCCTGAAGAACAGGAAGCTACATAACACATGGGGCTTAATCAGATGTAGCTCTGAGTAGACAGAACAGGCAACCTACAGCAGCATACAACGCGCCAAGTTTGGCCACGTTGTTATTTTTAATGGCTGTGGCCAATGCCACACAGCCCTCAGGGCTTTCTGCTGTGTTGGAAGTCTCCAGATGCAGTGGCCCAGGGAAGGCACATCCTGCTCCTCAGCACACTTCCTGCTTCCCTGCCTGGGCGTGAGTTCCTTCTATTCCACCTGACGCAACAGGGCTCTTCTCAAATATTTACAGTCACCGCCCTTGTGAGTGCTGGGGACAGGTTCCAGGGCCCTCGGGTACCAAAGCCTGCAAATGCTCAAATCCTATGTGTGTAAAATGTCATAGTATTTGCATAAAGCCTACAAACTTCCTCCTGTAGACTTCAAATCCTGTCTGATTGCTTGTAATACTTAATGCAATGGAAATGCTGTGTGAAAGAGCTGCTTGCTGTATGGAGTGACTACAGGAAACATGTTTGTTCTGTGTGCACACAGTTCTCCAGATACTGTCCTTGTGCATTCTGTGTCTTCTGTAGATTTATGTGTATGTGTGCCTACATATATGTATGCATGTGTATGTATGCTTGTATGCTTCATGTATGTGTGCATGTGTGCTTCATGCATGCATGTTTGTATGCTTTTTGTGCTTCATGTATGTGTGCTTCATGTATGCGTGCCTCATGTATGTGTGCATGTTTGCAGGCATGCATGCATGTGTGTCTATATGTGTATGCTGTGTGTTGCATGTATGTTTTATGTATGTGTGCTTCATGTACATGTTTTTGTGTGCTTATATGTCTACATGTATGTGTGTGTCTGTGTCTGCATGCATGTCTCTGTGTGTATATGTGTGTGTGTCTGTCTCTGCAATGCATGTCTCTGTGTGTATATGTGTGTGTGTCTGTGTCTGCAATGCATGTCTCTGTGTGTATATGTGTGTGTGTCTGTGTCTGCATGCATATCTCTGTGTGTGTCTGTGTCTGCATGCATGTCTCTCTGTATATATGTGTGTGTGTATGTCTGTGTCTGCATGCCTGTGTCTGCATGCATGTCTCTGTGTGTATATGTGTGTGTGTCTGTTTCTGTGTCTGTGTCTGCATGCATGTCTCTCTGTATATGTGTGTGTGTGTCTGTGTCTGCATGCATGTCTCTGTGTGTATGTGTGTGTGTCTGTGTCTGCATGCATGTCTCTCTGTATATGTGTGTGTCTGTGTCTGCATGCATGTCTCTCTGTATATATGTGTGTGTGTCTGTCTGTCTGCATGCATGTCTCTGTGTGTATATGTGTGTGTATGTGTCTGCATGCATGTCTCTGTGTGTATATGTGTGTGTGTCTGTGTCTGCATGCATGTCTCTGTGTGTGTACAGTTCATTTCTGGGGGTGTTTCCCTATGAACGTTCCTCCTCCAGGAGCCCCTGGGTTGTCTTTAGCAGGCTCCTCTCATGTTCCTCCTGGGCTCCTGGCAACAGGTTCCTGGCTGCACTGTTTCTGCCTCACCTGCAGAGTGTTGGCCATGGACAGTCTTGGTTGATGGGGATTCACAGCACCTGCCACTTTATATCTCCAAAGTGCTAGACCTGTGAGTGAGGGAAGCAGACAGTGGAAGCCCTGGCAGGAGCCAGAAAAACAAGAGCCGGGCCAGTGTTTATCAATCTGCCAGCCTCTGGCACTGAGCAGTCTGTCTGCTCTTAGCCAAATGTCGTTCCTAGTGTGCCTGCCGCGATGGAAGCAGACAGATTAAAAAGGTCTTGGCATGTCAGAGTGCACACTGAGGAGGAAACAGAGCAAGTGCAGCAGCCTCAGTGCTCAGTGCTGTGCAGCTCAGCGCTGTGCAGCTCGGGGCCTCAGTCCTGCGGGTCCTGTGTTTTCAGGCTCCTGCGTGGCTGGCCACAGAGCATTGTCCCAGGGAATCTTGCATTTGTTCAAACTAACAAGGAGGCCAGTGAGACTGTGGATTCGGCCAGATTTAAAATTGGGTCTTTATCCAAACAAGACTTTGTACAGATGGCAGAGGCTTCAGTCCCAGCCGGCACTCTCCTTTGAAAGCAGTATGAAACTCTGTGTTGGAGGGTGTCAGACCTGACTCATCTGCCTTGGCCTCTAAATGGGAGTCAGAGAAGAGAGTATTAGAGGATCGGCACACAATGGGCCATCCTCCCATTCTTCTGGGAGAAGTGAACTGGGGTATATGGCTCAGTGGGCAGCTAGCTGGCCCTCTCCTCAGGGACACACACACACACACACACACACACACACACATATGTATTTACATATTTGTATTTACATATATAATCTGTCCTTTTCCTCCTGGGGTAGGGGTCACCTTGGCAGCTACTGGTGCATCTCTGTGTCCTGTGACCCATGTATTTCTCTCCTAATCTGAACTGCTGCTGGGCAGGGGACAACCTGCCTGGCTCAACCTGAGCCCAGTCCTCTGCTAGAATACTAAAGGTCCTTCGTTTTGGCCCTGGCCATCTTAGCATTTTCTCCATGGTATTGAAGGAGGGACAGAGACTGAGCAAGTGGGAGATGTGTCATGAGCTGCTCCCCCCCAGCCCGGTGGTGACCTATGTTTTTATTTTTTTTTTCTTTTAATTTTATTTATTTCTGTATGTGTATGAACGTACTGTCTGCATGCAGATGTGTGCACCTGTGTCGTGCAATGCCGCGGAGGTTAGAAGAGGGTGTCGGATTCCCCTGGAACTGGAGTTCTCCTGGAATTGGAGTTTCAGACGGTTCTCGGCCGCCATGTGGGTGCTGGGGATCGAACCCGGGTCCTCTGTAAGAGTGGTCGGCGCTCTTAACCACTAGGCCATCTCTCCAGCCCCTTATTTATTATTTTTATGTGCATGAGTGTGCTGCCTGCATGTGTGTGCAAGCACACCTGTGATGTGCAGAGTCTACAAAAGAGGATGCTAGATCCCCTGGAACTGGAGTTATAGACAGTTGTTAGCTGCCATGTGGGTGCTGGGAACCAAACCTGGGTCCTCTGAAACACTACCCAGTGCTCTTAACCACTGAGCCATCTTTCCAGTAACCTCACTTTTAAACAATAGCATTTGGCCAGGGACTCGGCTCAGTTGGTAGAGTGCATGTGCGAGGCCCTGGGTTTAATCCCCAGCACTGTATTAACAGAACATGGTGACAAACACCTGTCACCTCAGCACCAGTCTTCTTGCATTAGCTGGGGCCACTGAACAGAGAGCATGGATGCCAGCAGAATGCCGCCCTGCCTTGCCAAGCACAGCTGTGTGGTGCACAGCTCCTGAGTCTCCGTGCAGGAATATGGTATTGACTCTGTGAGGCCAGCATCGGCTCCTGGTTCATTATTAAGTGGCCTTGCAATGGATGTTGTCACTCGTTCCCTGCTCCATCACAGTGGAGTTGTTACAGTGTTACTGTTGGAGACAGTTGGTCACTCTGTGCCCCAAAGCCTGTCCAGCTGGCATGTGTCTGCGTGCTGGTTCCAGGGTCTGCCTCCTTGTCCTTTCTGCTCAGGGCAGATGGAGGCCAGGTATAGTTTGATTGATTCTCATCCCTGTGGACTTTAAACAGAGGCTCCTACTTGGAGCCTTGCCAGCCGTCTTTAACAGATAAAAGCCCTAGGCTCCGTGGTTTTCAGCCCTTTGTTTCAGGGAAAAGCCACAAGGGCAGCGGGTAGAGAGACATCTGAGCCAGCACTCAGCCAGATGGTCAGGTTTACCTCCCTTCCAACAGAAGCCCAGTGCTATGTAGGGTCTGGATCTCTACTGCCCCACAGACACACAGCTAGGCTTCCACCAGCTCTTAACAGCCATCCTGCAGACAGTAGGAGGCTATTCCATGCTGGGAGGAATATTCAGGCTAGGTACCATTGCAAGGGACCTCTCCGCCCAGAGCTTCAGTTTCTCAGTCTGAAAAACGGGACCACTGTTTGTTCTCATGAGAAAAGGTCTGGCTCAGAGTCAGCACTTGGCTAGGAGTCAGGGTGGAGGGGCAGTGTGGATGCCCCATCCATCCATTCCCTAACCTCATGGGGACACTAGCTGTTGAGTTGTATCCCTCTTCCCTGTGGACTCTCCTCTCTGCGCACCCTGTGTCCTGGTGGGCTGGGCACAAAAGGAAGCAGCAGTCTGGCTATTCCTCAGAGAAGCAGGAAGTGGGTAAGGGTGGTTAGGCATAGGTAGGTGTGTCTAGATGCAGGTGGGTGTGACTGGGAGGAGTCAGACTCGGGTGGGTGTGGTGGAGCTGGGTTGGCAGGGTCCAAGCTGATCTTCACCTTCCTAGTGATGACCCTGCTGCTGTCTCTTTCTGGCAGGTCCACAATGTTGCCTTTGCCTTTGAGCTGATGTTGGATGGAGGGCTCAAGAAACCCAAGGCTCGCCCTGAAGGTAATGCCCCACCAGGGCTCCTGGAGCAGCCTCGTACAAAGTGGGGGTCAGAGCTCCCCAGGAAGCCTGCATGTCCTGCCTGAGTGTCCTAGACAGGGCAGCAGGCATTGTTCTGTGCATGTGGTCATGGGGTGCAGAGTGAGAGTGGAGAAGACTGTGGGCCTGTTCTCTCCAGCCACCAACGATGTTTCCCTTCTGCAGATGTGGTGAACCTGGACCTCAAATCCACCCTGCGGGTCCTTTACAACCTGTTCACCAAGTACAAAGATGTGGAGTGAGAGAGCAGCCAAGCCTGGTGCTGTCCGTCAGTGTCCACGCCTTCCTAGGCGATGCCTCCCCAGGGAGGCCACAGGCTTCCATCTCAGCTGCTCCCCTCCCTCCATCCCTCCCCTCCTCCCCTCCTTCCCTCCATCCCTCCCGTCCCCTCCCCTTCTCCACCCTTTCCTTTGTGATTCCCCAGCTGACTAGGCCTTTGAAAACTTTAGTGGCTTAAATACCCTTCTGAGTGTGAGGCCTTGCTTCATCATCTCTTTCCAGGGGAATTCTGACTCCATTTTCTTGGTCTCCATCAAAAGATGAAAAAGAACAAAGACCAGCTGCAGCCCTCAGCTACCAAGGACCACCCAACATAGCATCTAGGGAGCAATTGTAAAGGGCCCCAGCTCCAGGGACTTTGGCCTCCCTGTCCTCAGGGAATCACCCTGGGTTGGGGCTTTCCTTGGAAGCAGGGTCTATTTAATAAAAGGATTTTACAGTCTGAACAGCGTTACTCCTAAGTCTCAGAAGCTGAGAGTCCTGGTTCCGGGATGAACCTGTTTTCAGAGACTTTACAGGAGAGTGTGGATCCATTGCTGGGGCTGCCTGACCATTTGCAACTAAGGGCGAGCATCCAGCGCCAGAAGAGCTGCAAGTGCAAGGCTGGCTTTGCCCAGTGTCTCCCACCATCCTTTCTTCTTGCATGGCTGAATATTGGTTTCATGTTCATTCTGAAGTAAGACACATCCACACACCCCTTTTGCCCCCAAAGCCTCATTGACCCCACACCATCTTCAAGACTCCTGTCTCCCTCTGACATGCCTGGAATATGTTTGGGGTGTGACTCAGCTGGTGTTGGTGCGTACAAAGTGTCCATCTCCTCCAGATGTCTGCTGCTCCCCTTCAGTGTGTCCTAGAAAAGACAGTGTTGGAACTTCCATGTGACTTCACCTTGCTCTGGCCTCAACTGTGGAGAGAAGTTTGGGTCTAATAACTGGCTGGCCCTTGTCTAAGGGGTCCTCCTCCTGCAGCACACCACCCCCGTCTTCCTCCGGCCCTGCCTTTGGTATACCTCACCTCTTTTCCTCAAGCCCTCAGCCATGACAGCAGCTACAATGGAGCCACCTTCTTGGATTCCCACCCTGCTATAGACAGGGCTGTGGAGAGAGTTTTAATATTAAATTGAATGCCAGTGCTGAAGTTCTAGAAAACAGTTTAATATTCTCCCTCAATCCTGCTGTTGCCAGGCTCTGGATGGGCTTGGAGTAGCCGCCCCAATGGAGGTGACTTCCCAGCAGGGGAAAGAAGTAATTAAAACAGCATTACAGGTTCTCCCTATGGGATGCGGTGACATTAAAGAGCCACACTAACAAAATAGCCTGGACTGGAAGATTCTGTGCTGCCTTCCTCACGTGCACAGAGCCACTGCTGCAGCTGGAGCTTCTCGGTCCACCCCCGCCTTCTCACAAGTGGGCGGGGGGTTAAGACCCTGGTAGCAAGATGCCCCTTTCCATGCTATGCCCCCCCAAGCAACTTTCTCACTGTTACTGGGAGGGGGGAGCACCTAGAATGGAAAACTTCTGCATTAATTCAAGGAAGTTCCAGAACCTTCTAACCTTCTGGCTTGGATAAGCTTTCTTATGATATTGTGATTTTCTTGAGACAAGGTTTCCCTGTAGCCCCAGCTGGCCTGCCTTTGCTTCTGAGTGGTAGGATTAAAGGTGTGTGCCATCATCCTCTAGGACTGGCCTAGAGGACTGGTAGAATTAAGAGCGTCACCCCCATGTGGGTAGAGTCTGCTCAGCCCTATACCAGGAAGAGTCTAGTCCATACCTCATGGGGCCGCAGGCCAGGACCAGGCGTGGTCCCCCTCTGTCCTGTGCTGAGTGGCATGTCCCCTACCGCCCCAGCTGGCCCTGGCTGGTCTGCAGGAAGCTCTTGTTACCCTTTCCAAGGGAGTTGTGCAAGCCCCATCCCAGAGGCCCCTGGCATCCTGATTGGTCTGAGGTAGTGACCCCGGATGCAAATAGCACCCTTTTCTCCCTTTGTGTGCCAGCATTTTATTGTCTTTTTAATTGCTTGAAACAATGAGTCTTTTGGATTTCTGGATATTAAATAAAAGCCACTAAACCTCAGGCTGTGTGACAACCTGCTGCTGCAGCTCAAACCCAGGGCTTCCTGCGCCAGAGACACAGGCGAGGGAGCCAGCGTGGAGTGTCAGTGAGCTTCCACTTCCTCCAGTAACAGCTCCTGAGCCCCCACTGGCCTCTGGCTCTTTTGGCTGCCACTTCCCGTACATTTAGTGTCCATTCTTCCTGCCCAACACTGGGCTGCATCATTCCACACTGCTAGGCTGGTTTGGCATCTCCTTCCAGAATGGATAGATGCTTCCAGAAGGCTGGGGCACAAACTAGAGAAAGACAGCTGTGGGCGAGGGGATTTGGGGGTTCCCTGTTCTTTGGAAGGGATAAAAAGTCGAAACCACCCTGGGTGGTGTCTGCACTTGGTGTGCTATACCCTCCCCCACCCCCACGAGGTCCTGAGCCACCTCAGGTGCTGAACTTTTTCTCTACAAAGTGATGGTTAGTGGGAGCCCAAGACCATAGGATGGCTCATAGTTCAGGGCTAGCCTGGGCTACATAATTCCAAGGTAGGCTGGGCTATAAAGTGAGTCCCTGGTTCAAAAACATTGCCCCCATCCAGCTTTTGTTCCTAGAGGGCTGGTGTGTTAATTTGCCTGAGCCTTCCAGCTCAGTTCAGAAGGAGAGAAACTAGTTGTCCTCAGCCCTCAGGCTGTGCAGAGATGTCTGGAGGTGGTTTAATTGTCGCACCTGGGGAAGATGAGACACTGTCTTGGAGAGGCCTGGCTTGCCACTCCATACCTTACAGATCACAGTACAAAAGTCTATCCTCAAATGTTTTGTGCTTGGTCTGGGACACTCTGAGGCAAATCAGTGGCTCCTGGGGCAGCCTGTTTCCATTTCTGTTATTGGACAGGATTTATCTGTTATTACTGAGGAAGGTTAAGCTTTTCCCTTAGGACCTGGGGTGTTGCTTAGTTGGTAGCATGCCTGCCTAGTAACAGGAAGAATGTCACAAGTTCAAGTTCAGTCTGGGCTTCATAAGTCTAGGCTCCACCTCCAGCACTGCATAAATCATGTGTGATGGTGCACCCCTATAATCCCAGGGAGGTGGAGGCCAGAGGCTCAGGATTTCAAGGTCATCTTCTGTTATACAGTAAGTTGAGGGTCAGTCTGACCTATGTGACACTCTGTCAGAAAAAAAAGGAAGTGTCACTTTGGGTACCACTTTGAGGCCAGTCATCATTGGTTTTCTCCAGAAAGTCTTTTTTCTAGGATCTGGTGGTCAGAGTCTGGGTGGAGTGGCCAGGGACAGTGGTGATGAGTTCAGAGTCCTGGATTTGGCAACTCCTGATAAACAAAGGTAAAGAGGGCTAGTTAAACCTGTATGGGGCAGCATGGGGCAGCAAAGCCCTGAAGCAGGGGCTCAAACCCAGCTAAGAAAGAGGACAGTTGCTGCAGCTTCTGGGACTGCCCCAGGCACCGCCGCCCTCTGCCCCATCTCCTGGTCAACCCTCTGTTGTTAGTCACCCAGGAAAAGCCCCCAGTTCTTAGTGGTTTCTCTGCTTGGTTAGAGTCCCTCTTTTCCTTGTGGTCAGTCTAGGGAATGTGACTATAGGTCGGCACTTGCTCTGGAATTGGCATCATCTAAAATTCCAACAAGGAAGGTAGTGCCTGCTGTGACCAGTCCAACCCTGCCAGGGTTGCTCTTTGCTTTGCCTGAGGACATCTCAAACTGGAAAATCCCTCAGTTGAGTTTGAGTGGTTTCAGGCAGTTACTTCAGTCAGTCAGCCAGCCTGGGTGAGCACTGCTCTAGACTGGACTGTGGGAACCCCATGAGCCCTAGACAGAAGGATCTGGAAACACTGCAGACCTACTGTGCTCCACATCCCATACTACATACTTGGCACACCAGGAAGAAAGAACATGAAGCATGTGCGAGTGTAGAAGGCCCACATAGGAAGACAATTAGGGAAATGGGAGAGCGTGGCAAGAACTGAACACAAGATGGCGATGAGACAGGTCCCAGGGAGGGGCCACAGCACGGACGCTGGAGTGCACCCATGCACATCAGGTCCCTACATACCTTGGATCTCAGGGGGTCATGTGGCTCAGATCAGTGGCCTCACCTAAGGGGAAACAAGGAAACACTTGTCAGATTATTTAAGTGCATGTCACCTCCATTGACAGAGTATGCTTTTCAGAACTGCCACATGAGACTCCAGTGCTGCCAGATCCCTGTGACAAGTCAAGCCTGTGTGCCAAGGATGGTGGGGCAGGCTGGAGGAACAGCAGATCAGGGTCTTTTCAGTTTTGGTTGATTTGAACATCAGGAAGAAATATACATTAAAAATAAATATGCTGAGCATGGTTGTGCCAGCCTGTGATTTCACTTCAGCACTCAAGGAGACTGAGGCAGGAAGGTGGAGACTTGGAGGCCAGCCTGGGCTACATAGGGAGTTCCAGAGCAGCCTGGGCTACAGAGTAAGAGCCTGCCTCAAACAAAACTATAAATAGGTAATATGATAGGTAAACAATGATAGATGATAGATAAATAATAGGTAGATGATAAACATGTAGGTATATAATCATAAACATGATAGATGAATAGATATAGATAGATGATGGACAGGTAGATAGATGAGATAGGTCTCCGTGTATACTCGATGATGAGGATGGTGTGGGGACTTGGCTTCTTTTTCTTTCCACATTTTATTTTTATATAATATCTAGCTTAGAGAGAAGCTATATCAAGTGGCCATGTTGGCCCAACGTCTGTAAACACTGCCGAGTCCCCACCATTGCTTTAACCTGTTTATCACCTGCATCTTTCTTTCCCTGTCCTCCCTCCCCTTTCTTTCTTTCTTTTTTTTTTTTTTTTTTTTTTCGAGACAGGGTCTCCCTGTAGCCCCAGCTGTCCTGGAACTCACTCTGTAGACCAGGCTGGCCTTGAACTCACAAAGATCCGCCTGCCTCTGCCTCCCAAGTGCTAGGATTAAAGGCATGCGCCACCACGCACGGTCCTCCCTCCCTTTTCTATCTCTAGATATTTAAAGGTAAATTCTGGCCTATCTATCATCTATCTGTCCTCCACTAGCTATCATTTACCTATCATCATTTCTCTATCATCTATCTTCTATCTATCCTCTCTCTATCATCTATCTACCATTGCTCTATCATCAGTCAATAATCCGTCTGCCTTTCATCGCACTCTTTCTTTTGATCTTACATGGCTCATCCTGACCAAGCACACACATCTTTCCTGAAGCTATTCTGTGATATGGTGTCAGCACCAGTGTTTTCATGAGGAAACAACATTATCACAAGCAGCATTAATCACATCTGGCTGGTTGCCCTCATTAATGTTGATGCACATAGAAAATTCCAGCCCTGCTTTGCAGTCTTTGGGTGCTAAGGCTCAGCCTGAGCTTGAATGAAGCTGTCACTCTGCAGTCTCACATGGTTCCTGCCAGCACATCAGAAACCACCTGCCAATCAAGCTTCCTTATTCTTTAATGATCAGATACTGGGAATGTCCCATGAATCCACAGGAGAAGCTGAGGGAGAGGGAACTATACCGGCCACTTACTCATGAAATTTACTTATGTGATTGAGCCTGGTGGAGACTGACCCCATGTATACCTCCCCCATTGACCATGGAACACTACAACACACTGGCTTTCTAGATTGAAAATCAAATGACACCCAGTGGCTAGTGGATCATTTAGGTCTATGGTCATTTAAGACACTCACAGTCCTAGTCTGTTTTCCGTTGCTGTAACAAAACACCTGAGATCAAGTAAGTTATAGAACATAGAGGTATATTGGGCTTATGGTTCTGGCTGGGGAGTCTAGGATCATGGAGTTGACAATGGTCACAGACCTTTCAGCTGCAGGAGAACATGGTAGAAAGCTTTTCACAGAGATGTCAGCCTGCCTCTTCCTTCCTCTCACATAGCCGACCTTGGGAACCCTACATTTAGGACTTTATCCAAACCCAGACACCCCCCTAAGCCTGGCCTGCAAACACCATTAGCATATGAATTTGGAGTTTGGGAGTCAAGTATCCAAACCTTGAGGCACTGGTGGGGGGCACTTTCAAAGCACAGCTTGCTCAGGGTTTAGTGTGTCTCCAACCAGGAGCCCTCAGGAGAAGGACTGGAGATGAGACAGATGTCACTGGCCCCCAGCTCCCAAGCTGGAACTGAGCTTTCTCCACCTCCCACTGTCCAGCATTCTAGTGCATCCCACACACGTCTATGGACCTCTGGGCTCCCCAGGGCCAGGTGGCTGAGCCGTAGCCGTTGCTTCTGGCAGGCTGTGAGACACAGACCATCCAAAGAGCTCCCATCATCGAGCGTGAGATCTCCTTCTTCGCTGTAGAAGGAAGGCCCAGCCACTCCAAATTCATGAGGTGGGGTCATCCCTAGGTTTCCAGACAAGTATCTCCCCAGGGGCTCAGTGGGATCAACATGCCGGTATTCCCAAAAGGCATGTGGAAAAGGGCTGCCCCACTGTTGCCACATCACAGGATATATACAAAATTGAACCTTGATGTCACACTAGACGTACAGGTAAAGCCACTCATGAGTAGCAACATCCAGCCTGAGCTCCAAGGACCCCACAGCAAGTAAGTCGGTACGTCATGAGCCTCTATGGGAAGCTCTGGGCTCTGGCACCTGCTATGGTTTGCCATTGGCAGCCTCAAAGGGAGGGAACCCTGTGCCCCCAAGATAATGCTGTAGTCTTTGCAGCCCCAGGCATGAGAGTGTACATTCTCCTGGCCCAGTCTGGACTGATATGGATTGAGAGCTGAATTGGTGGCTGAGTGCTGAAGACAAGGATCTGAGATGATGCAGCTGCAGCCGCTCCGTCTCGTCTGTCTCTGTGCCGGCAGATGCCTCCTCTAAGCCTTGGTTCACCTACAGCTGCAGCCCCTCCGTCTCGTCTGTCTCTGTGCCGGCAGATGCCTCCTCTAAGCCTTGGTTCTGCCTTTTGCCTTTTCAGTTCAACAAATATGGAAGCATAGGGCACTGGCCTTTTTCTTTTTACAAATACCTCCCCTCCCCTCCCAGAGGAGCAAACCATTCTTGGACCCTGCCAATTGGGAAGACTGTGCACTGAAGGTCTGGGACTGGGTTTTGCTGCGACCTGTGTCACAGTAGCTGTGCTCCTGGCCTGCTTGATTGACCTAATTATCTCTGGTATTGACTAAGCAGGGCCCAGGTGGGTGGCCATCTGTTGCCCCCAGCCCAACAGTCCTATGGCCAGACCTTGCTGTGCACTGATCTGGTCTTGCATCCCAGTGCACCAGTACATGGTTTGCAAAAATGCTTCAGCAACCACCACCATTACCCTATGTTTTTGTTGACCCTCACACTGGCTGTTCAGTTTGCTTTGGTCCAAAGGACAATAAGAGAAATGACACCGGAGGACATTTGAAGCGCTTCTCAGCTCTGTCTTTCCTCTTGAGGATGAAGGTTATAGGGTCAGCAGACAGCAGTCCTGCTCAATAGCACCTGGGAGCCAGGCTACAGATGTGAAAGAACATCAGCCATGGTCTCCCATCCTACCCCAGAACTACCCCAAACCATGTAGTAGAGAAAAGGGCTGTTGTTTTGAGTCACAAGTTCTGGGATGGTTTGTTATACACCAAAGACTGACTGCTTTGATTCAGCCTATGTGTAGGAATCCCACTTGACGTTCTCTTGGCCTTCCATGCCCTGCTACTCTACTTTCAACATGCCCATCCTCGTCAAGCGGCAAACTATTGGGCCATTGAGACCCTCTTCCCCTCTGGAAAGCCTGCTTGGTCCTCATGATGGTTAATTCTCATAGTCAGTTTGAATGGATTTAGAATCACCTAGGAAGCACACCTCTGGGTATATCTGTGAGGGAGTTTCCAAAGAGGTTTAACTGAGGAGGGAAGACTCATGAAGGTGGGCAGCACCATCCCGTGGGCTGGGGTCCTGGACCAAATAAAAAGGAGAAAGTGTACTGAGCAGCAGTGCTCATCTCTCCCAGCCTCCCAGCTCTGGGTATACACTCCTGCGACCGTGTCCTCACCACCATGACGAATTGCACTCTCAAAATGTGAGACAAAATAAACCCTTCTTTTTAAATAGTTTATTTTTATTTTATGTGTATGAGTGTATTCCCTGCATGTATGTAAGTGCACCATGTCATGCAATGTCTGCGAAGTTCAGAAGAGGGAGTCACGTCCCTTGGAACTGAAGTTATGCACAGTTGTTAGTGGCCATGTGGGAGCTGGGAACTGAACCTGGGTCCTCTACGAGAGCAGCCTCTTAACCTCTGAGCAATCTCTCCAGCCCCATAAACCCTTTTGTTCCTTTTGTCAATATTTTTCTTTTCAGAGTCTAGTGTAGCCCAGAATGACCTTGAACTTGTTAAGTAACAAAGGAGGAACTTGAACTTTTGACCCTCCTGCCCCCATCTCCTGAGTGCTAGGGTGACTGCTCTGTACCATCATGTCTGACTTATGCAGTGCTGGGGATTGAATCTGGGGCTTCCTGTATGCAAGGCAAGTGCTCTACATGATCTTCATCTCCAGCCCCTGCCAGGTATTTTTTCACAGCAACAAGAAAAGTAACCAGCACAGCCCTCTTTGCAATGACACCCATCAAAGTGTACTTATTGAGTCCAGTTTGTGCTAGCGTTGTTTTAGCCACTCACTGGCTTTGAACAGTAAGCAGGAGAGAGGGGCCGTCCCTGTGGAGCTCCTGGTCTGACGGGGTAACAGGAATCAGAAACAAGTAAACCTCAACGCGAAGCAACATGGTCAAGAGCCCAGGTTAAAGGAGGACCTACATTAGGCAAAGCAGTCAAAGAAGGCTTTCTGGAGGCAGTAGCATGCAAGCCCATGTTAGGCAAGAGATGTGAGCCATGCTTGAAGATAGGGAGAACAGTCTGTGTGAAGCCAAAACAAAGGCCTATGGCATTGTCAGGGAACAAGCAGACTGCAGCATGGGAGACAGGGAACAGACGGGGTCTGGTGAGTAGGCTATGGGTATGGGGGTTTATGGGCTGGGACCTGCAGACTGACTTTTATTTAACAGCTATTTTTTTATTTTACTCCTTTAAAAAATATATTAGTTTAAGCAGGCATGGTGGTACACACCTTTAATTCCAGCACTCAGGATGCAGAGGCAGGCAGATATCTGTGAGCTCAAGGCCAGCCTGATCTACATAGAGAGTGCTAGGCCATCTGGGGCTACAGGAAGACCCTGTATTTAATAAAAGACCAAAATCCTAGCACTTGGGAGGCAGAGGTAGGCAGATCTTTGTGAGTTCAAGGCCAGCCTGGTCTACAGAGTGAGTTCTAGGACAGCCGGAGCCACAAGGAGACCCTGCCTCAAAAAGACCAAAAATAGTTATTTTTATTTTATGTGTATGGCCTGCATGTCACGCAATGCCTATAGTGGCCAGAAGAGGGCATCACATCTCCTGCAACTGAAGTTAGGACAGTTGTTAGCTGCCATATGGGTGCTGGGAATCAAATCCTGGTCTTCTGCAAGAGCACCCAAATGCTCCTAACTGCTGAGCATCTCTCCAGCCCTCATTTAAGGCTGCGGAGTGCCCTGTAATCTAGGCACTTGACAGGTGTGCAGGATAGCTTTAGTTGTCAACTTGACACACCTGGGTAGAAGGGACCTCAATTGAGAAATCATCTCTATTGGATTGGCCTGCGGCCATGTCTGTAGGGGGCATTTTCTTGATTGTTGAATGATGTGGGAGGGCTCAGCCCTCTGTGGGTGGTGGTCCTGTGGTGTGCAAGAAAGCAGGCAGAGCATGGGCCAAGGGAACAAGTCAGTAAGCAGCATCCTGCTTTAGTCTGTGCTTCAGTTCCTGCCTCCAGATACCTGCCCTGACTTCCCTCAGTGATGAACTGTGACCCAGGAGATGGAAGATAAACACTTTCCTCCCCAAGAAGTTGTTTTTATCACAGGAATTTAAAAGAAACTAGAACATCAGGTACAGGAAGGAGGTTCAGGAGATTCTCAGCTGAAGATGAATTGGAGGCCACCCTCGGCTACACAAAACTCAAAAACCACAAAAATAGAGCTATGGGACAGCTGTGGGCTGCTCACGTGGGGGCTGTTAGCGTGCAGTTGGAGGTGGATGAGCTCACAGTTTGCTGAAGAGGCCCTGCTTCGGGTTTCCAGCCCAGCAGCTGCTGCTTGGCAATTACGGAGGTAGTACCAGGTAGTGTGGTATCAACTGTGTTCAAGATGCCCACGCACTTGGAGGACTGGGAGATAGGCCAGGCGCCAGGCTCTAGCAGCCTTCCTGTGGGTTTGCGGTACCTCACTCATCAGCATCTTCCCTTCAGCTACAGCTCAACAAAGAGGAAGCGCCCAGCAGCCATCACAGAGGCAGAGGAAGTGAACAGCAGGCGCTGCTGCATCCCCCTCCCCTGCTCAAGGCAACCCAGAACCCGGAACCGGAACTGCTTCTGCTGGGAAACTTGGTGCTGCCCACTGAGCTAAGCCGGTAGCCTCCTCGCCTGGTGTAGCAGCAGCAGGTAAGTACATCTGGTCTATGGGAGCCCTGAGCTGCTAGAACCTTCCACAGAGCCACATATGCTCAAGGCTGGAACTAAGAGGAGGCTGAAATGCTTCACGAACGGCCCAGAGCCGTATCTCAGCTGTGGCTACATGGCAGGGGGGCTTCTGTCGAAAGGGAACTCGAAGTCCAACCATGTGGCTGAGGCTGTCTCCTCATTTTCCTGAGGGCTGTGAGTCCCACAGAGGAGTTCTGCCTACCTCTCATGCAGCCTGATGGCCGTTCTTATGCCATGGGCCCTGCCTCAGAACATTATAGCTCCCACAGGAGGATGGCATAGGCAAGAGACTCCAGGACTGGGGTCACCAGAGGCAGTTCCAGGTCTTGTGCACTGCTGGGCACAGTCCAGCTCTTCCTCATAAAGATTTGTCAGGACCAGAGGGAGGAGACTGGCCTGAGCCGGGAGGAGTGGGCAAGGCTCCCCGCCCCAGCCCGACTCTTCTCTCAGCCGTCTGAGGATGGCAGGGTGGGAGTCATTCCCAGGGGCGGTCTTATCCCACTCCACCTTCAGCACAGCAGTAGGGCCTCCTGCTCAGAGGTCTGAGGAGGGGAGTCCGGGGCCCTGGGAGGACCTCTTTTTCCCCAGCTCTGGGGCTCCTCACTTTGACTCCTTCCAGTGTGACCTCTAGACCCCAAATGTCTAAGTGGGCTTGAGAACACTGGCAAGATGGAGGAGCTGAGATAGGGAGAAAAGGGGAGGGTCAAAGCCATGGCAGGGGAACTTCCACACAGAGGAAGTGGGCTGCGAAATAGGAAGAGGGGGCCCCTCTGGTTGTGGGGTGGACAGCACTGCACACCATGATGCTGAGCAGAGCTCTGGTTCTCCACATGGAACATGCTTCCTGGGCTTCATGGCCACAGCCCTGACCCCTGGCTGGGGATGCCAAGAGAGGAAGCCTCATTCAGCACTGGGCCAGTCTCTTTCTGCAAGCCAGGCCAACACGGGGAGGGGACATAGCTGGGTAGCTTTGACCCAGCAGCCTGGTGCAGTCCATCTAGGACTTGTGAGTCTATTCTGCATTAGTCTGTCTTGGCTTCAGGGGCTCCTGAGGAGGCAGATGGGAGTTCTCCCACACACAGACCCAGAGTTCCCTCCCGATGCTTGTTTAAGACTCTTTGGGAATTCAGAACAGTACTCCCTCTCTTGTGTCCTGGCTGCATATGTTAGGCAAGGTTCCAGGGCAGGGCAGGGCAGGGCAGGGCAGGGTGGACAGGCCTCTGTGTGCCTGGCTGACAACGGACCAGCTTCCTTGCCAAGCCTTTACCCAGGCTGTGTCTTAAAAATATTGAGGCTAGCTGGGTGTAGTGGCACATGCCTTTAATCCTAGCACTTGGGAGGCAGAGGCAGGCGGATCTTTGTGAGTTCAAGGCCAGCCTGGTCTACAGAGTGAGTTCCAGGCCAGCTGGGGCTACAGAGAGACCCTGTCTGGAAAAGACCAACAAAAAAATCTTGTGGCTTTTTGTTGCTTCAATAAAATGCCTGACAAAAGCAACTTCGGGAAGGATGGGTTGTATTAGTTCACAGTTGAGTTTGTCCATCACGGTGGACAAACCTGGAGGCAGGAGCGGAGGCAGCTCACCCCTTAACACCTGCAGTCGGGAGGCAGAGAGACAAGCCCTGGGGCTCAGCTCACTTTCTCTCCATTTTTTATTGTTCTTTCCTTCTCTTCTTTCTTTTTTTTCTTTTTGAGACAGGGTTTCCCTATAGCCACAGCTGGCCTGGAGTTCACTTTGTAGACCAGGCTGGCTTCTCTCACAGATGCCTGCCTTTGCCTCTCAAGTCCTGGGATTAAAAGTTTTCGCCACACCTAACCCACCTTCTCCTTTTCATCCAGCCCAGGGTCTCAACCTATGGAATGCTGCTGCCCATGTTTAGGGCTCATCTTTCTACCCGAGACAGTCCCTCACAGCCATGCCCAGAGGCTTGTCTCCCAAGTGATAGGTTATAGGTGTGTCAAGTTGATAGTCAAGATGAGCCATCAGAGACTGCCCAGGCTCTCTCCACCTCCACTCTGCAGGGCTCAGCTCCAACAAGGCCTGTCCTCACCCCATCTTGGTCTTTGGGTCTACTTGTCCACTCAGAGCCAAGCTCCATCCTTCCATGCCTCCCTGTCTGAATGAAACCATGAACATAGACTGAGTCTAGGCCTCCAAGAGAGTCACACGCTCTGTCCCATTCATCCTCCAGGGTAGAAGAGAGAAGATGGAGCCCGAGTCCCTCTACAACCTTCTGCAGCTCCCGAAGGAGGAGCCACCCACAGAGGAGGAGCTCCCACGAGGTGCCAGCCCCAGAGGCCCAAGGGTTGGATGAGGGGAAAGAGAGGGTCGGCATCACCAGAATGAGTCAGGCTGTGCCTGGGAACTATGCATGTAGCCACCCATCCATCCTCCACCTATCACCCTAACATCTATCTATTCATCTTCGTATTGATCCATCCATCATCTACCTATGCATCCTCCATCCCATTTTCCACTGATCTATCATCTATCTCTCCATTGGTCTAGCCATCATTCATCTATCATCCATCATCTCTTCCCCCCGCCCCTGCCATCCATCCTCCATCTCTCTATCAACCTACTCATTACTCATCTATCATCCATATCTCCATCTTCCATCCATTTCTCCATTGATCTATCCATCATCCACCTGTCATTCATCATCCCTCCTACCATCCATCTATCCTTCATATGTCTCTCCATTGATCTCCATCCCTCCTTCCTTTCCTTTATTCACTCACTGGCTCATTCATGTGATCAGTAGTTTACCCTCAGCCTGGCACATAAATGTCATATTCTAGTCAGGTCAGTAGTACCCCAAGGTTTGGCGGGCATCCAGCAAGTTTCTAGATGGGTCATGTGAGAAGTTAAATTTTATGAACTTGGCCAAATCAGTCCCATGTTCTGACTCATTTTCCCCCAGGTACACCAAAACTAACCTACAAGGTCCCTCTGAGGCTGATACTTTATGGGTTCTATGAATTTAAAATTTGGGGCCCTACTGAGAAGGGAGTGGCTGGGACTCAGAGGACACAGGGGCCTTCATTGCTCCATCCTGGCAGGATGGATGATGCCAGCCACCTGTACCCCATGTGGCCTTTGCTACTCTGAGTCGCGCTTTTCTCTGAGGCAGGTGGCAGGATTGCCAGAGAGTCCTAGACGTCAGCTGCACTTGACCTTCAGGGGGTTGAGAGGTAACTCTGAGTTTAGTGTGCCCTCCCAATGTGGAGCTGAGCCAAGCCAGTGCTCAGGAGGAAATTCAGGGAGATATTCAGGTTGGCTTCTCTGGGGCCAGGTTCTACAGGGGTTCTACAGGGAGTCAGAGCCCTGTAGGTGACCAGCCAAGGGCCTGTAGGGTCCCCCCACACACATCATAGCCACATCTGCTTCCAGGAGGGAAGAAGAAATACCTGCCTCCCAATTCCAGGAAGGACCCCAAGTTTGAAGAACTACAAAAGGTAAACATCCCTCCCCCGCACCAGCCTGTTGTCTCTGGAGCTAGTCTTGGTGCTGCTAACATGCAGACATCCCTGTGCAGACTCCATCTCCACATTCCCTTCCTCTGTTCCAGCAACATACCCTGCTTTTTTCCCTGTATCTCACCGGAGCAGCCGAGGCCTCCACATTCTCCGGCTTCCTTTGGAGGCTGCCTAGGCTTTGTAAACAAGCCATTGCCAGGTGTCACTGTCACACACCCTATTCCACAACTATGTCCCCAGTTTGACGTATTTGCTACAGCAGTGCCAACTTCCCAGTACCAAAATTAACATACCATGATGACAGCCCCACAAGGCTCAGCCAGGTAGTGGAGAGATTCTGGGAACTCAGGTGGGGCCTCTCATGGCTTGGGAGATCAGGGGTGGGGGTCTTCCTAGATGAGGTATCACTTTCCCATACCTTGAAAGGTGGGTAGGAATTGGCCAGTAGAAGAAGGTACTCTGGGCTGAGGTCAGAGCCTGGCTGGGTTGACCACCCACTCTGTGAGCTGTCCTCTTATGGTTGGCAGGTACTGATGGAGTGGATCAACACCACGCTCCTCCCAGAACACATTGTGGTCCGAAGCCTGGAAGAGGACCTGTTCGACGGGCTCATTCTGCAGCACCTGTTCCGTAAGTAGAGGTCCAAGCCCTGCCTTCCTTACCCTTCACCTGCTCCCTAAGTGGTTGATCTCGAGGTTTCCAGGTCATGTTCACCCCCCCCCTCCCACCAAACTTGCCTTGTGCCACACATGGCTTCCGCAGACCCTGGCTTTCTAGACTGCTGAGCCGCAGAGGTAGAGATGCTGCCCTAACCTGCGCTAGCAGGACAGAGCTATGGTTTTAGCTGGTGTTGGGGCTGGTGCCCTTTCTGCCACACCATGTCCTCACCAGCATTTATGGTGCACCTGGTGCTTTTAAGGACTGTAGTACACATTGTGCCCTCAGCACCCCTTGGGCTGCTGGAGAGAACTCAGACCATCCTGAATAAGGTAGCACAGAAGCAGAGGTGAGGGTGACCCTGCTTGGCAGGCAGTTTACTTGGGATATCCACAGTCAGGCTGTGCCCCCACCCCTGGCAGGTCCTCCTAGAAGCCCCAGAGCTGCTTTACATTTACCCCTGATGGCCGCGGCTGGTCTATAGGAGTCTTGTACAAGGATGGGGTCTTGGAAGGCAGAAGGACCCAGCTCCATAGTTCCAGAGCCCATCCAGGCCACAGCTCCACTGAAGCGAGCAGATGGACTACTGAGTGACTCCCTGGCTACTGCCCAGGGAGGAGCCACAGTCAGCTCTTCCTCCCCCAGGCTTACTGCTCTTTCTCTCAGATTAGTCCAAGGCTTTCAGACACTGAGTGAAAAGCAGGGGTCAAGATGCCAGCTCAAGAGCATAGGGTTAATCACCAGGCCGTGGTGCCCTGTGAAAGTGTCACGGCTGTACCTGTGCAGAAGCTAATGACCCAAGTGACGTAGGCCAGAGGGGGAATTGAAGAGGGCCAACATATATGGCCCACAAGCCCTGTTGGCCAAATTCCCATGAGGACAGGAGGTTCCTTGGGCTGATGAGTGTGTCCAGCCGAGGCTTCAGGGGTCACCCAGGGCTCAGCACCCACAGTAGATCCCCTAGATCTGTGTTCCCCAAGTACTATCTAGGTTTAGCTTCCCAGAGAGTGTGTTTCCTGGCCCTTACCACCCCACCACCGCTTGCCTTCAGAGAGGTTGGCTGCTGTCAAGCTAGAGGTGGAGGAGATTGCTCTGACCGCTGCCAGCCAGAGACGCAAGCTCGGGGTCATCCTGGAGGCTGCCAACCACAGTCTACAAGTAGATGAGCCACAGGCCAAGTGGAGTGTGGAGGGTATGTGGGGCTGACCCAGGCTAGGCACATGGGAGGAGACTGGTAGCTTCTGTGCTGGCTTCTTATTTACCTGAAGGGCATGCTGGTTCCCCAAGAACTCCCAGGTCTGGGTAGGATGCAGAGGCCTCAGGCAGCTCAGTGAGCTGTGCAAAGCTGGAAACAAAGTCAGGTATTTGGTGGAGGACAAACAGCCTACACATGTCTGGTCCTGAGGGCATTGTTGCACCCATGCTCCAGGATAAGGACTTACCAGTGATTGGGCCAACACCGAGTCAGCCCACATGCATGTGGCCCCAGGGATTCAAGTGGACAGTGTTGCTCAAGGATTAAACTTGCCAGTGATTTGGCCAGTGCCAAGTCTGAGAGCCACACCACCATACCCCTCAGCCTGGTCAGATGGTGCTCACAGCCCCACCTCATTAATTCACTGATCATTAACCAATGAGTACATCGTGCAGACACACTTCCACCAACCCTGCCAATCAGTTTGGTAAGGATTGCAAGCGAGGCCTGGCAGTGCATGGGAAGCTGAGACATGAGGACTTTTTTTTAAGTTGTATTTTTTAATTTATTTTTATTTATTTTTGTATGTGTATGAGTGTACTGTCTGCATGTAGGTCTGTGCACCCATGTTGTGCAATGCCACAGAGGTCAGAAAAGGGTCTCAGATTCCCCTGGAACTGGAGTTCTCCTGGAATTGGAGTTACACACGGTTCTTAGCCGCCATGTGGGTGCTAGGGATCGAACCTGGGTCCTCTGCAAGAGCAGTCGGTGCTCTTAACCGCTAGGCTATCCCTCCAGTCCCGAGACATGAGGATTTTAAGTTCAAGCCTAGCCTGAGCTACAAGAATGAGTTCAAAGCCAGCCTAGGGAACTTAGTAAGAACTTGTTTCAAGTTTTAAAAATACTTTATTATTTTTATTTTATGTGTATGAGTGGATTGCCTGAATATGTGTAAGTGCACCTTTGTTGTACAATGCCTGTGGAGATCAGAAGAGGGCATCCGATCCTCCGGAACTGGAGTTACAGATGGTTATTAAGCACCATGTGGGTGCTGGGAATTAACTGCTGAGCCACCTCTTCAGCTACCCCCCAATCTCAAAAAATGAAAAATGAGCTGGGATTGGGATTATAACTTAGTAGCCAAGTGTGTGCCTAGTATGTGCTGAGTCCCTGAGGTCAATCTCTACTATGTAGCACACACTTTTGCATCTGGACATATACACATGCATACATGTGCACATACACCCTGGGGTTGATCTTTAATACAACACACACACATGCACACACAAGAGTACTCTGTGTTCATTGGTATAGATCTTTAGCACATGTGCACACATGCACATGCACATGCACGTGCACACACGCACACATACACACACGCGTACACACATGCGCGCACACACAAGTACACACGCGCACACACATGCGCACACACATGCACACACACGCACACATGCACATGCACACACATGAGCACGCACACACACACACGCACACACACTCATGCTCACACACACATGCGCACACACGCACACACACATGCACATGCGCACACACATGTGCACGCACGCACACGCGCATGCACACGTGCATGCACACACACGCACACATGCGCACACACAATGCACACACACACGCGCGCACACGCGCACACACACAGACTTCCTTGTGCCCCATTCTCCATCCTCCTATTTTCCAGAGAACACTAAGGTGGGGAGGAGTTAGGGAGCACTCTTCGGGTGGGTAGGAATAGCTTTAAAAGACTCATTCTCTGGGTTCCCACTGTTCAACTGCACATCCATGACTGGTTATAATATTGACCCTGTAAGTCACAGTCAGCATAACTTGCCATTGTTCAAGCAATGCCCATTAGGGTATATGTCCTTGTTCCCAGTGTAAACAAAGCTGAAGTGAGCATTTTTGTGTTTAAAGTCCCAGCCATAGATTTCAGCGTGGTAGCTTTCCCTTCTGAGCATGGTTGCAATCTCTGCTTTCAGGTCAAGGTCAGTAAGGGGGCGGTCAGTCTGCAGCCTTGAGTCAGGTTGTTATATCCTCATCTTATGCCTTGCTTTGTGCTTGCTCTCTGACCAACATGAGCTGCAAACATTGTCAGAATCAAAATGGAGTTGCTTGTGTCAAGTCTAAGCAAAAAATAATCTGGCCTAAGAGCTGGAAGCTGGCCACCATGACCACCAACTTCATGGTCTGTACAGGGTGGTGCCAAGCATGGCCATAGTCGTAATGGCCAGTCAGCTTTAACCTGATAATTTATCCCCTCCAGCCATCTTCAACAAGGACCTGCTGGCCACCTTGCACCTCCTTGTGGCCTTGGCCAGGCACTTCCGGCCTGACCTGTCCCTCCCAGCCAATGTCCAGGTGGAAGTCATCCATATTGAGGTACCTGCTGGTCTGAGGAATAGGATGGGTCTTCTGAGCATCTTGTTCCATGTCACCCTGACAAGGAGAGGGGTTCCAGGGGCTCCAGGGTACCAAGGAACTCACCTCCTTCAAGGATAGCAGGGGAGGCTGTTGCTTTTAGCAGCTTGCTTTACCTGGCAGATCGCAGGGACAGGGGCTGATGGGAGGTCTAGCTGACCACATGGCACCATATCTCCTGGGCCACAGGCTGTCTGTCTGTCCCCTTATCCACCAGCCATGACCGTGTCCTATCTTCTTTTGCTTAAAGTTTATTACTGAGCTGTTTCATGGCCTTTTTGAACTTAGATTCATCAGAGGTGGGGCTAGTGACATGGCTCAGTGGGTGAAGCTGGTTGCTACCCAGCCTGACAACCTGAGTTTGGAACCATATGGTAGAGAGAGAACCAACTTCCAGTACATGCATATTGTGACCTGCACATGTGTACGTGTACATATGTGTACACACACACACATGAATGAATAGAAAAATTTAAATCAGAGGTGACCATTAACTTTGTTCATTCATTAACTCATTAATGTGTGTGTTGTATTAATTCATTCATATCAGTACATGTTCATTGACATACCCCACCCTCAAGACTCTGGAGTATCTCATGAATGAGGCTCACAACTCACAGGGGAAAAGGGCCATTAAGCTAGATCACAGGGACACCCTGAGGTAGGGGACACAGAGTGCACGGTCCTAGTGTTGCTCTGGGCCTGCAAGCTTGATCCTGGGGTCATACCATTTCTTCCCCTTTCCCCAATGTAGAGCACTAGGAATGGCCTCAAGTCGGAGAAGCTGATGGAGCAGCTCACAGAACGCAAGTGAGGGTGGGCTAGGCTGTGTCTGGGTTATATCTGGGTGGAGTGTACTCAGTGCACTGGGTGAGGGCAGGCCTTCATGTTACCTGCTGCCTCCAGCAGGCTGTAGGGACCCCTTAGCCCTTACACTCACCCCCATAAAGCAGTGGCCCGCTATACAGGCGCCAAGCATTCTGATGTGCAGGAGCCTTTTCTGCCCCTTGCTCTCCACATTATGCTCTGCGCCTCCACTGCCGAGATGACCCAGGAAAGTAACCTGGAATCCTTGCCACCTGCCTGCTTGTTACACCAGGAGAGGGCTGCAGACTTATCTTTAACTCTTTGTTTTTTTATCTCCTATCATCTTTCCTCTAGTGCACACGAGGACCAACCTTCTCGTGAGTAATTCAATAACTGGGGTAAATCTTTTTCCCTGTCTATTGGTGTCACAGCACATAGAATGGAGGGGTTAACTGCTAGTTCACACCATGATTCTCTTGTGGTCTATTATGCTCCTGTGAGAAGCTTTGTTCAAGAATCTGCCCCTCCTTCTGTCTGCCCAGCTCTGAACTGGCTGCTTGGTACTGTTCTCCTGGGGAGGGACCTCTAGTTCACAAGCGAGGACAGAAGGCAATGTCACAAATCCCCTGATTCCTTAACTGGGTACTCTTGGGTAGGTGCCTTAACCTGTCTGTGCCTTAGCTCCTTCATCTGTAAATTGGGATAAAGGGCAGTACCTGTTCTTAAGCTGATGGTGATGGTGATCGGTGGTGTGTTTTTAAAAGGTAGCAAGGTCCCAATAATGTGGCTGCTGCTTACACAACAGGGCAGTTCACCAGTCAGTGCACTGAGCTAGCTGCTGCTTACATGACGGGGCAGTTCACCAGTCAGTGCACTGATCTAGCTGCTGCTTACACGACGGGGCAGCTCACCAGTCAGTGCACTGAGCTAGCTGCTGCTTACATGACGGGGCAGTTCACCAGTCAGTGCACTGATCTAACTGTTGCCTTTTTCATTTATCTGTTCCTTGGTCAGTTGGTCAGAATCAAAATGAGTCAATTATTCATCCATTTACTCTTTCATACATCATTCCAATTATCTATCTATCTACCCACTTTTACCTGCTTGTCTTTCCATCAGCCATCCAGCTGTAAATATAGCCAACTATTTATCCATCCATCCATCCACCCATCCATCCACCCATCCATCCACCCATCCATCCACCTATCATCCACCCATCCATCCATCCACCTATCCACCCATCCATCCACCCATCCACCCATCCACCCATCCATCCACCTATCCACCCATCCATCCACTTATGTACCCACCCACCCATCCACCTATCCACCCACCCATCCACCTATCCACCCATCCATCCACCTATCCACTTATCCATCCATCCATCCACCCATCCCCCCATCCACCCACCCATCCATCCACCCATCCACCCACCCATCCATCCACCCATCCATCCACCTATCTACCCATCCATCCACCTATCCACCCATCCATCCACCTATCCACCCATCCATCCACCTATCTACCCATCCATCCACCCATCCATCCACCTATCCACCCATCCACCCATCCATCCATCCATCCACCTATGTACCCATCCACCCATTCACCCACTCATCTGTCCATCCATCCATTCATCCACCCATCCAACTACCAATCCATCCACCCATCCACCCATCCACCCATCCATCCACCCATCCACCCACCCATCCACCCATCCATCCATCCATCCATCCACCCATCCATCCACCATCCACTCACCTATCCACCCATCCAACCACCTATGTACCCATCCACCTATCCACCCAACCATCCATCCATCCATCCACCCATCCATTCACCTATCCACCCATCCACCCACCCACCCACTCATCCATCCACCCATCCATTCATCCACCCATCCATCCACCCATCCATCCATCCACCCATCCATCCATCCACCCATCCATCCACCCACCTACCTATCCATCCATACATCCACTCATCTATTCACCATCCACCCATCCACTTGTCCATTCACCCATCCACTTATCCATCCATCCATCTATCCATCCATCCATCCACCTACTCACTTCCCTACTGATTCATTGTACTACAGCCACTGAGCTGTGCGTCTGCCACCTACTTTGATCCCTAAAATAACCTAGCAGATGTTATCCACCAGGCATTTGAGAGGAGGAAACTGAGGCACAGAGAGGGGAGGCCAGTCTCTATCCCTATGCACACATAGCCAGGGAAGCTGTGCCCCAAACCTAGTCCTGTTTCATTCAAGAATCAGGAAATCAAACTATTGTTACCGCTGAGCTAGTTATTCTGAGAAACTTTTGTGCAAAATCATTCCATTTGACACAAATATAATATCATTGTAAGAATCTGTTTATGGGCTTTGGTCTGCAGAGGATGTCTTTGATGAATTATTTAAGCTGGCTCCTGAGGAAGTGCATGCTGTGAAAGAGGTAGGGGAGATTAAAGCTGGTAGCTGGGCTGACTGCTCCTACTGCCTACCTGCCTCTGTCTCAGGGAGATGGGGGAGGACACTGGCCTCAGTCCACACCTGCTGGGTACTAGGTATCATGGGGACAGGGGTGGGTGGTATTCCCAGGTCTGAAGGTGGCTCTGAAGTCTTTTGGTCTTCTGTTATTAGGCCATTGTGAGCTTTGTCAACCAGAAGCTGGAGCACCTGGGCCTGTCTGTGCAGAGTTTGGACACCCAGGTAGGGACACTACTAGGTCCCCAAGCAGAGTGAAGGGTTCCATGGGCCCCAGGAGCTCATTGTGTGACATCACCTCCTGAGACTTCGGGGCCTTCTCCAGTGGGGTGTGCTGCTGGCAGGCAGCATTTCCCTGGGGACCCTGCTCCCACAGGACAGTGGGCGAGGGAACCATTTGGTGCTTTGTGAAGCTGGAGCCCCCTCTGGAGTCTTAAGACATTCAATCCCAGGACCCAGAATCCTCCATTGAGGTTATTCAGATGTGGCTCTGAGATTCATGCCAGGGCCATTTCTTAGGGTGGTGCCAACTATGGCTGGAGTCAGTGGCTCCACATCTCCTGAGTGCTGACCTAATTGTCCTGGGCAGGAGCAGAAGCCCTCGGGTGAGTGAGGCCTTCCCCAAAGATTCTGTGTCCCCAGTGTTTCAGCAACACAAGAAAGGGAAGAGCTGAGACTCTGACAGTGCCTGGTCCTTACAGGGTGGTAATGGGTCAACTGACACTGGGCAGCTCTCACCAGACATGTGCTGGCTGCTAAAGTTTGAGAGGGTGGAAGGCAGATCTCAAGCCTGTGCAAAACCTGTTCACAGCTGGCACTATCTTGGATAGGTGTTGGGCAGGGCCCAGCCACATATTCCTAAGCCTGTAGCCAGACAAAAAGATTTCAGTACTTACTCTGTCCTAAACAAAGTGCTCTCTGTCCATTAGCTCAGTGGTTTCCTGATGTGAGAACTGATAAGGTTCCACTCAACAGATCATCTACTGAATATTAAGACACTGAGAGGTTAGGCAACTGACCTGAATTTACACAAGGCCAGTCCTAGGATTTGAACCCAGGCAATTGTGGCTCAAGTGTGTGCTTGTAAGCTCCTTCATATGGTGGCCACATGAGCTATGCAAGTGTTATGGTATGGAAATACCATACTTTGGGTCTAGGTGGACATGCATATCTTTCTTATGCCTGCCACTCATGGTCCTTGGGCTCTGAGAACACCTCCATTTTGGCTGTGTGACTTTAGATGAGTTACTGCATTTCTCTGAATTTTTAGGCTTCTTGCTTTGTTTTTTTTTTTTTTTAAATATTTTAATGTATTATTTTTATTTTATGTATATGAGTGTATTGCCTGCATGAATATAAGTGTACCTATATATTTCATGACCATAGAGATCAGAAGAGGGCATCATATCCCCTGGAACCAGAGTTAGAGATGGTTGTTAACTGCCATGTGGGTGCTGGGGTTCGAACTCAGATCCTCTGCAGGAGCAGCCTGTGCTCTTAACTGCTGTGCTCTCCCCCTGCCCCAGGGCTTCTCGCTTTGTAGAATGGGTATGATGAGAGTGACCTCACAGAGCTGCGGTTTGGGAATATTGCTTTTCCGTTTAGTTTAGTTTTCCCCTAGCTCACTGGCTCTGCAACAAACACCATGTTTGTGCTCAGTGTGTGTGTGTGTGTGTGTGTGTGTGTGTGTGTGTGTGTGTGTGTGTGTGATATTCAGAAACAATTGGATGGTGAGGGAGGAGCTGAGAGTCAGATTTTCCAGCTGAGTTTCAGGGACAGCAGCAGAGAGGATTCCAGACCTGAACTAATAACACTGGAACTAATAACACTGGAACAGACTTAATAGAGGAAATTCCATTAAAGACCCGAAGCAGCAGCTTTTCCAAAATATCCAATCTTGTGTTTTGTATCTTTGAAGAGATTCAATAGGATTATATTAGCATATGGTGCTTGTGGCCGCTTTATCAAAGTGTACAGACAGAACAGACAGAAATATTAATGGGTCCATGTGCTCCTCTGTGCCAGTTCCTGATGGGATAATTTCAGACATAACTCTGTTTTTGCCTGTGTTTCTCTAACTCAAGGAACAGTTTGACATTAAAAATGGACACAAGGGCACTAGGAAGATGGCTCAGCTGGTAAAGTGTGTGCAACCACAAGGACCTGATTTAATCCTTAGAATCCCACAGGGTAGCAATATGCATTTTTAATTTCAGTGCCAGGAAGGCAAGAGACAGGTGGGTGGGTCCTGGGGGCTTGCTAGCCAGCCAGCTTAGCCTACTTGGCAAGTTTTCCATCTCACCAAAACTAGGTAGATGGCTCCTAAAGATGATACCTACATTGCTCTTTGGTGTTCACATGCACATGCATTTCATGTGGACACAGGGCTATTCCACAGTGAGTTTATATTGAACATATACTGTGAACCAGGCAGCCCACACCTCCTTCATGATGTTATTGACAACCCCATGTAGCTGAGAATGCCATACCCATTTCTCAGAAGGGGACTGGGGCTCAGAGAGGTGGTGTGACTTCCTCTGGAAAAGGCAGAGTGGGACCCCTCTGATATCTGCTTCTCTAGCACCAGAGCCCCTGGTTCCTTTCCTTGCCATGTTACTTTTGCATACCTTGGCCCCAGGTGCTTGGGAAGGCTGTTCATGTCATTGTAGGCAGGAAGCAGAGAACCCAGCACTAAGGGGTCAGGGATAATGTAGCCCCAGTGCATTCCCAGTAACCTCCTTCATCTAGCCAGACTCCATCTCCCAAAGTATCCAAAACAGTGCACTACCTGGGGGCAGTCACACCTGAACTAGAGGATATGAAGGACTGAGTTCTGACATCCACAGTTTGCAGATGGCGTCATCCTGCTCCTCCTCATTGGACAGCTGCAAGGCTTCTTCCTGCACCTCAAGGAATTCCACCTCACTCCCAGCTCTCAGGCAGAAATGGTGAGGAGCTCCCAGAGGACTTTCCTCTGTGCCCTTCCTCTCGGTAAACAGACATGGAATTGCTGTGTCAGTCTGTGGATTCACTCATAGGTAATGGAAGGTGGAAGTGAAATTAATTCATGTGACTTTAGTCTACCCACACTTACTCATTCACCTACCTGTCCATGTACCCATCAATCCGCCCATCCATTTGCCTACTCATCCATCCATAATTTCATCTATCCAATGCCTGTCTATCCATCCATCATCCATCCATCTATCCATTTATCCATTTTTTCAACCATCTATTGTCCATCCAACACCCAATCCATCCATCTATCCATCTTCTCACCTGCCCATTCATCCACCTGCCCAAATGCTTATTAATCCATCCATCCACATATTTCTCTATCCACCACCCAACCACCCATCCAATATGTCTACCCACCCATCACTCACCCACCCACCCATCCACCCATCACCCACCCACTCACCCATCTACTGACCCACCTGTCTGCCCCCCTCAACTCACCTAAGCACCCACTCATCAACTCATCTACTCACCCAGTGCACTCACACACTGGACTCTCTACATGGTCTGCTTAGTGCCAGGCATTCAAGCTTGTTTCTTGGCATTCAAACTTCTCCACCTTCACCAGCGGCCCTCTCAGGATCATGGTCTTCCAGGGCAGTGAGGCAGGGGGTTGGCTCCTGGTGTGTGACGCAGGGCCTGCAGAGAAATGGTGCATGAGGCCTGAAGGAGTCAGGAAAAGTGTCTGGGGAGGCCAAGGTCACTGGTTGGAGGTTTTTTTGAGTTGAAGAGAAGAGAACCCCCCACCCCAAAGGAAAGAACAGCCTCAAGCAGAGGCTTGGGAAGATTTTGGAGAATTGTCTGCAGCCTACCCTGGCTGCAAGGTCACGCATTCAGCATGGACCCTGGAGGCTTCTGGTAGGACTCAGTGCTGTACTCTGGCCAGTCCTGGGGGGAGGGAAAAGGGGCAGCCCTCTTGGCATGCCTGAAATCTGAGAGACCAGGTATCTCAGGTCCCACTAACCCCCATCTGGCCCTTCTTCCTGGTCTCGGGCTCTGTGTTTCTTCCTCCCTCCCCTCTCCCTCCCTCTCTCCTTCTCCCTCCCCTCTCTCCCCCGTCTCCCTCTCCCTCCCCTCTCTGCCCCTTCTCCCTCTCCCTCTCCCTCTCCCCCTTCCATTTGCAGCACCCTCTGACTGTCCTGCTCCATCTACTGTCCCTACAGGTCCCCACAGTGCAACCTCAGCCATCTTGGCCTCGCCTGGTTTTGCTGTCCAGCTACCTCCTTGTGGCCAGATCTGACCCCCTGACTCATTTCTCAGAACTCCCAGCACTCAGCAGGTCCCTAGATGCAGCTCTCCTAGGTCCCTCAGGGTTACTCATCCAGGCCTCACCTATCGTGGCCCCTTGTTCCACACCCTGGAAGGGGGAAGGCAGATTGTGTCTCATTTTACAGAGGGTGAGACTCAGTCTCCAGAGTCTGACAGGATTCCCTGGGAACACACAGACCCATGTGACAAGGCTGACCTCTGGAATAATCCATCCCTGATCCCTTCTTAGCATGAGCCTATGAGAAGGTGGGAGCAGGGGCCCCCTGAGCCTCATAGTGCAAATAGCATTCACCAGGCTGGACTTTGAAGCATGAGCCATGAGAAGTTTGAGGAAGGAGGCAGGAGCTTAGGCTTAGTAGTGTCACCAAGTGTCTGGGCTTCCTAGGACTCCAGGCCTGAGATGACTATTTCACATGCTCCAAAACCAAGTTATAGGATAGGATAGCCACCCGACATACAACCAGCTTCTGTGTCCCTGGCACAAACAGGTTCTGAGCTACCGACATTAGAACCTGCTTTAAATCTAAGTAGGGGGCTGGAGAGATGGCCTAGCGGTTAAGAGCGCCGATCGCTCTTACAGAGGACCGGGGTTCAATCCCCAGCACCCACATGGCGGCCGAGAACCGTCTGAAACTCCAATTCCAGGAGAACTCCAGTTCCAGGGGAATCCGAGACCCTCTTCTGACCTCCGCGGCATTGCACAACACGGGTGCACAGACCTGCATGCAGACAGTACATTCATACACATACAGAAATAAATAAAATAAAAAAAAAAATCTAAGTAGGAATAGATGGGAGGGACACTGCAGCTGCTCAGCTCCAAGCCCAACAGGAGTTTGGGACCCTGGAGGGTACTGGGGGCAGGAGCATGGCTGAGAGTGCTCACAGGTCTCCGGCGGAGGCAGCAGGAGGGACGTGTTGGACGGTTCTCTCACAGAGCGGTCTCCTAGAACTGTACTTTTCACCGTCAGGCCCTGTTGCCTGCAGTGTTGATTCAAGGGTGTCACTCATTTCTGGAATAGAGTTAGGGATGGATAAGAGGTGGTCATTTGCTCTGTAGAAATCAAAGCACTAGAGCCAGGAAGCACTGGCTTCCTGCACATTCAGTGATCTCTCCCAGGAGGATGGGATGTGCCTCCTGGTCTTGCCCCTGCTCGGCTCTTTGGAACACTGAGCTTCCCCTTCATCATCTCAAACCACTTGCAAGCAATGGACAGACCAGGGAGAGTGAGGTGGGCCTCTCTGCAGCCTGGACAGCTATTGAACAGACAATCTTTGTTCAGAATGAGCTTCGAGGAAGAAGAGTTGAAGAGAGAAACCAAGTGTTTTCAGTGTCTTCTGTGCCATCCTTCAGCACTGTGTCCCCATAGGCAAGTGCTGATCTAGTTCTGGACCTTGTGCACGGCCAGTCCTAGTTAATGCTCAACAATTTTTTTAAATAAGTGAAGAATGGACTGACAAGATAGCTCAGAGGGTAATGATGCTTGCCACCAAGCCTGGCAACCTGATTTTGATCCTGAGGACCCACATGGTGGGAGGAGAGAATTGACTCCGCAAGTTGTCCTCTGACCTCCACCAGTCACCATGGCATGCATTCCCCTCTGTAAATAAATAAATGTAAAAAAATACTGGGAACCCCAGCAGCTTCTTGGCTCAGAGCCCAAGAGAAAAGTCTGGGGCCTGTGGGAGAGACTCGGGGCTGGAGGCCGAGTGCTGCTCACTTGCAACCACAAGTATTTGAGAGGCTGAGGTAGAGGACTGACTGCAAATTCAAGGCCAGTCTGGGGCCCCAACCGGAAGTCAGGGCCAGCCTAGACAACTTAAGAAGAACCTGTCTCGAAATACAAAGTAGATAGAGGGTTGGGGATATGAACCGTGGCTTAGCTAGTGCCTAGCATGTGTGAGGCCCTGGAGTCAAGCCCAGTACTAGGAGGAAAAAAATGAAGAATGAAGTGTTTCCCAAAACTGGTCCCATGAGGAACTCAGTGACAAATGGGCCCTGTGATCAAATAACAGAAATATACTGATGTGCTTAGTGCTCTAAGTCCTGTAGTAAAGGAATCAGTATTCCTTTGTTTAACCCGACATTTTGCATTGGGCCACAGAAGCCTTGACACCCTAGGTCATGCGTTCTAGAGATGCTGGCTGGACAAGAGCATCTAGGGTTTCAAGGTGCAAAGTGAGTCTTGGATTCCCTTCTTACTGTTTGTTTCCTGGGCCACCCACAAGCAGCCTTCAATAATATCTTTGCTTCCCAGGATATTCCAGGGGAGGGGCTTGGGGACATAGAAGTAGGGCTGCACACTGTGCCCTGCTCTGTTCACAGTCAGACTTCCTTCCCTCCTCGTCTGGACCTTGCCGGGGAGAGCAGAAACCTTGGCTTGTGCTCCATCTTTGTTGTGTTCTTATTTTACAAGTATCTCACCCACTCTGCCTATACCACACCCTGACAATGGTCCTCCAAGTAGAGAAAAACTCCTCACCACCTTCTAAGGGGAGTCTATCACCTACAAGCCCTTGCTCCCTTCTGAGTCAAAGTCCCTTTACCTGACACATGCAGGGTATCACCTCTACCAGGAACCCCCACCCCTGCTCCCCCATTTGTCCCTACCCCATGCATCTCCTTACTGGAGGCCTTTCCCACAAGCAGTGGCCTCCTTGTCCAGAGTATGGCACCTGCTCACAGCTGGGGACCAAGGTGGGCTGGGGTGTGAGGGAGTAAGCATACCATCCTCGGGGGATAGATAGAAGGAGATGCTGGATGCCCCTGCCTCAATTATTGTTGTGATTCAGGGATGCAAATGATATGTATGGATGGATGTCACAGGTGGTGGGACAGGTCTGGTGTCTCATTGGCTGACGTCCTATTGTCATTGTAGTTGCATAATGTCACCCTGGCCCTGGAGCTGCTGAAGGATGAAGGCCTGCTCAGCCACCCAGTCAGTCCTGAAGGTGAGTGCTCTCCCTGTTGCCTGAATGTCCTAGAGCCCTAGGTTCTGGGTGTAGGACAAATGTGCTGGTAGGATTTCCCTTGCTTGTAGGTGTGTGAGGAGACACTGACTACGTGTGCATGCAGGGCCTGAGGACCCCAAGGATGAATGTTCAAAGAAGCCAGGCTTTGAGTTGCTGCAGGGGAGGAAAGAAGAGTGCAGGGGAACTCCAGACAGTAGAGAGGCAGGGCCGTGGGTGGTGAGGGGATCCTGACAAGACCCTTTTTCTGGCTTCCTGGGGATTCTCCCTGTTTGAGCAACAACATCTCCCCTAAAGCCTCTCTGTCCTGGCGACGTGCATAGATGGTCCTTCCTGCCCTGGCCTGATGGCTGCCCTGGCCTGATGGCTGCCCTGGCCTGATGGCTGCCCTGCCCCCTCTGCCCACAGACATCGTGAGCAAGGATGCCAAGAGCACACTGCGAGTGCTCTACAGCCTGTTCCTGAAGCACACGATGAGGATGGATGGGAACGGGGCACCCCATGGAACCCCAAATTAGCCATCACTGCCTCCCAAACCATTTCTGAAGACCTGAAGCCTGGGCCTCACAGGAGGGCCCCGGATGCCCAGTCCTCCCACCCAGCCCTGCTCCATGGTTGGTGGTACATGTCCTCCCACCCAGCCCTGCCCCATGGTTGTTGGTCCATGTCTTCCCACCCAACCCTGCCCCATGGTTGCTGGTCCGTGTCCTCCCACCCAGCCCTGCCCCATGGTTGCTGGTCCATGTCCTCCCACCCAGCCCTGCCCCATGGTTGCTGGTCCATGTCCTCCCACCCAGCCCTGCCCCATGGTTGGTGGTCCATGTCCCCCCACCCAGCCCTGCCCCATGGTTGTTGGTCCATGTCCTCCCACCCAGCCCTGCCCCATGGTTGCTGGTCCATGTCCTCCCACCCAGCCCTGCCCCATGGTTGCTGGCCCATGTCCCTCCCAGGCCTCTCTCGCCTCTGTCCACAGGCCAGCCAGTGCCTTTCACTCCACAAGGCGGGGATCTGTTTTGAGCTAACCTCTGCTTTGCTCAGTGTATCTTAACAAGTTTGTAAATGTATTTCTGTGGGGGCATCTGGGAGCCAGTGGAGGCCTGAGTGGGCCCTTAACTGTGGCAAGAAATAGTTGGGCCCCCGACCTGCACCAGTCCTCGGCAGCCTCCAGCCCATCTTCTGGGGCTGTAAGTCAGCAGTTCCACTGCCCATGAGGCCTCAGAATGGGGCCTCACTGCTCTCAGCTGCTTGCTGCCCACTCCCATGTCGGGTGAGAGGCCTAGAAACACCCTGCCTGGTCCCCTCACATCTTCACCTCATCCTGTTTGATAGAAAATTTCAGTCATAATAATTCATTTTTAATTTTATTGAAGAATAATATACTAAGAACACCATTTCCCCCAGTTTAAATGTACGATTTGACAAGTTTTGAGAAGAGCACACATCACCTCCACCAGAAGAGCTGAGCCTGGGCCTGCCTGTCTGTCAGAAGAGCTGAGCCTGGGCCTGCCTGTCAGAGCCGCCCTCTCTCCCAGGCCCTGCAAGCCACCAGTGTGATTTTGTCACTATTGTCTTATTTCTAGAATATTTTATAAACCATGTCGGAGAAGACACAGCTATCTGTGTGAGTTCCTTTCCCCTGCACACTGCTATGTCTCCCCAGTGACCCCACAGCCTGTCCCTCCCACACCCCAGGCCCCTTCAGTGGTACCAGCTTGCTTCTGAGAGATCACAGGGGAGCACCTTACTTTTTAGGTCTTGTGAATTGTCCCTAGGATGGCTATCTGTGTTTGCATGTCCCTATACATGTTCAAGGTTTTGTGAATTGTCCCTAGGATTGCTATCCGTGTTTGTGTGTCCCTATACATGTTCAAGGTTTTGTGAATTGTCCCTAGGACTGCTATCCGTGTTTGCATGTTCCTATACATGTTCAAGGTTTTGTGAATTGTCCCTAAGACTGCTATCTGTGTTTGCATGTTCCTATACATGTTCGAGGTTTTGTGAATTGTCCCTAGGATGGCTATCCGTGTTTGCATGTCCCTATACATGTTTGAGGTTTTGTAAATTGCCCCTAGGATGGCTATCCGTGTTTGCATGTTCCTATACATGTTCAAGGTTTTGTGACTTGTCCCTAGGATTGCTATCCGTGTTTGCATGTTCCTATACATGTTCAAGGTTTTGTGAATTGCCCCTAGGACTGCTATCCGTGTTTGCATGTTCCTATACATGTTCAAGGTTTTGTGAATTGCCCTTAGGACTGCTATCTGTGTTTGCATGTTCCTATACATGTTCAAGGTTTTGTGAATTGNAAGTAGGGGGTGGGAGAGATGGAGCCTAGCGGTTAAGAGCGCCGCTCGCTCTTACAGAGGACCGGGTTCAATCCCAGCACCCACATGGCGGCCGAAGAGAACACCGTCCTGCAACTCCCCTAATTCCCGGAGAACTCCAGTTCCAGGGGCACATGCCGAGGCCCCTTCTTCTGACCTCGCGCATTGCACAACACGGGTTGCACAGACCGCATGCCGACAGTACATTCATACACATACAGACATAACATAAAATAAAAAAAAAAATCTAAGTAGGAATAGATGGGAGGGACACTGCAGCTGCTCAGCTCCAAGCCCAACAGGAGTTTGGGACCCTGGAGGGTACTGGGGGCAGGAGCATGGCTGAGAGTGCTCACAGGTCTCCGGCGGAGGCAGCAGGAGGGACGTGTTGGACGGTTCTCTCACAGAGCGGTCTCCTAGAACTGTACTTTTCACCGTCAGGCCCTGTTGCCTGCAGTGTTGATTCAAGGGTGTCACTCATTTCTGGAATAGAGTTAGGGATGGATAAGAGGTGGTCATTTGCTCTGTAGCAAATCACAAGCACTAGAGCCAGGAAGCACTGGCTTCCTGCACATTCAGTGATCTCTCCCAGGAGGATGGGATGTGCCTCCTGGTCTTGCCCCTGCTCGGCTCTTTGGAACACTGAGCTTCCCCTTCATCATCTCAAACCACTTGCAAGCAATGGACAGACCAGGGAGAGTGAGGTGGGCCTCTCTGCAGCCTGGACAGCTATTGAACAGACAATCTTTGTTCAGAATGAGCTTCGAGGAAGAAGAGTTGAAGAGAGAAACCAAGTGTTTTCAGTGTCTTCTGTGCCATCCTTCAGCACTGTGTCCCCATAGGCAAGTGCTGATCTAGTTCTGGACCTTGTGCACGGCCAGTCCTAGTTAGCTCAACAATTTTTTCTAAATAAGGAAGAATGGGACTGACAAGATAGACTCAGGCGGGTAATGATGCTTGCACCTAATGCCTGGCAACCTGATTTTGATCCTGAGGACCCACATGGTGGGCGGAGAGAATGACCGCAAGTTGTCTTCTGACCTCCACAGTCACCATGGCATGCATTCCCCTCTGTAAATAAATAAATGAAAAAACATACTGGGACCCAGCAGCTTCTTGGCTCAGAGCCCAAGAGAAAAGTCTGGGGCCTGTGGGAGAGACTCGGGGCTGGAGGCCGAGTGCTGCTCACTTGCAACCAACAAGTATTTGGGAGGCTGAGGTAGAGGACTGACTGCAAATTCAAGGCCAGTCTGGGGCCCCAACCGGAAGTCAGGGCCAGCCTAGACAACTTAAGAAGAACCTGTCTCGAAATACAAAGTAGATAGAGGGTTGTGTCTATGAACCGTGCTTAGCTAGTGCTAGCATGTGTGAGGCCCTGGAGTCAAGCCCAGTACTAGGAGGAAAAAAATGAAGCGGAATGACGGTTTCCCAAAACTGGTCCCATGAGGAACTCAGTGACAAATGGGCCCTGTGATCAAATAACAGAAATATACTGATGTGCTTAGTGCTCTAAGTCCTGTAGTAAAGGAATCAGTATTCCTTTGTTTAACCCGACATTTTGCATTGGGCCACAGAAGCCTTGACACCCTAGGTCATGCGTTCTAGAGATGCTGGCTGGACAAGAGCATCTAGGGTTTCAAGGTGCAAAGTGAGTCTTGGATTCCCTTCTTACTGTTTGTTTCCTGGGCCACCCACAAGCAGCCTTCAATAATATCTTTGCTTCCCAGGATATTCCAGGGGAGGGGCTTGGGGACATAGAAGTAGGGCTGCACACTGTGCCCTGCTCTGTTCACAGTCAGACTTCCTTCCCTCCTCGTCTGGACCTTGCCGGGGAGAGCAGAAACCTTGGCTTGTGCTCCATCTTTGTTGTGTTCTTATTTTACAAGTATCTCACCCACTCTGCCTATACCACACCCTGACAATGGTCCTCCAAGTAGAGAAAAACTCCTCACCACCTTCTAAGGGGAGTCTATCACCTACAAGCCCTTGCTCCCTTCTGAGTCAAAGTCCCTTTACCTGACACATGCAGGGTATCACCTCTACCAGGAACCCCCACCCCTGCTCCCCCATTTGTCCCTACCCCATGCATCTCCTTACTGGAGGCCTTTCCCACAAGCAGTGGCCTCCTTGTCCAGAGTATGGCACCTGCTCACAGCTGGGGACCAAGGTGGGCTGGGGTGTGAGGGAGTAAGCATACCATCCTCGGGGGATAGATAGAAGGAGATGCTGGATGCCCCTGCCTCAATTATTGTTGTGATTCAGGGATGCAAATGATATGTATGGATGGATGTCACAGGTGGTGGGACAGGTCTGGTGTCTCATTGGCTGACGTCCTATTGTCATTGTAGTTGCATAATGTCACCCTGGCCCTGGAGCTGCTGAAGGATGAAGGCCTGCTCAGCCACCCAGTCAGTCCTGAAGGTGAGTGCTCTCCCTGTTGCCTGAATGTCCTAGAGCCCTAGGTTCTGGGTGTAGGACAAATGTGCTGGTAGGATTTCCCTTGCTTGTAGGTGTGTGAGGAGACACTGACTACGTGTGCATGCAGGGCCTGGGACCCAAGATGAATTGTTCAAAGAAGCCAGGCTTGAGTTGCTGCAGTGGGAGGAAAGAAGGAGTGCAGGGGAACTCCAGGGACCAGTAGAGGGCAGTCCGTGGGGGTGAGGGATCTGCACAAGACTTTTTCTGGCTTCCTGGGGATTCTCCCTGTTTGAGCAACAACATCTCCCCTAAAGCCTCTCTGTCCTGGCGACGTGCATAGATGGTCCTTCCTGCCCTGGCCTGATGGCTGCCCTGGCCTGATGGCTGCCCTGGCCTGATGGCTGCCCTGCCCCCTCTGCCCACCGACCATCGTGACAGGTGCCAAGAGCCCCCCCCCCCCCCCCCCCCCCCCCACCACCCCCCACACTGCGAGTGATCTACAGCCTGTTCCTGAAGCACACGATGAGGATGGATGGGAACGGGGCACCCCATGGAACCCCAAATTAGCCATCACTGCCTCCCAAACCATTTCTGAAGACCTGAAGCCTGGGCCTCACAGGAGGGCCCCGGATGCCCAGTCCTCCCACCCAGCCCTGCCCCATGGTTGCTGGCCCATGTCCCTCCCACACAAGCCTGCCCCATTGGTGTTGGTCCATGTCTCCCACAAACCTGCCCCATTTTTGCGGGCCCGTCGTCCTCCCACCCACCCTGCCCCCTGGTTTGCTGTCCAGTCATCCCTCCCAGCCCTGCCCCATGGTTGCTGGTCCGTGTCCTCCCACCCAGCCCTGCCCCCTGGTTGGTGGTCTATGTCCTCCCAACCCCCCACCACCCCCACACCCCCACACCCCCCCCACCCCAAACCCCAACAAAAACAAAAAAACAAACAAACACCCAAAACAAACCAAAACAAAACCACAAAACAAAAAAAAAACCAAAAAAAAAAGAACACACACACACAGCCCATGCCCCATGGGTTGCTGGGTCATGTCTCCCTCCCAGCCCTGCCCCATGGTTGTTGGTCCATGTCCTCCCACCCAGCCCTGCCCCATGGTTGCTGGTTACATGCCCCCCTCAGCCCTGCCCCATGGTTGTTGGTCCATGTCTTCCCACCCAACCCTTGCCCCATGGTTGGTGGTCCATGTCCCCCCCCCCAGCCTGCCCCATCGGTGGTTGGTCCATGTCTCCCACCACCCTGCCCACATGGTTGCTGGGTCCATGTCCTCCACCCAGCCCTTTTGCCCTGGGTTGGTGGTCCATGTCCTCACACCCAGCCCTGCCCCATGGTTGCTGGTCCGTGTCCTCCCACCCAGCCCTGCCCGATGGTTGGTGGTCTATGTCCTCCCACCCAGCCCTACCCATGGTTGCTGGTCCCCTGTCTCCCACCCAGCCCTGCCCCTATGGCTTCGGTGTGTCCATGTCCTCCCCCTCAGCCCTGCCCCATGGTTGTTGGTCCATGTCCTCCCACCCAGCCCTGCCCCATGGTTGCTGGTCCATGTCCCCCCTCCCAGCCCTGCCCCATGGTTGTTGGTCCATGTCCTCCCACCCAGCCCTGCCCCATGGTTGTTGGTCCATGTCCTCCCACCCAGGCCCTGCCCTCATGGTTGCTGGTCCCATGTCCCCACCCAGCCCTGCCATGGTTGGTGTGGCCAGTCCCCCCCACACCAGACATCGCCCCATGGTTGTTGGTCCATGTCCTCCCACCCAGCCCTGCCCCATGGTTGCTGGTCCATGTCCCCCCACCCAGCCCTGCCCCATGGTTGCTGGCCCATGTCCCTCCCAGGCCTCTCTCGCCTCTGTCCACAGGCCAGCCAGTGCCTTTCACTCCACAAGGCGGGGATCTGTTTTGAGCTAACCTCTGCTTTGCTCAGTGTATCTTAACAAGTTTGTAAATGTATTTCTGTGGGGGCATCTGGGAGCCAGTGGAGGCCTGAGTGGGCCCTTAACTGTGGCAAGAAATAGTTGGGCCCCCGACCTGCACCAGTCCTCGGCAGCCTCCAGCCCATCTTCTGGGGCTGTAAGTCAGCAGTTCCACTGCCCATGAGGCCTCAGAATGGGGCCTCACTGCTCTCAGCTGCTTGCTGCCCACTCCCATGTCGGGTGAGAGGCCTAGAAACACCCTGCCTGGTCCCCTCACATCTTCACCTCATCCTGTTTGATAGAAAATTTCAGTCATAATAATTCATTTTAATTTTTATTGAAGCATAATATACTAAGAACACCATTTCCCCCAGTTTAAATGTACGATTTGACAAGTTTTGAGAAGAGCACACATCACCTCCACCAGAAGAGCTGAGCCTGGGCCTGCCTGTCTGTCAGAAGAGCTGAGCCTGGGCCTGCCTGTCAGAGCCGCCCTCTCTCCCAGGCCCTGCAAGCCACCAGTGTGATTTTGTCACTATTGTCTTATTTCTAGAATATTTTATAAACCATGTCGGAGAAGACACAGCTATCTGTGTGAGTTCCTTTCCCCTGCACACTGCTATGTCTCCCCAGTGACCCCACAGCCTGTCCCTCCCACACCCCAGGCCCCTTCAGTGGTACCAGCTTGCTTCTGAGAGATCACAGGGGAGCACCTTACTTTTTAGGTCTTGTGAATTGTCCCTAGGATGGCTATCTGTGTTTGCATGTCCCTATACATGTTCAAGGTTTTGTGAATTGTCCCTAGGATTGCTATCCGTGTTTGTGTGTCCCTATACATGTTCAAGGTTTTGTGAATTGTCCCTAGGACTGCTATCCGTGTTTGCATGTTCCTATACATGTTCAAGGTTTTGTGAATTGTCCCTAAGACTGCTATCTGTGTTTGCATGTTCCTATACATGTTCGAGGTTTTGTGAATTGTCCCTAGGATGGCTATCCGTGTTTGCATGTCCCTATACATGTTTGAGGTTTTGTAAATTGCCCCTAGGATGGCTATCCGTGTTTGCATGTTCCTATACATGTTCAAGGTTTTGTGAATTGCCCCTAGGACTGCTATCCGTGTTTGCATGTTCCTATACATGTTCAAGGTTTTGTGAATTGCCCCTAGGACTGCTATCCGTGTTTGCATGTTCCTATACATGTTCAAGGTTTTGTGAATTGCCCTTAGGACTGCTATCTGTGTTTGCATGTTCCTATACATGTTCAAGGTTTTGTGAATTGTCCCTAGGATTGCTATCCGTGTTTGCATGTTCCTATACATGTTCAAGGTTTTGTGAATTGTCCCTAGGACTGCTATCCGTGTTTGCATGTTCCTATACATGTTCAAGGTTTTGTGAATTGTCCCTAGGATTGCTATCCGTGTTTGCATGTCCCTATACATGTTCAAGGTTTTGTGAATTGTCCCTAGGATTGCTATCCGTGTTTGCATGTTCCTATACATGTTCAAGGTTTTGTGAATTGTCCCTAGGACTGCTATCCGTGTTTGCATGTTCACGGTTTTGTGAATTGCCCCTAGGACTGCTATCCGTGTTTGCATGTCCCTATACATGTTCAAGGTTTTGTGAATTGCCCCTAGGATTGCTATCTGTGTTTGCATGTTCCTATACATGTTCAAGGTTTTGTGAATTGCCCCTAGGACTGCTATCCATGTTTGTATGTTCCTATACATGTTCAAGGTTTTGGGCCCACATTTTCCCTTGAAGGAATATTTCAAATGGATACAGTTGATTCATTAATAATGATATGTTTAATTATCTGTTTTATTCTATAAAAAGCTGTGAAGCCATTTCCTGAAGTAAATACACCACTTTGCATTCCCACCTGCAACATTTATTTTTTTTTCTTTTTTTTTTTTCTTTTTTTTTTTTTAATTAATTTTTATTGATGCTTTGTGCATTTCATACATTTTTCCACTTCAGTTCAGGGCTATTTTTATTTCCCTTTTCCCCCCCCCCATCCCAGATCATGCCTTTGCCATAACTGTCCTGCATCTTTCTCTGTTTTTTTTTTTTTTTTTTCATTTTAGCTGTAAGTGCATAATCCTGAGTACAAGCATCCTCATGCAAAACCTATCTGAAGGTTTTTGGTGTGCCCAAACACCTACAGCCCCACCATCCAGGTGGGGGGGTGACAGGTGTTTGTTCACTCAAGTTGCTCAAATGAGTTCGGCCAGACTACATTGCTGTCGTTTCACCACTTTCACCCCAATCCAAGCCCTTACATTCTACCACGCCCCCTCTTCCGCAGGTTTTTCCCTAGGCTTAGCAAAAGGGGCACAGGTGGATGAGAGGGTATAAACAGTCCACTCTCTCTGGAGCTGTTGACTTGGACTCTGGTCAATTCTGGCTGTTTCCTTTCATGGGCTGACAGTTTGTCCAGGAATAAACCTTTCGATCCTACTAAAAAAGCACAAGCAAATTGATATATAGGTATTTAATCAGCCCTAATAGTTATGGTAGTTCTTTAGCATAGACACATGTTTGGTATGTTAATCCACGAATTACCAATTTTCCCCCTGTTAACTCTGACAGGGTCTTATCTGTGGCTTATACACATCTCCTAACCGTAGAGGATGTAAGTTGTGGCATCAGCCATGGGTTATTTCTCCAAGGGAGAGCCAATAGCCAATTAGATTTGGGATATACAGGCACATGGCTGCCTCTGCTGCACAGTATTTCCAGGCAGGTGAGGTGTAGCTGGTGCTGACGGTGGAGTCTTGCTTGACTCAGGGAGACCCATATTTGCTTTATTGGTTTAGTGGCCTTTGGTAACACTCTCTGGCATTCCAGAGGCCATCTGTACACTTGCATGTGTGGTCTCAATACATCCCTCCCATGTTAACGTCAGGTCTTCGGCAGCAGGGTCTTATTGCCTCTCCTCCTGTAGGTATCCCAACTTAGAGGCAAGGAGCCCTTACCTTTTGTGGGGCCTTGGATCCCCTGGCCAACATCCACCTGGTAGAACAATCCATTGCTGATGTCAGAGCTCCTGTATTAATATATTTTGCCTGAGTGCATAGCCCTAGGACTTTAGTATTATATTTGGTTCTGAACAGAGAGTAATCCCTTCCACAGTTCCCATGTCTAGTAGTCAATTAAAGAAAGCAGTTTTACCGGTTTTATAAGAGATCACCTCTACAATAGTTGTCTCCAATTTACAGTTGGGGAGCGACCTCATCATTGTCATATTTCTCCTTGTTCTATGGGTGGGAAGGCAAGGAAGTCTCTCATATCAGAACCTTTGTGGCACCTAGAAGGTAAGTTTCATTAGGACTCATTATAACTAGTTGTTACATGTAGGATCCACAGAGGGGTTCGATGTTTATGGCAATCTGAGGCTTTTCTTCCTTTGAATGTTCAGACGGGTCAGCCTTTCCGTTGCCACTTTTTGGTACATCCTACTCAATGCAAACCTGTATCTTTTCTTTCTCAGCCGTTAAGTTGGTGACGTTTTGTCCTGTTGGAACAAACAAATCTTTTCCCATAGTTAGTTTTAAGATTTGAATTGCAAGGGTTTGATGAAAAGGCCACCTGCAACATTTAAAGAGGTCCAGTTGCTCCTTGTCTTTACCAGGACATGGTATTGTCAGTCTTTTCAATGTTAGCCATCCTAGAGGGTGTGGGTTGTATCTCACTGTGGTTTTAGTTTTAAATGGTATGCCTGTAATGACTGATGGTTTTAAGTATCTGTGTTAGTCAACCCTGGCCACTGTAACAAACTGCTATAGCATGGGCAGGATGACTAAGAGATAGTATGTCTGGTAACTGGGATGTGTGAAGTGAAGGTGCTGGTTTGGTGACAAGCCACCTCCTGGCTGGAGAGGAGGGAAAAAGAGAAAGGAGAGGAGAGGAGAAAGGAAAGAGATCACCATTCTGTCCTCTCTTCACCTCCTTGTTTTGGGGGCCCCACTTTCATGGCCCCATTTAAACCTAATAATTCCAAAATCTCACCTCCAAATATCCCCTGGGGATCAAGGGTGTCAGCGTGTGGACTGAGGAGGGGCAGCCTCCACCTCAACGTGGTATCTTCCTGTATTTCCATCTTTGTCTTCCTTTGAAACAATTCTGTATATGTGTATCTCTGTGTGTGGGTTTGTGCACAGGAGTGCAGTGCCTGAAGAGACCAGAGGAGGGTGTTGGATCCCCTGGAATTGGAGTTACAGGTAATTGTACGCTGCCTGATGTGGGTGCTCTTAACTGCTGAGCTTCCAACTCTATCTGCCTTTCTTTAATGTAGAAAAATTATTGTAATTTAAACTTCATACATAGTGTTGCATCTATTTTAAGTTAATTTTACCTAGGGGGTAAAGTTTAAATTCTAATGTTCCCCTATAGGTGCTCCATTGTCCCAGCACAATTGATTGTAAAGACTTTCCTTCATCCACAAAATCTCCTTGGTACCTCTGTGGGAAATCAGTTTGCCACAGATCTTCTGGCCCAGGACTGGGCTGGGCTCGTCAGTGTGCAGGTGAGCCCCTCAGTGCCAGCCTTGGGGGTTTTGGGTGGAGTCTTGAAACCAGGAAATGGAATTGCTTCAGTTTTATACTTCTTTTGAAAATCGCTTTGGTTTCTCTATGTCCTTTTAATTCATCTGATCATTTCATCTCTATGTAAAATTAGAATCACTTTGTCATTTTCTACTGACAACATCAAAAAACAATCTGATATTTTGATTGGAATTGTGCTGACTCTTCAGTAAAGCTGGGCAGGGGCAGTGGGCATCCTCAAATGCAAAGAAAGCCTGGTCACTGATAACCTCCTTCTCCCTCTCCTCCCCCTCCTCCACTTCTTCATTCTTCCTCCCTCTCCTCCCCTTTTCCCATTTCTCCACTTTTTCATCATCCTTCTCTCTTCTCCTCTTCTCTCTTTCCTTGCCCCTCCTTGTAAAAATTATTTTTAGACAGGATCTCATGTGTCCCAAACTGGCCCATGGCCTCACTATGTATCAGAACTGTTGATCCTCCTGCCTCTACCTCTCAAGTGCTGGAATTACAGGTGTGTACTGCCACACCCAGCTTATGTCCGTATGTGTGTGTGTGTGTGTATGCATGTGTATGTGTGTGTTTAAGACAGATGTATTAGTCAGTTTTCTGTTGCTGTGATAAAGCACCATGACCAAGGAACTTATAAAAGGAAGAGTTTATTTGAGCTTACGATTGGCGGTTCCAAGGAATTAGAGTCCATTGTGGCGGGAGGCGTGGCGGCTGGATCTGGAGCAGCAAACCGAGGGTCACATCTCACAAAGAGTACAGGAAACAGAGAGGAAGCAACTGTAGACCACGAGGCTTGTTAAGCTCACTAAGCCTGCCCCCAGTGACACACTTCTTGCAGCATGGCCACACACCCCAAGACCTCCAAAAACGGCGCCACCAACTGGAGACAAACGTCTGAATACCTAAAGCCTATGGGGGACACACATTCAAACCACCACAACGAGTATCTCAAGTTCAGGCTAAGCTTGAACTTGTGATAGTCCCACCTCACTTTCTGAGTGCAGGACTGCAGGAGTGCATCTCTTCTACTTTCCTGCTGTAGATTTTCCCAGCACGGCTTCACCCCACGCCCCACCAGTGTTGATGTTGTATTGTCACCTTCATGAAGGTCAAAGTATTTCCTAGTTTCTTAGGTGACCTCCTCTTTGACCTAGCGGTGCTTGTTCAGAAGTATTCAGGCATTTTCTAGGTGGCCTTCTTGATGTTAGTTTCTGCTTGTGAATGCACTCAGATGATTCAAGCAAATTAGAATGGATTCTGACTCAGGAGTGGAGAGATGGCTCAGTTAAGAACACCTGGGCTGGAGAGATGGCCTAGCAGTTAAGAGCGCTGACCGCTCTTAACAGAGGACCCGGGTTCGATCCCCAGCACCCACATGGCGGCCGAGAACCGTCTGAAACTCCAATTCCAGGAGAACTCCAGTTCCAGGGGAATCTGTCACCCTCTTCTGACCTCTGCAGCATTGCATGACACGGGTGCACACACCTGCATGCAGACAGTACATTCATACACATGCCAAATAAATAAAATTTAAAAATTGAAAAAATATATATAAAAAAAAAAACCAATCAAAAACAATGCTCTTGCAAAGTCTCCAGCATCTGCATGGGACACTGGCAATGGCCTGGAGCTCCAACTCCACATCCTCTTCTGGCCTCTGCAGCCCTATGCACAGGTGGTGCACGTACAGGCAAACACACAAAATAAAAATAAATCAAGTCAGAATATATTTTAGAGATTCATATCCTGGCATCAGGGACTAAGTCCCTGCAGGTATCAGGTTCACCGGGGACAGCACAGCACACCTCCTGCTGCCCCTTAGTCTGGCAGAGAAGCCTTGTCTTTAACTCCAAACAGGGCCTCTTCAACTGACCTGCTGAGAGTCACATATCCCAGGACATAGCTTAGGGCTGTGATCTATCAGCACCCACTTCTTTGTTTAAATTGACCAATCCAAAATTAGGAGAAGGGAAACCATTAAAACCCTTACAACCCAGGTCCTCTACAGGGGACTTTGGTTTCCTCTCCATTTTCTTTCTGTATAATAAAATGTAGGTGTGGGTGTGATTTTTATCTTTCAATGGAGCCTGTTTGTTTTCTAATCAGAGATTTTTTATGCCTTTTAATTCTTTAATTGCCTGAGAAAATAAACTCAACCCCTCGTTGGTGACCATTGAAGACCCTGAGGCTGATACGAAATCACAATAATGGAACATGGTTTGTCTTGGCTAGTGTGCAGAATATACTGGAAAAGAAGACAAGTACTTCCTAGTACTCAGAAGGCAGAGGTAGGAGGGTCGCAAGCTCAAGGCCAACCTCTCCTTTCAGATATTTGAGTTTTTTTCATTTTTCATTTTTATTGTAGTACATTGCACATAACCTGAACTTGACCATGTTGTCTTTTGTTCTCCCCAGCCATGATGAGCACCATTTTTCTCCTCTGTGCCTCCATGAAGCTGACTGTCCACATTCTGGTGCATTTGAACACAGTGTCCTGTTGGTGCCATCTTGCTGTCCATTGTCCACTCTCCTCAGTGCTGCTCTTTTTGGGTCATCTCTTTTGGACTGAAGACATTTTTGCAATTTGCTTTCATTTTGTTTGTTAGTGCACTAGCTATATTTCTTTGCTTGCTTTTCCTCTCTGTGGAGAGTCTCCAGTTTATGCTTAGATCCATACTGCTCTCCTGTGGCTGTTGTGCCAAGTGGCCACAGGTGTGCTAGATTAGAACCAAGGACATTGATTCTCTCACAGTTTTGCAGTCTAGAGTTAGGTGCCAGCAGGGCTGTTCTCCCTGTGATGAGGGGGGACATCTGTCACTTGCTGCTTCCAGCTCCTAATGGCTGCATGCATATTTATGTTCCTCCTCCTCCTCCTCCTCCTCCTCTTCCTCCTCCTCCTCCTCCTCTTCTTCTGAGACAGGAGGTCTCTACATAGCCCTGGCTAGCCTGGAACTCACTATGTAGACCAGGCTTGGCCTCAAATTCAAAGAGATTCACCTGCCACTACACCCAGCCTTCAATTCTTTTTATGATTCTCCTCCATGGAGCTCCTATAAGAACACTTGCTGTGGGATTTGGGGATCACCACCATAATCTGAGACCATTTCATCTCAAGATCCCTAATTTGGGATGGAGAATGGCTGAGCTGCTAAAGCACTTGCTCTGCAAGTGTGAGGACCTGAGTTTGATCTCCAGAACCCATATAAAAATACCAAGTGTGTCGTGGCACACGCCTTTAATCCTAGCACTTGGGAGGCAGAGGCAGGTGGATCTTTGTGAGTTCAAGACCAGCCTGGTCTACAGAGTGAATTCCAGGATAGCTGGGGCTTCAGTGAGACCCTGTCTCGAAAAGACAAAAAACAAAACAAAACAAAAAAACCAAGTGTGGTGGTGCACGCCTGTAATCCTACTGGTGCGACAGAGGAGACAGGCAGATCTCTGGAACTCCCTGGACAACTGCTCTAGCCTAATTGCTGAGCTTCAGGACAATGAGAGACCCTGTGTCAAAGGAGGCAGACAGCATTGCTGGGGATGACACTCAAGTTTGTCCTCTGGCTTCCATACCATACACACGTGTAGGTCCAGGTTCACCTGCACACACATGCACACACCTGCACACACTTGCACACACGTGCACACACGTGCACACACCTGTACACACATGCACACACAGGCACACTTTTTTCAGTAATGAGACTTTTAATGAGACACCAATGTCCAGGACATTGGTGGCTATGGCCCATGCTGAGCAACAAAACAGAGGCAGACAGAGAGCCTGAGGGAAATCTCACTCTCCCCTGGTTTTCTTTTTTTTCACAGTCTATTATTAATATTATTATTAAACTTTTTCCATAGGTCATACATCATTTCTCGATCGAATCTAGAGTCGCTTCCCTTTCCATGCCCCCCATCCCACCCGAGTCCCTGCACTCTGCCATACATGTCCTGCATCTTTTTCCAAGTCTTTCCAGAGTTTTTTTCAGTTCTTTTGTTGGTCTCTCCAACTTGTATTGCTACATTATATATACACGTATGCATACATACATACACACATACACATATCACTTGAATTGGAGGATTTTTTTTTTCTTCCCTAAAAATTGCCATGTTTTCCTTAAGGAAGTGCTTGAAGGTTCTTCCTTGGCAACCCCAAACAACCATCAATCCTGCACTTTTGCTCCACATTGGGGTCTTTCCCTCCCATGGTCCCCCAAAATGAAGTCCAGTAAGCACATGTCCTGTCTTGATCCCCCTGCACTGGCCTCCATGATAGACCCCAGTTAGCCCAACAATGGCACTCTACACTCTGACGAGGCTGACATCCCCTTAGCTGTTTAGTCCACAAGCTGGGTATTTCAGTAGTCCCCATCTGGTATTGAAGGTTTGGAGGATTCTTGGAGAGACCTGAGTCCTCAGTCCATATTAGGATGTTAAAAAGCTGTGTCTCATGTCTTTGAGGAGTGCCAAAAGTGGTGGCAGCCACAGAATAGATGCACTTGCCAGTAAGAATTGGAGATAGGCCAAACAACAGTACTCTCTCTTTATTCTTTTTGTCTTTTTACTAAGATCTCAAGTTCTATGTCTGCAGTACAGTTTCTCTAGTCTTACTGATTATTTATTTCTGGTTGTACTTCCCTTTTGGATGCTTAAGGCCACACAGTTATCCATATTAACCAAGGTTTTTGTTTTCTCAAGGTCAGTTGAAGACCTGGTCCTCAGGGGTTTCTCGGGGTTTTTTTTGGGGGGGGGGGAGAAAGACGGGAGCCCCTTGCTCCTTTCAGCTTTTCATTCACCAGTTCCACCTACTCAAGGACAAAATCAGGTCTGGCTAGACCAGGCTTCCTTTCCTGAAGCATGAGCAGCTTCTCCTCTCTGTAGACTGGGCACTGGCTGAGGTCCCGTCAGGGGCTCTCCAAGACCTCCCAGAACAGGAAGACTGGGGACCCACGTCTGTAGGACATTTCAAGTGATGCCCCCATGCATAATCCCCTAAGACTTGGTTGACCTCTGAGGGCAAGGAACAAAGTTATCCCTTAGGTCCCTTGGCCAAATTGGTATGGGTATTAATTATGGCTGTTAAGCACCCAGAAAGGCTAAGTTGCATGAGCCTATTACATTGCACCTATATTAAGATTGTATCCTTTGGAAACAAACTGTTATTTCCATAGCATATTTCTTGATTTGCATCTTTCCATTTTAATCCCATAGTACTCTAAAAGATGCACACATACCCTCCATCAGGTACCAAAAACCCAAGGTCTGAAAATAAATGTTAGGTTAGCTCTAGAACCTGGTTAGGGATCCACATTGCAAAAGCATAGTTGTCTTTAGATCATGAGGAATATAACAACATTGTTCAGTGTGTCTTACAACTAGGTACTTGCTACTAGCATCCACATATAAGGGATACCATTCATCTTTTGTTTTTCTGGGATTGTGTTACTTCACTTAGCATAAAATCTTCTAGTTCCACCCATTTACCTGCAAATTTCATGATGTCATCTTTCTTTACCGCTGCATGGAACTCCAATGTGTAGATGTACCACATTTTCTCTATCCACTCGTTGGTCGAGGGGCATTTGGGTTGGTTCCAGCTCTTTGCTATTGTGAAGATAACTGCAATAAACATGGCTGTACATGTATCTCTATGGTAGGAAGAGTCTGATGGATATATTCCCAGAAGTGGTATGGCTGGGTCAGGTGATAGGCTCATTTTGAGTCTTTTAAGGGTTCTCCATACTGCTTTCCATAGTGGTTGTACAAGTTTGCATTCCCACCAGCAGTGGATGAGTGTTCCCCTTTCCCCACACCCTCTCCAGCATTTGGTATCATTTGTTTTCTTGATCCTTGCCAGCCTTATCTGGGTGAGAGGATATCTTAAAGTGGTTTTAATTTGCATGTCCTTAATTATTGATGCTGAACACTTTTTAAGATGTTTCTCAGCCATCTCTATTTCCTCACTTGTGAAGTCTCTGCTCAGATCTTTACTCCATCTTTTGAGTGAATCATTTGTTTTCTTTTTTGTTTTTTGAACAGTTTATATATTCTGGATGTTAATGCTCTGTCAGATGTATCAGCAGTGAAGGTTTCCTCCCACCCTGTGGGTTTCTCTTCACTTCCCTGACTATTTCTTTAGCTGTACGGAAACTTTTGAGTTTAATAAGGTCCCACTTATCAATTGTGGACCTTATTTCCTGAGCAGCTGCTGTCTGATTTAGAAAGTCTTTTCCTACACCTATGTCTTGTAAGTTGCTGCCAACTTTTTCTTCTATCACCTCAGGGTTTTGGGTTTCACATTGAAGTCTTTGGTCCATTTGGAGTTGATTTTTGTACCGGGTGAGAGGTAGGGGTTTAATTTTATTCTTCTACAAGTCATGATCCAGTTTTACCAACACCATTTGCTGAAGATGCTGTCTTTCTCTCCATTGAGATTTTTGCCCCCCTTGTCAAATATGAGGTGGCTGAAATTGTATGTGCTCAAGTTTGGATCTTCAGTTTTATTCCATTGGTCTACAGGTCTGTCTTTGTGCAAGCACTAGGCTGTTTTTAATGACTATAGCCCTATAGTATAGTTTGATGTCTGGTATAGAAATCCCCCCTGTATTGCTCTTTTCACTCAGGGTTGCTTTGGCTATTTGGGGTCTTTTGTTGTTCCATATGAATTTAAGAATTTTTTTCCAAGCCTGTGAAGAATGACCTTGAAATTTTAATTGGGATTGCATTGAATCTGTATATTAATTTGAGTAGAATGGACATTTTTATTATATTAATTTTTCCAATCCATGAGCATGGGAGGTCTTTCTATCTTCTGATGTCTTCTTCAATCTCCTTCTTCAGGAATTTATAATTTTTGTTGTAGAGATCTTTAGTGGTTTTGGTTAGGTTTATTCCTAGGTATTTTATTGTTTTTGAAGCTATTGTGAGTGGGAAGGTCTCCTTGTATTCCTTCTTCAGTTGCTTGTTGTTGGTGTAAAGAAAGGCTACTGATTTTTCCAGGTTAAATTTTTTTATAATTTTCATTTTTTTATTGATGCTTTGTGTATTTCATGCATCATTTTCCAATTCAGTTCAGGCATATTTCCCTCTCCCTTCCCCCCACAGTGTAAAGGACTATGGATGCAACCAGAATACTTTACCCAGCAAAAATGTCGATTACAGTTTAAGGAGAGAGAAAATATTCCAAGACAAAACAAGATGATAGAATACAATTCCGGAAAACAACTCTCCAGAAAATACTTGAAGCAATTCAAAAGGCAAGAAGAGAGGAGCAACAATCCTCAAAGCACCTAGGAAAAGAAACTAATAAAAACATAACCGAGGAGTAGATCAGAGACTAAAAGTCCAAATGGATAATAAGGTTAAAGGGAGCATCATCCATCTTTCAATTATAACCTTAAATATTAATGGGCTGAACTCCCCAATCAAAAGGCTATAGACTGGGAGAATGGATTAGGAAACAAAAATCCATCTATATGCTGTCTTCAAGAACCCATCTCTCATCAAGGACAGGCACCAACTTAAGGTGAAGGATGGAAGAAAAATTCCAAGCAAAATGGTACCAAAAAGAAAGCAGGTATTGCTATTCTAATATCAGACAAAATAGACTTCAAAGCAAAAGAAATCAAAAGAGACAAAGAGGGGCCATACACTCTCATTAAAGGAACAATCGACAATGAAGATCTCACAATCATGAAATATATCACCAAATGCCGGCACACCAAAATTTGTAAAGACAAACTCTTCAGGATCTCAAGGCTCAAATTAACCCCAGCACACTAATAGTAGGGGACTTCAATACCCACTAGTTCTTTAGACAGATCAACAGGACAAAGGATAAACAGAGAGACATCTGAAACTGAATGATACAAATACAACAAATGACCTCACAGGCATCTATCGAATATTTCACCCAAACACCAGAGAATACACTTTCTACTCAGCACCACCCACAGAACATTCTCCAAAATAGAACCCATATACTGGGACAAGGGAAAAACTCAACAAATACAAAAGATTGAAATAATCTCATGCATTCTATCAGACTACAGTGCAATAATCTAATATCAACACCAGGAAAAACCCTACTAACTACAAGAACACTTATGGAACTAAACAACACTCTCCTAAAAATGAATGGGTCAAGGAAGAATAAAGAAATTAAAAACATTCCTGGAAACTGAATGACAATAATATACCAACACAGCAAAACCTATGGGACACTTTAAAAGCATTCCTAAGAGGGAAGTTTATAGCTCTAAGTTCCTACATTAAAAAAAAGTAGAGACAAGTAAATGCATCTAACACTGCAGCTAAAGTACTTGAGCAGACAACAACAAATGCACCTAAATGAGCAGACAAGAAGCAAATAACAAAAATCAGAGAGAGATGAATGAACAATAAAGAAAACAAAGAAGTATCATACAAAAAACCAATGAAATCCAAAAGTTGGTTCTTTGAAAAGAATAAACAAGTAGACAGCCTCTATCCCAGTTACCAAAAGCAAGAAAGGACAAGTCCAAATCAATAGAACTGTGATGAAAGGAAATATTAACATACATTACAACAGATCAATGAAAAATCCAGACAATCATATGGGTTACTTTAAAAAACCTATACTCTCCCAAGTTTTGTAAAACCTAGAGAAATGGATGCATATCTGAAATCCTGGGAATCACCAAATCTCAACCAAGAAGAGATCAACAGCATTAAATAGACCAATAATATATGAAGAAATTGAATATGTAATAAGCACCTCCCAACCAAAATATGCCAGCCCAGATGGTTTCACCAGAAGAATTCTATAAAATATTTTCAAAAAGACTTACAACCATTACTACTCAAGTTGTTTAGAAAGATACAAACGGAGGCAGTTCTCCAGATTCCTTCTATGAAGCCAGCATTATGCTATTACCAAAACCAGGCAAAGATGAACAAAAAGGGAACTATAGAGACCATCTCCCTAATGAACACAGATACCAAGAATTCTAAACAGGATACTGGCAAATCCATACAGACCCACAGTCAAGAAGACATCCATCATGACCAAGTTGGGATTCATACCAGAGATGCAAGATGGTTCAACATATGGAAATCAATAAATATCATCAAGCATATAAATGGACTGAAAGACAGAAACCACAACCATCATCTCAATTGATGCAGAAAAGCCTTTGACAAAATCCACATCCCTTCTGCTTAAAAGTCCTAGAGGAATTGGATTGGGGGATCATTCTTAATGTAATCAAAGCCATATACAGGAAACCCACAGCCAATATCATCCTAAGTGGGGAAAACAACAGAAGCATTCCCCTTAAAGGTAGGAACTTGGCAAGGCTGCCCCCTGTCACCACTCATCTTCAAATAATGCTTGAAACCTTGCTGGGACAATAAGGCAAGAAAAGGAAATTAAAGGAGTTCTAATGTAAAAGAGGAAGTCAAGCTATCCCTTTTTTGCTCTATGATATGATTGTCTACTTAAGGGATGCTCAGAAACTCCACCAGGAAACTTCTAGAAACGATTAAGAACTTCAGCAAAATGGCAGGATACAAAACAAATCTAGAAAAAATCAGTAGCCTTTTCTTACACCAACAATAAGCAACTGAAGAAGGAAGACAAGGAGACCTTCCCAAACCACAATAGCCTCAAAAAACAATAAAAATACCTAGGAACAAACCTAACCAATGGACACCAAGGATCTCTACAACAAAAAAATTTTAAACCTCTGAAGAAGGAAGATTGAAGAAGACATCAGAAGATGGACAAACCTCCCATGCTCATGGATTGGAAAAATAATATAGTAAAAATGTCCATACCTAAACTCATATACAGATTTAATGCAATCCCAATCAAAATCCCCAAGAGCTTCTTCACAGTTAGGAAAAAAGAATCACATACAATTTCAGCCACCTCATATTTTGACAGGGCCAAGAAGACACTGGGAGGAAAACAGCATCTCAGCAAGTGGTGTTGGCAAAACTGGATCACCACTGTAGAAGAATGAAATTAAACCCCTACCTCTGCCCTGTACAAAAGTCAATTCCGATGGGTCAAAGACCTCAAGGTGAAATCCAAAACTCTGGAGGTGATAGAAGAGAAACTTGCACAGAGTATAAGACATAGGTGTAGGAAAAGACTTCCTAAATCAGACAGCAGCTGCACAAGAATTATATCGACAATTGACAAATGGGAACCTTCATTAAACTCAAAAGCTTCTGTATATCACAAGAAAACAATCAAGGAAGTGAAGAGGAAACCCACAGAATGGGAGGAAACCTTCACAGCAGATACATCTGAGCAAAGCATTAATTTTCCAGAGTATACAAGCTACTCAAAAAACAAAGAAGAAAACAAATGAATCACTCAAAAGATGGACAAAGATCTGAATAGAGACTTCAAAGAGGAGGAAATTAGAGATGGCTGAGAAACATCTTAAAAAAGTTGTTCAGCATCACTAATAATTAAGAAATGCAAATTAGACCACTTTAAGATATCACTCTTACTCCAATAAGACTGGCTAGGATCAAGAAAACAAATGATACCAGGGCTGGAGAGGTTGTGGGGAAAAGGGGAACACTCATCCATTGCTGGTGGAATGTTAAACTTGTACAGCCACTATGGAAAGCAGTGTTGGAGAACCCTTAGAAGACTCAAAATGAGCTTACCATTTGACCCAGTCATGCCACTCCTGGGTATATATCCCACAAGACTCATCTTACTGCAGAGATACAGCCACAGCTATATTTATTGCAGCTCTGTTCACAATAGCAAAAAAGCGAAACCAAACCAAATTGCCCTAACTGACAAGTGGGATAGAAAAATGTGGACACGCTACAAATGGAATTCTATGCAGCGGTGAAGAAAGACAAACAACATGAACTTTGCAGGTAAATGGATGGAGCTAAGAACATTATGTTGAGTGCAGTAAACACAGTCACAGAAAAAACAAAGACAAATGGTATCCCTCATATGTGGATGCTAGTGCCAATAACCCAGTTATTAAATATTTCTTGTGGAGATGGGATGCATATTAAAAACAAAACTGAAATGGTGAATCGGGAAGGGTGGAGGGGCGGGAAGGGACACAGGTTTATATTCAATTAATGCATTATTTAATTGACATTGAGTTCAACAAAGTATCCAGTTTTGCCCAGACTCTGTCTACA
>VZQC01007142.1:424442-444711 GCA_009823505.1 Rhizomys pruinosus | reverse complement strand
GGAATGCTTTGCTCCATGTTCTTCTTGCTTTCATGTTTTGCACCAAGAAGTCAGTTGTAATACTGATGGGTTTCCCTTTGTATGTGACTTGTTTTTCTTTTGCGGCCTTCAGAATTTTATCTTTGTTTTGGGCATCTAGCATTTTGACTATGATATGGCGTGGGGAGTTTCTTTTCTGATCTTGTCTATTTGGAGTCATGTGCTTCTTGTATTTGCATGGGTTTGTCTATTTTTAGTTTGGGGAAGTTTTCATTATTATTCTGTTGAAGATCTGATCAATACTATTCTCTTGAGATTCTTCTCCTTCCTCTATTCCTATGATGCGGAGGTTTGATCTTTTCATAGTGTCACACATTTCCTGGTTGTTCCACTTTTGTGTATTTTTAAATTTTTCATAATCTTTATGTGAGTTTTTAGTTGCTGTGTGTTATCTTCCAGATCTGATATTCTTTGTTCTGCTTCCTCCATTCTATTTCTGAGGCTTTTTCCTTTCCTTTCTTCTTGGTTGGATGAGTGTTCTATTTCCTTTTTCATTTCATCCTGTGATTTCTTTAATATATCCATTTCCTTTTTGAGTTTCTTAGTCTCGGTGCTCCTTACTTCGTTGGTTGGCTTCCTTTTTCAGTGTTTCTACCTCCTTAACGTGTTTGTTTTTTTCTCTCTCTAATTCTTTCTGGAGTTTGTCAATCCCTTCCTTTAGTTCTTTTCAAAATTTGTCATTGTATCCCTCTAGGTCCTTTTTGAGTTTTTCATTCTCTCTCTTTAGTTCTCTGAATTCTTCTTTATGTTCTTTAATTTCTCTGCATAGGTCTGCAATTATTCCTCTAAGGTCTGTTTCTGGGGTCACCTCCAGGGGGATCCCATTGTAGCTCTCTCCTACAGGGTTGGTAGAGCTTGGTGCGGAATTATCCTGCACCTTTCCCACGTTGTCCCTTCATCGTTTCCCTGCCATGTGGGTTTCCCTTTTGTGATTCAAATCTCAAATGCCTTTTCAGTGTGTCGAAGGCTGAAAGCTTGTTTTATTTTGCTTGCCTCCTTCCGATGCTCCCCCCCCACACACACACACGCACTCCTTGTTTATGGAGTGTTGACTTGTCTAGGTTTCAGGCTTTCACTTTTGTTTATATATTGGATATTGAAAGTCTAAGTCACTCTTCCTTTCCTGTTCTGAGGGTTCTTCTAATCCACTGGATACTCTCTCCTCAATTCCAGTTGTTGGTGGTGGGGGGGAATTCCTGACAGCCCGTGCCCTGGTACCTGCCTGGAGCAGTGGTGGCCTGCTCTAGGTGATCCTAGCAGGTCCGGAACCTGAGCCCCCAACACACGACCTCACTATGGCACCCGAGCCAGACCCAAACCCAGGATCGCTTCCGACTACAAGGAGGAGGGGCAACTCTGCCAGGCAGGCACACTCTGCTGGGGCTTAGGGCTCCCATCTAGGCCTGCCAGCTACCAGCCCCTCTGCCACAAACCAGCAAATCAATTGTCCAGCACCCCAAGAGTCAATTTGTCTTAAGTTTTTACCTGCCCAGAGCAGTGGTGGCTGCTCCAGGTGATCCTAGCAGGTCTGGAACCTGAACCCCCAACACACAACCTCACTATGGCACCCGAGCCAGACCCCTCTAGGTTAATTTTGTATCCTGCCACTTTACTGAAACTTTTAATCATTCTAGGAGTTTTCTGGTTGAGTTTTTAGCATCCCTTAGTAAACTATCATATTGTCTGCAAAAAGGGATAGTTTTACTTCCTCTTTTCCAATTAGTACTCCTTCATTTGCCTTTTCTTGCCTTATTGCCCTAGCCAGTGTTTCAAGTACTATACTGAAGAGGAGTGGTGACAAGGGGCAGCCTTGTCGGGTTCCTACCTTTAAGGGGAATCCTTCTAACTTTTGTCCATTTAGGATGATGTTGGCTGTGGGTTTCTTATATATGGCTTTGATTATGTTGAGGAATGATCCTTCCAGTCCAATTCCCTCTAATACTTTAATTCATGAAGGGATGCTGGATTTTGTCAAAGGCCTTGAGATGATCGTGTGGTTTTTGTCCTTCAGTCCATTTATGTTTTATGATATTTACTGATTTTCATATGTTGAACCATCCCTGCATCACTGGTATGAATCCAACTTGACCATGGTGAATGATCTTTTTGATGTGGGTCTGTATACAGTTTGCAAGTATTTTGTTGAGAATTTTGCATCTTAGTTTATTAATGAGATGGGTCTCTAGTTCTCTTTTTTGGTTGCATCCTTGCCTGGTTTTAGTATTAAAGTGATGCTGACTTCATAGAAGGAATTTGGAAGATTTCCCTCTGTATCCTTCTGAACAATTTGAGTAATAATGGTTGTAAGTCATCTTTAAATGTTTTATAGAATTCTGCTATGAAACCATCTGGACCTGGGCTTTTTTTAGTTGGGAGGTCTCATTACATTTTCAATTTCTTCATGTATTATGGGTTGTTTAAGCTGTCAGTTTCCTCTTGGTTTAGCTTTGGTGATTCCCTGGATTGCAGATATTCATCAATTTCTCTTAGGTTTTCAAATTTGGTAGAGTATAGGTTTTTTGAAGTACTCCTATATGATTGTCTGGATCTTTTCATTGTCTGTTGTGATATTTCCCCTTTCATCACAGATTCTATTGATTTGGAGTTGTTCCATCTTTCTTTTGGTTAACTGAGCTAGAGGTGTATCTTGTTTATCCTCTCAAAGAACCAACTTTTGGATTCATTTTTTTTAATATATTGTTTTCTTTCTTTCTATTTCATTAATTTCTGCTCTGATTTTTGTTATTTCTTCCTGTCTGTAGGGTTTGTTGTTGTCCTTCCAGTGTTTTTAGCTGCAGTGTTAGCTCATTTATCTGTGCTCTTCCTGTTTTTTAAATATAGGCACCCAGGGCTATAAACTTCCCTCTTAGAACTGCTTTTAAAGTGTCCCATAGGTTTTGTTGTGTTGTACTGTGGTTGTCGTTTAGTTCCAGGAATGCTTTTATTTCTTTCTTTATTTCCTCCTTGACCCATTCATTATATTCAGGAGTGTGTTGTTTAGTCTCCATGTGTTCATGTAGGTAGCAGGGCTTATCCTGCTATTGATATTGAGCTTTATTGCACTATGGTCTGATAGAATGCGTGAAGTTCTTTCAATTTTTTTTTTTTTTGTATTTGTTGAGGTATTTTCTGTGTCCAAGAATGTGGTCAAGTTTGGAGAATGTTCCGTGGGGTGCTGAGTAGAAAGTATATTCTCTGGTGCTTGGGTGGAATATTCAGAAGATGTCTGTGAGGTCCATTTCCTTTATTGTATTGTTCAGTTCAGATGTCTCTCTGTTTATTCTTTGTCCAGTTGACCTGTCCAAAGGACTCAGTGGGGTATTGAAGTCCCCTACTATGAGTGTGCTGGGGTTAATCTGTGCCTTGAGATCCTATAGAGTTATATTTACAAAGGTCAGTGCACCGGAGTTTGGTGTATATATATATTCCTGTTGTTAAGTCTTCATGGTTAATTTCCCTTTTGATAAGGATATAATGGCCCTCTTTGTCTCTTCTAATTGCTTCTTCTTTGAAGTCCATTTTGTCTGATATTAAGATAGTAACTCCTGTTTTCTTTTTAGTACCATTTGCTTGGAATATTTTTTCCCATCCTTTCACTTTAAGTTGATGCCTATCCTTAAGGGTAAGATGGGTTTCTTGTAGACATAATATCAATGGATTCTGTTTCCTAATCCAATCTCCCAGTCTATGCCTTTCAATTGGGGAGTTTAGCCCATTAATATTTAAGGTTATAATTGAGACGTATGTGTTGCTTCCTTTTGCCTTATTATCCATTTGCATTTTTTGTGTAGGTTTCTACTTCTGCATTTCTGTTTTTATTAAATCTTTATTTCAAGGTGCCTGGGGGTAGTTGCTCCTCTCCTCTGTCCTGTGAATTGCTTCAAGTATTCTCTGAAGGGTTGGTTTTCCAGACATGTATTCTTTCATCTTGTTTATGTCATGAAGATTTTTCTCTTTCCTTCAACTAGAATCGACATTTTTGCTGGATATATTAACCTGGGTTGGCATTTATAGTTGTTTAGCACTGGGAATGCTTTGGTCCACATTCTTCTTGCTTTCATAGTTTGTGCTGAGAAGTCAGCTGTAATTCTGATAGGTTTTCCCTTATATGTAACTTGTTGTTTTTCTCTTGTGGGTTTCAGAATTTTGTCTTTGTTTTGGGTGTCTAGCATTTTAACTATGATATGGAGGGGGGAGTTTCTTTTCTGGTCTAATCTATTTGGTGTTCTAATTGCTTCTTGTATTTGTATGGGTTTGTCTTTTTATAATTTGGGGAAATTTTCATCTATTATTCTGTTGACATCTGGCTAATACCATTCTCTTGGGATTCTTCTCCTTCCTCTATCCCTATGATGTGGAGGTTTGATCTTTTCTTAGTGTCCACATTTCCTGGTTGTTCCACTCTTGTGTATTTTTAAATTGTTCGTAGTCTTTACTTGAGCTTTTTAGTTGTTCTGTGTTGTCTTCTAGGTCTGATATTCTTTTTTCTGCTTCCTCCATTCTGCTTCTGAGGCTTTTTCCCATTTCCTCTTGATTGGATGAGTGTTTGATTTCCTTTTTCATTTCTTCCTGTGTTTTCTTTACTATTTCCATATCCTTTTGGAGCTTCTCAAACTTTTCTTGTAGCTCATTTGTGTCCTTTTCATTTCAGCGTGGGATCTTTTCAGTGTTTCCACTTCCTTCTGGAATTTGTCATTTTTGTCCCTCTAGTTCTCTCAGGAATCTGTCATTTTCTCCTTTTAGTTCTTTCTGTAGTTTGTCCTTGTCTCCCTCTAGGTCTTTTCTGAGTTTTTCATTCTCTCCCCTTAGTTTTATGATTTCTTTGAATATATCTGTGATTGTTATTTTGGGATCTGTGTCCTGGGTTACCTCTAGGGAGATCCCATTGTAGGAGTCTTCCACTGGCTCCATACGGTTTGGTGTGGAGTTCTCTGCTTTTCCCATATTGTTCTTTCATTGTGCTCTCGGCATGTGGTTAGCCTTTTGCCTGTATTCTGATGCAAACCTTGAATGCCTCTTCACCTTGTTGAAGGATTGCTTTCCTTGATTCCTTCCGGTGTCTTTGTTGTATTCTCCTTATGAATGGAGTGTTGACTTGTCTAGGTTTTAGGCTTTCAGTTTTGGTTATATATTGGAAGATATGGTTCACTTTTCCCTCTCTGTTCTGCAAGAGCTGGGTGGGTAGCAACCTGGATGACACCTTCTGAACACTGTATTCCCTCTGCTGCCAGCCACTGTCTCCTGCCTGTACACTCCACCCCCAGCTGCTCGGGCAGCAGTCTGTGTTTGAACTTCAGCTCCTAGCTCCCAGGGCCCTCTGGTCTGACCCACAGGTCCACACACCCACATTTGTTTTTAGAGATCTCTAAATTACATCTGCAAAGAGTCCCCTTCCAAATGAGTATTGTCCAGTTCTGGACACATGCATGTGGACAGATCTTTCTGGAAGTCACCATTCAGCTCACTACAGCCCTTCAACATAGGCTCAGCTTCCCTGGAGTGGTCTGTGTACCCTCTGGTACTTGGCTATGTCTGTGGATTCCATGTATCTCATTCTACATGTGTTATAAACTTCACAATATATGGGTTTTTTTAGGGTTGGTATTTTCAAAAGAGACATTTTTAAGCTGGAGAGAGGAGACTCCAATTTGCATGTACACATCTATCCTGTGTCACATCTGTCCTCTGTGTGTTCTGTTCTTCCATCTGGCACCACCATCCTCCTGCCTGAAAAACTTGTGTCTTCATTAATTTTTCTGCTGTTATCACAGAATATTTGAGGCTGGGTACTGTGGAAAGTACAAAGATTTGTTTGTTATAGCTCTGGAGATTGGAGAGTCCTGAGTGAAGGGAACAGCAGACCAGGTCTTGGTGTAGCAACATCCCATGGTGGGAGGCAGGTGGGTAGAGAGAGGAACCAGCCTGAGACAGAGTGGCAGCCTCTAGCCCTTTAATAATGAGCATGCCTCTGCTTATAAAAGCAGAGTCCTTACAATCTAAAGGTTCCCATTGGGCCCCACTTGAGGACACACTGAGGCCAGAGCAGAGTGGCTCTTTTCAGACTTCCTACCTTGCTGGACTGTAAGTCTGTGGCTGCAAGAATGGACCTGCATCTGAAGAACATTTGTTCCTCTGGGTGTGAAATTCCAAATGACAAGTTTTGGGGAGTTTTCCTATTTATTTATTTATTTATTTATTTATTTTATATTATGTTTTTTTGAAGCAGGATTTTACTATGTAGACCAAGCTGGTCTTGAACTCACAGAGATCCACCAGCCTCTACTTGCTGAATGCTGGATTTAAAGGTGTGTACCCATCACCATGCCCTGACTTTATTACCTTTAAGATTTGTTATTATTTTAAATTCTTTAATTCTATTTTATGTTATGAATGTTTGTTTTCATGTGTATGTGTACCCATGCATACAATGTCCTTGGCAGCCAGAAGAGGGCATCCGATTCCATGGAACTGGAGTTAGGAATGGTGGTTAGTCACCATGTGGGTGCTGGGAAGCAAACCTAGGTTCTCCGCAAGAGAAGCCAGTGCTCTTAACTGTTAGGTCTGGGCTTCCCAGAATTCCAAGGGACACACAGATGTCCACTTCCTCCAGAGACTCACTCTTCTGACCTCTTCCCAGGTACCTGAGGCTCTGCCCCATGGCTATAAATGGGTGGGCCCCAGTCACCATCTTGCCCCTGCCCCTGACCCGCTGCAGCAGCTCCTGTTCCATCACTGTCACGTGGCTGCAGGTGGCCTGTCCTGGCAGTTCCAAATGGAAGTAAATCATGTTTCCAGAGTGACCTAAGTCTCATGTGCCTTTTTATCTGGGAGTTCGGGGTTCGTGGCCTTTATAACCTAATATTAACCACTAAGCCATCTCTCCAACCCTGCCATTTTTTTTTAATCTCTCTTTCTCTGTTCTTTTCTTTTTGAAAAATATTTTCAGGGGGTTAGGTTTTCTCTCTATGTTCAGCTTATAAACTTTTCACTGAGACATCAGCTGCTTCTCTGCAATGCTCTTAAAAGTATCCTTTTTTCTATGTGGTTGCTTTATGTGATTTCCATTTTATTGATGTTTTTTGACCATGTGATTTTGACAAGTCTTGGTGTGATGTATCTATTTTTTTTTATTTGAGTTTGTTGAGAATTTTATTTCTGTGGGATTATGATTTTCGTGGAATTTGGGGAGACTTTGTTATTTCTGCAAACATTTTTTTTCTGTCTCCTTTTCTTTCCAATTCTTCCTGGATTCCAGGTTAAGATGCTTTTGATATTGTCAACATGGACACTGTATTTCTTTTCTTATTCTTCTTGTTCTGGGGATCAAAGCCAGGGCCTCACACAGGCTGAGCCAGCCTCCCACCCTACCCTGCCTGAGCTACAGCCTGGCCTGGCTTCTCTCTGTTTCCAAGTCCATTGATGGTTTCTCCTCCACCATCCCTCCTCTCCACTGTGTTTCCTATCCCAGAAGTTGTTTTATCACCTTCAGAGTTTCCATTTGGGTCGTTAAAAATATCTCCTCACACTCTTGTTTTCTCTACCCTCTGTGCCTCTGAGGTCTATTTATACTGGTGTTTAGACAGCTGTCTATAGACCTGCTGTCCGTGTTATTTCTGAGCTTCTTCCCATTGATCAATTCTTTTCATGTCTTCCTTGAAAAAATTTAGATCATGAATCATTGAACACTGGGTTTCTTTCATGATGTTTCTTGAGACCAGTGAGATGGATCAGTGGGAAAAAGCACCTGCCACCAAGCCTGAGGACCCGAGTTTGATCCCTAGGATCCACATGGTGGAAAGAGAGAGCCAACTCTCCCAACATGTCCTCTGACATCCACCCAGGTACAGTGAGGGATGGGCACACACCCCACAAATTAATAATAAAAATAATCTTCTTTTTAAAAATTTGCATATTTTTATTTTATATGTATAAAAGTGTTTTGTCTGTGTATACATATGTGTGTGTGTGTGTGTGTGCAGTGCCTGTGGAGGCCAGGAGAGTGTGTTGGATCCTCTGGAACTGCAGTTACAGATGGTTGCTGGCTGCCATTTTGGTGACTGCTGAGCCATTTCTCCAGCCCCTAAAATTTCTTCACACATATTTATTTGCAATCCAGTTAGGTTATTGGGATCAATTTGGTCCTTGGGGCTGAGGGGGGCTGAGTCTCAAGCCTAGGGACTCCTGTTTCTCTTGCTTGCTGTGTAAGAGCTCTACCCCTGAGCCACGCCCTCAACCTCATCCTCACCTGGACCTTGAAGGCATATTTTGCCCCTGTGAGGTGGGCCCAGCACGCGCATGGCATTACCATTAAGGCATGCTGAGCTGAGGATGCTCCTTCCCCTGAAATTGGAGGTCTTTTCCCACTATTTGGTAGAAGCCAGGCATAATTATACCCAGCACTATGGAGCCAGAATCTCTGTGAGATTCAGGCCAATCTGGTCTACATTGCAAGTTCCAGGCCAGCTGGGGCTACAGGGAGACACGGTCTCAGACAAAAAAAAAAAAAGTGGACATCACTTGAGAAATGATACCCAAGGTTGGCCTCTGCCCTCCACACATACACACAGATACATGTGCATTTACACATGTGTACACATAGATATGTGCATGGGCACACACATAAACATGTGCACCTGTGTGCACACATACAGAAATAATAGAAGAAACAAGCTGGAGCTGAGCTGGGTCAGTGGCTCTGAGAACAGTGGCAGAATGGGAGTTAGAGGGGCAGGGGAAGAAATTTTGAGCCTGAGCCATGAGCAGGGGACAGAAGGACAGGTCTTGTTGTCCATAATGGGGATCTGTGGGCCACAGATCTCGAGCATGAGGACCAGGACACTGGAGGGTCAGACCAAGGGGACAAGACAGGCAGGCAGGAAGCAGGGTTGGGAGGGAGGCTCTGACTCTGATACGGGGAATTTGAGTGGCACCCCACAGGAAGCCAAGCTCGGGGTAGGTACTGTGGCATGGTGGGTGCTGGGAGCTGGAGAGGAAGGCAGAGTAATTACCCAAAAGGGAGAGAGAGGGTTTCAGTGTAGAGATATAAACAGAGTCTGAAGAGGGTGATGGTCACTCTGAGATGAGTGGACTCAGTACTGATGATTGGACTCAGCACTGCTTGACCACAGTTAAACCCAGCTTGTCATGGGGGCGGAGAGGTGGCTCACTTTCCAAGCACAAGGACCTGAGTGTAATACCTACAACACACCTAGAAATGTTCATTTATAATATTAGTGCTGGGGAGATGGAGGGTGGGATGATAGGAGGGAAGGCAGGATCAACACTCCCTCCTGCAAGGAAGCAGAGCAAGAGGATTTGCATGTGGTCTGTGGCAGGGCCGAGACAGAGCCCTGAGTGAGATGATGGGACCTGCATGCTGTCTGTGGCAGACTTAACACAGAGGCCTGAGTGAGAAAATGGGATCTGCATGTGGTCTGTGGCAGGGCCGAGACAGAGCCCTGAGTGAGACGATGGGACCTGCATGCTGTCTGTGGCAGGGCCGAGACAGAGGCCTGAGTGAGAAGATGGGACCTGCATGCTGTCTGTGGCAGACTTAACACAGAGCCCTGAGTGAGAAGATGGGACCCGCATGCTGTCTGTGGCAGACTTAACACAGAGCCCTGAGTGAGACGATGGGACCTGCATGCTGTCTGTGGCAGGGCAGAGACAGAGCCCTGAGTGAGACGATGGGACCTGCATGCTGTCTGTGGCAGACTTAACACAGAGGCCTGAGTGAGAAAATGGGATCTGCATGTGGTCTGTGGCAGGGCCAAGACAGAGCCCTGAGTGAGACGATGGGACCTGCATGCTGTCTGTGGCAGGGCAGAGACAGAGCCCTGAGTGAGACGATGGGACCTGCATGCTGTCTGTGGCAGACTTAACACAGAGGCCTGAGTGAGAAAATGGGATCTGCATGTGGTCTGTGGCAGGGCCAAGACAGAGCCCTGAGTGAGACGATGGGACCTGCATGCTGTCTGTGGCAGGGCCGAGACAGAGCCCTGAGTGAGAAGATGGGACCTGCATGCTGTCTGTGGCAGACTTAACACAGAGGCCTGAGTGAGAAAATGGGATCTGCATGTGGTCTGTGGCAGGGCTGAGACAGAGCCCTGAGTTGCAGTCTATGGCAGGGCCCAGACAGAGTCCTGAGTGAGAAGATGGCATCTGCATGCTGTCTGTGGCAGGCTATAGAAATAGCCCTGAGAAGATGATATCTGCATGCAGTCTGTGGCAGGGCCAAGACAGAGCTCTGAGTGAGAAGACGGGATCTGCATGCTGTCTGTGGCAGGGCCGAGACAGAGCCCTGAGTAAGAAGATGGCATCTGCATGCCTTCTGTGGCAGGGCCGAGACAGAGCCTGGAGTGAGAAGATGGGATCTGATGCAGTCTGTGGCAGGCTCCAGACAGAACCCTGAGTTGGAATATGGCATATGCATGCATTCTGTGGCAGGGCTGAGACAGAGCCCTGAGTGAGATGGGATCTGTATGCAGTCTGTGGCAGGGCTGAGACAGAGCCCTGAGTGAGAAGATGGGATCTGTATGCAGTTGTGTCAGGCTCCAGTCAGAGGCCTCAATGAGAAGATGGCATCTGCATGCAGTGCGTGGCAGGGCCAAGACAGAGCCCTGAGTGAGAAAATCGGATCTGCATGCATTCTGTGGCACGGCCGAGACACAGGCCTGAGTGAGAAGATGTTATCTGCATGCCATCTGTTGCAGGGCCAAGACAGAGCCCTGAATGAGAAGATGGGATCTGCATGCAGTCTGTGCCAGGCTCCAGACACAGCCCTGAGTGAGAAGATGGGATCTGCATGCTGTGTGTGGTAGGGCCGAGACAGAGCCTTGAGTGAGAACATGGCATCTGCATGCAGTCTCTGGCAGGGCCAAGACAGAGGCCTGAGTGAGAAGATGGCATCTGCATGCAGTCTGTGGCAGGGCCCAGAAAGAGGCCTGAGTGAAAAGATGGGATCTGCATTCAGTCTGTGGCAGGTTCCAGACCGAACCCTGAGTTAGAATATGGCATATGCATGCATTCTGTGGCAGGGCCAAGACAGAGCCCTGAGTGAGAAAATCGGATCTGCATGCATTCTGTGGCAGGGCCAAGACAGAGGCCTGAGCGAAAAGATGAGATCTGCATGTATTCTGTGCCAGGCTCCAGACACAGCCTTGAGTGAGAAGATGGGATCTACATGCAGTCCGTGGCAGGGCCCAGACAGAGGCCTGAGTTAGAATATGGCATATGCATGCATTCTGTGGCAGGGTCGAGACAGCCCTGAGTGAGAAGATGGGATCTGCATGCAGTCTGTGGCAGGCTCCAGACAGAGCCCTGAGTTAGAAGATGGCATTTGCATGCATTCTGTGGTAGGGCCGAGACAGAGCCCTGAGTTAGAAGAATTTATCTGCATGCCATCTGTGGCAGGGCCGAGACAGAGCCCTGAGTGAGAAGATGGGATCCACCTCCCATTTGTGGCAGGCTCCAGACATAGCCTTGAGTGAGAAGATGGCATCTGCATGCAGTCTGTGGCAAGGCCCAGACAGAGCCCTGAGTGACAAGATGGCATTTGCAATCAGTCTGTGGCAGGGCCCTGACAGAGCCCTGAGTGAGAAGATGGGATTTGAAGTGTGGGAACATCATGCTGGGTCATCCATGGTCAGAGCTGCAGAGATCGGGGAACTCCAGAGAGAAGCTAGTAGTGGTAAAGACTTCTCTGTGTTATGGTTCACAGGCCGATCTGTTTGTGCAGTGTGTTATCTGTGGAGGGAGCCACAGGCAAGAGCAAGTTACTCAATGTCCAGAGCTGGAGCAGGCCTGTATTAGTTACTTTTCTGTTGCTGTGATAAAGTGCCATGAAGGTTCCAGAAAGAGTCGGTCATGCCAGCAGGCATGGCAGTAGTCACCGAGGACACAAACAAGAGAATGAAGGGGAAGCGGGGCAAGGCTAGCCCCCTGCCTCAGCCCCTCCAACCCCCATTCTGCTACTATGGCCTCAGTGCTCCTATTTCAGAACCTGGTGTCCTTGATATCTGTTCCAACCCTCTAACCAGTACCCCCACCACCCCCAGACACAGCCTCCTGCTGGCTCATCCTCTCCCCACACATTGCCACAACTTGTCCTGCCTTGGCTTGCCCAAGCTGTTTCCAGTTAGTGATTGGCATCCCCAGTGTCCATCCAGCCTGCATGATGTTGACAGCTCTGCCAAAGAGGCCCCATTCCACTCAGCCAGAATGGTAACACCCCTAAGGGGGTGGGGCATCCTTAGAGAAGTAAGCTGGATTGAGTATGCTGGGCGGGGTGTGGGGGGGGTGTAGAAGAAGGGGGCTGCCTAGAGGGAGAAGAGCCCTTCCAGTGTTTGGCCCACTGTCCACAGCCCACTTCCTCCTCCACACTAAGAAATCCAACTCCAGTTGCAACTGCTGCAGAAGCTGGAAACAGGATAATTATAGTGGGCTGAGTGGGACGGCGTCCAGAGAGGGGGCTGACAGCCCTGGGCTGGGCAGCGAACAGCTTCAGAGTGACGGGAAATACCTTGAAGGCCGGGGAGTCTCAGAGTTGAGCCCTATCCCGAAAATAATCCAGTGGCAGCTGTCTGGGCTTCAGAAACTGGGTCTGGCTGCCTGAACTGCAGAAGCCCCAGGCCCCACACCAGCGCCGCTCTGCGAACAGATGGTGCTAGAGATTTTTCTTTCTTTTACTGAAGTCAGCTGGTAAGGAAGCAACTTGTCTGGAGAAGTGCTGCCCACCCCCCTTTGCCAATGGATCAAAGCCACCCCTGCCCTGCTGTCTCTATCTCCTGGGGGCCTTCTTTCCCTGTGAGCCTTGGGCAAGGGTGGTGGAGGGCATGGGCCCTTCTCCAGAGCTCATAGTGCCTTTATCCACTGGAAGGTATAGCCCAGGGAGTGTTCTGGTTCCCTGCATCAGTGAGGGTCTCAGCTGAGATGGGGCCTGCATGAGAACAAGTGAGGGCACAGCCCAGAAATGATCTTCCAGGAACTGGTCTACTGGCCATGGACTGGCCAACAACTGCCTGATTCCTTCATGGTGACTGGTATATCTCAAAAGGGAAGCTTTGACACCCAAGCAGGTTCTCCATCTGTAGCAATCAACAGACCTCTCTGTATACCAACTGTGTGCAGTTTTCAGAGCTGGGCTGGAAAGAAGACTGAGGCAGCCACAGGAGCTCACAGTCTACTCCTAGGGGTGCTGGTTAGGGTGAGCTGCTTGGGGCAGCCTCTGAGATGTGATCCCTGCATGCAGCCTCTCTCTGCATGGGACCTTGGACAGATGCTCTACCTTCCAGTTTCAGAGTCCTTGCCTGTTAAATGAAAACAAGGAGGAGTCAGTTCTTCTTGGGATTATTATGAAAGTTACAAAAAGAATCTATTTAAAGACTTGAAGCATGGTTGGGCACACAGTGCTCAATAAAGCAATACATATTAACACAAGAGCTGTCACTGCCACCATCATCGTCCTTACCGCTGTCATCATCACCACCACCACCACCGCCGCCACTGTCATCACTATTGTCATCACTCCCACCACCACTATCATCATCATCATCGTCATCATCATCATCACCACTGCTGCCACTGTCATCACTACTGTCATCACTCCCACCACCACTATCATCATCATCACCACCATCACACCACCATCGACATCATCACCATCATTACCACCATCATCGTCGTCATCATCATCATCTTTATCACCACTACCATTGCCATTGTCACCATCATCACCATTGCCTCCACCATCACCACCATTATCATCACCACTGTCATCACTACCATCACCACCACCACCATCATCATCATCATCATCCCCGTCACCATCACTGTCATCACTCTTCTCAAAGACAGTGCTGAAAGTGCCCTTCCTGTGTCCTGGTGAAGGTGTAGTGGATAAGGTAAAAGAGGCCAGGGTCCTGGCACATTGTTGGAATCTAGGGCCAGGCAATGAAAAGTTGGCTCAACAGAAGAGCCCCACCTGCATTCTATAGGCCCCTACCCCCAGCCTTGCTTGTGGGAATAGAGGAAGTAGTATATAAATACTTGGGGGTTGTACTAGTCACGCCTCTCTTGCTGTGATAAAGTACCATTACCAAAGCAACTTGTAGAAGGAAGAGTTTAGTTGGTTTATGATTCCACAGGGCTAAGAGTCCATAATGATGGGGAGACACGGTGGCAGGAAGTGGCAGGAGCAGGAAGTGGAGACATCGTCAAGCACTCTGAGTAAGCAGAGAGAGCAATTTAGAATAGGGTGAGGCCGTAAGCTCTCAAAGCCCACCCCCAGTGTTTCCTCCAGCAAGGCCACACCTCCTAGAGGTTCCAAGACCCTCCCCAACAGCACCATCAAACACATGAGCCCATGGGGGACACTTCTCATTCAATGCACCTTAGTGACCAACATATTGACATTGACCTTTTAATTCCCCAGAGCCAGGCAGATCTGGAAATGCTGCCTTCCCTTCCAGATCCTGCCCCTACCTCCAGCAACCTTTAACAAGCTGGGCTCCACTCCTGACTCACTTCCCTGATCTCTGACCTGTCTGTGATTCCTAGGCTAGATTGTGTTCAAGAAGCACCACCATCACCATCATCACCATCATCACCACCATCAGGCTCAACTCCTGACTCACTTCCCTGTCCTCTGACCTGTGGGCTTCTCTGCTCAGCCCAGAAGACAAGGGTGGGGGTTGGAGGAGCATTGGAAGAGCTCAACGCATGGTTCTTTCCCTGCCCTGCTGTCTAGAGCAAGAGGCAGTGGTGTGGGATAGGAAGTCTGGGCCCCAGTCCCAACCTGGGTTCAATAAGAAGGTTCTAGGCTGTTTAATCTGTAGACACAGGTGGAGAGCCCCTAGCCTTCCGGCCAGCTGTCTGCTGTGTAGTGAGACAAGTCCCTTCAATTGCTAAATACCTTTAGGGAACATCTTACAGGAGTAAAAGCCTTCAAACACACTTAGCTACACATTTGTCAAATGGCCTCTGTGGATAAGAATAAAATTACATGAGACACATCTGCCTCAGGCAAAAATACCCTGTGTTCAGAGTGACACTAGGCATAAGGTTAGATTGGCAAGTAAGTAGAGGATGCAGGGATGTATTGGTATTTGGTGCTTGCTCCCTGCACATGTACTGCTCCTAGCTGTTTGTTTCCAGCCCTCCTTTACCCTCAGCAAGAGCCTTCACACATGCATTTGCCAGAAGCTCAGAGCCTGTGCTGTCCAATTGCTGGTCCAGGTTTTCCACTCATGTTTGCAGACCCCTTGTCTCGTTTGCAGGTCTTGTTATTTTTCTCAGTGCTGGGATAGAACCTGGGGTCTCACCTATTCTAGCAAGAGCTGTGCCCTTGATCCACATTCCAGCCTTCCCCAAGCATGGCAGCGTCCCAGGACACAACCGACTTCACTCACAACTCTGGAGGTCAGCAACTGAAATCCATGTTGTGCTGGGCTGGGGCCTTCTGGAGGCTCTGAATTTGTCCCAGACCCTCCCCCAGTCCTGATGACTCCTGGCTTGAGGCTGTCTAACTCCTGCTTCTGCCTCCATCCCCACATGCCTCCCCTCTGGGTCTCTTCCACATCATGTGGCTCAGATCTCTTTCCCAACATTCATTTCACTGTCTTAAAACAAACAAGGGCTCGCACGCCTTTAATCCTAGGACTCGGGAGGCAGAGGCAGGCGGATCTTTGTGAGTTCAAGGCCAGCCTGGTCTACAGAGTGAGTTCCAGGACAGCTGGGGCTACAGGAGATCCTGTCTCAAAAAGACAAAAACAAAAACAAAAAAAAAAACCACAAGGGCTTGGGGATATAGCTCAGTTGGTAAAGCACTTTCTTGCAAACATGCATTCAATCCCCAGCACCAATATAAAAAGCCAGATGGTATGGCACATACTTATAACCCCAGTGCTGGGGTGGGAGGTCAGAGATAGGGACAAGTACATAGATCCCTGGGTCTTGCTGACCAGAAAATCTAGCCTAAGTGAATCCTAGGTCAGTGAGATCTCTATCTCTATCTCTATCTCTATCTCTATCTCTATCTCTATCTCTATCTCTATCTCTATCTCTAATCCCCCTCTATCTAGATAGAGATAGATAGATAGATAGATAGATAGATAGATAGATAGATGATAGATAGATAGACCATAAACAAGGCACATCTGTAATCCCAGCATTCAGGAGACAGAGACTGGAGAATTGCTGAAAGTTCAAGGCCAACCTAAGCTACACAACAAGTTCCAGGCTAGCCAGAATTGCACTGGGTGACCTTCAAAAACCAAGAACTGGGGCTGGAGAGATGGCCTAGTGGTTAAGAGCGCCGACCGCTCTTACAGAGGACCCGGGTTCGATCCCCAGCACCCACATGGCTGCTGAGAACCATCTGAAACTCCGATTCCAGGAGAACTCCAGTTCCAGGGGAATCTGAGACCCTCTTCTGACCTCTGTGGCATTGCACGACACGGGTGCACAGACTTGCATGCAGACAGTACATTCATGCACATACAGAAATAAATTAAAAAAAAATTAAAAAAAAGACTGTAGAGCTTAAAAAAAAAAAAAAAACAAGAACTAAATGTCAACAAAAATCCGACCATCAGGGGAGTCTGCAGAACTTTCAGTTGCCCAGGGAGGAGCAGCAGTGGATGCAGACAGAACAAGAGCTCAGCTCTACATCACCAAATAAGAAAAAGAAATCATAAATGAAAAGCCAAAGGAGCCAGGGGCTCCCTCCCCCTCCAAACCCAGTGACCCCTGAGGACCAGATCTTCAACTGACCTTGAGAAAACAAAAACCTTGGTTAATATGGGCTGTGTGGCCTTAAACATCCAAAAGGAAAGCATAACCAGAAATAAATACTCAGTTACGTCTGAGAAATTGTACTTCAGATATAAAACTTGAGATCTTAGTAAAAAGACAAAAAGTAAAAAAAAAAATCTTTGTAGGTGTAATAGTATACTAATGCACACAACACCAAAAAAACCAAAGCCTGGATTGTCCCAGAAGTAATCAGAGTATTCCCCAAATCAAGCCCTTTACTCTGGCTCACAGCCCCATGGTGACAGGGCTTCCCAGCAGCTAGTGACTGGTCTGTCACCCACACACCGGCATACATTTCATCTCCATTATGTGACTCTGACACCTTTCTGGTAGTATATTTTAATCAACATGTTCCATAAAAAAAAAAATCTTTATTTTTAAATAAACACTTTCATGGGTTTAATATAACAATGGGAGCTTAATGGGTGAACAACTTTGCTGTTTAAACTAATTCACAGCTGTAGGGAAATGTTTGATTTTTAAAATATAACTAGGAAGAGACAATAGAATTCTGAGTGACATACTACAGAACAGTCACAGGTCTGCGATCCCAGCTACTGGAGGGGCTGAGGTGGGAGGATGGCAAATTCAAAGCCAGCCTGAGCTTCAGAGGGAGCTCAAGGCCAGCCTGGCAAACTTAGTGAAATTCTGCCTGAAAATGAAAAGAAAAAGGCTTGGATGCAGCTCAGTGGTATGACATCTACTTATCATTTGCGGGGCCCTCTGTTCCATCTCCACAACCACAAGGCAAAACAAAACAAATACCCGCCACCAGCTACTAAGTTAACAGCACCACAAAACAAACAAACGAACAAACATGCAGCCAGCCTCTGCGTGGCTAAGGCCACTTCTCCCCCAAAGGCACCACATCATTTTCCTGCCTCCCCAGCACCACCTTGACTACAGAAAGTAGCAACTTAAAGAATCAATGTTGTTCCTGGTCAGGGGTGGCCAGGACAGCTTTCAGCTATGGACCAGCAGCTGGCTGGACCATGGCTTCTGTGTCTGGTACACATGTGCATGGGTGTTAAGAGAACAATTGTGAGGGACACCCAGCCCCCTGGGCAGTGTCTGGAACCCCTAGTACTTGGTGCCTATGGGAGGGTCAGGAGTCTCATTCATTGTCACTCAGGGCTTTTGGCTTTGTCTAGGCCCTGGACCAGGCTGGGCAGCACCCCGACATGCCACCCTACCCATACAGAAGCTGTGAATGGCTTGGGGGTCTGTCTTTCTCTTTCCTCCTAAGACACCTCTGGTCTTTGAATCTAGAAAGCCTTATTGTAACCACGTCTTCAAAGCCCTGGCAGGGCAGGCCATAGCTTCTGTGGCTGGGGTTGTGGAGACAGCTTCTGGGCACAAAACAGCTTGTTGCCATCTTGGCAATGGCCCTGAAGTAAAGGAATTTTTTCCTTTGGGTCTCTACAGGGCTGTCCCCAGGGAAAGCCAGCAAGCACATCAGTCCCCGGGGCAGGGCTGGGGAGTGGGTGAGCTGAGAATACGCTCACAGTGCTGACAAGCCCACCACTCGGCCTCACCCCTCTGTCCGCAACACACCCCTCAGTGCTCTGAGATGCACAGCTCTGCCCTCAGTTCTCAGCTGAGTTGGTCTGGCCACCTTGTCACTCTTTCCTTTTTATTCCCTATGTGGCTCCGTCTGCCATCACCTCCTCTCCCTTTGGTGCTGTGGCTTCCTGTGACTCTCTCCTGAGGGCAGAGCTCTGTGGAACTTATTCAAAGCACTCCATGTCTACAACAGTGTACAAGATTTCAAAAAGTTTACCAAACAATGAACTTTCCCATATTCAGAACCATCTAATGATTGAATAGATGCTAGGTGGTGGTGAGCTCCCTATAACTCCTGGTATGTAAGTACCAATTGGATGAACACTTGTAGGGTGCATCACAGAAACAGACTTTGCCCCTCCAAACCTGCTTCCGTATTGCTGCAGGATCCCGAGTGGCTCCCTACCCTTCACCAGGCCCCAGTGTCTAAATAGTTCTAGAAAACAAATAAATAAATAAATAAAATTAAAAAAAGAAAACAAGAGGCGGCAGCCCTGATCTGATCCATTCAGTTGGAACAGGCTGCAGAAGGAAGGGTCTGGATTTATTAATCATCATCTTCCGAAGTTAGACCAAGAGCCACAAATAGACATTTCCAGCATGAGCTGTCTGTGCCTGCCTGTGGGGTTCAGGCTGTGCTTTCCTTACTTGTCACATCTCGTCACCTCCTGCTCAACAAGTTGATTAGTTCCTGGGAGATGAATGGGAAGGTGGGCTGTCTGTGTGACAGCAGGATGCTGTGAGAGTCTGGGTACACAGAGGCCAACCTCCTCCCGGCGCAAGCAGTGGTCCCTGACTGGGAGCAGCCCAGTAAAACAGGACCTTATCCTGGGTCCAGTGCATCTGCTGCTCTCTGCAATGGGCTTGGCCTCAAACCTTCTGTGTGAGTTTCGAGACAGGTGTCTGCTAATGCTGAGCCAGACCGTGGTGGAGTCACAGGAATCTGCCCTAGCTCAGGGTTGGCACCACTTCTCAGCCATGCTGCCCTCGGCAGCATCTGCCCCACATCTGGGTCCCACTCTGTCTTCAGGGACTCTGCACAGCTAACTTAAAAAAATATTTTCTTTACTATTTTTATGTTATGTGTATGAGTGTTTTGCCTGCATGTATGTAAGCACACCCATGTCAGCCAAAAGGCTGAAGAGTGATCACCTCCTTTTTATTCAATCTAGGACTTCAGCCTATGGAATGGAGTTACCCACATTCAGGATGGGTCTCCCTTCTTCAGTTAAGTCTTTCTGGAAAAACTCTTATACACACAACAAAAATTATGTTTCAATAACGATTCTAAATCCAGACAAGTTGAGAGTGCAGATTAATTATAGGTAAATGGATAAGTAGGTGGATGGATGGCCAGATGAGTGTAGGTGTGTGCATTTGTATGTATGTATGGGGAGATGGATGGATACGTAGGTGGGTGGATGGATGGTGGATAGAAGCATAGGTGGATGTATGGATGAAGAAGTGGGGGATGCATAAGTGGGTGGATGGATGAATAAGTGGGAGGTGCAACATGGATGGATGGATAAATAACTGGAGGTTTAATTAAGTGGGTAGATGGATGGATAAGTGGGGGTTGCATAGGTGGGTGGATGGATGGATAGGTGGAAAATGCACAGGTAGTGGATGGATGGAGAGGCGGGGGTTGCATAGGTGGGTGGATGGATGGAGAGATGGGAGATGCACAGGTGGGTGGATGGATGGAGAGATGGGAGATGCACAGGTGGGTGGATGGATGGAGAGGTGGGGGATGCACAGGTGGGTGGATGGATGGAGAGGTGGGGGATGCACAGGTGGGTGGATGGATGGAGAGGTGGGGGATGCACAGGTGGGTGGATGGATGGAGAGGTGGGGG
>VZQC01007142.1:218536-416313 GCA_009823505.1 Rhizomys pruinosus | reverse complement strand
AGAAGAATATCGACAGCATAAACAGACCCATAATATATAAGAAATCTGAAAGATGTAATAAGAAAAACCTCCCAGTAAAAAAAGCCCAGGCCCAGATGGTTTTCAGCAGAATTCTATAAAACATCTATTCAAAAAGGTCTACAACCATTATTACCAAATTGTTAGAAGGATACAAACAGAGGGAATTCTCCCAAATTCCTTCTATGAAGCCAGCATCACTCTAATACCAAAAAACAGACAAAAATAAACCAAAAAGGAGAACCTATAGACCCATCTCATTAATTGAAACAAGATGCACAAAATCTCAACCAAATACTTGAAAACCATACATCACCCACTCCAGAGATTCATCCGATCATGGACCAGTTGGACTTACACAAACATGCAGGGGATGCGGTTTTCAACATACAAAAATCAGATTACAATATCATTAAAACATATTAAATGGACTGAAAGAAAAAAACACACAAATCATCCTCAATTGATGAAAAAAAAAAAAGCCTTTGACAAAATTCCAGGCATCCCTTATTGCTTCTAAAGTTCTAGGAGGGAATTGGTTGGAAGGATAATTCCTCAATGTAAGAAAAGCCATATACAGGAACACCTACAGCCAACATCATTCTAAACTGAGAAATGACAGAACGCATTCCCCTTAAAACGTAGGACTTGGCAGGCTGCCCCCTGTCACCCACTGCCTTTCACTATCGTGCTTGAAACACTTTGCTAGGGCAATAAGTCAAGAAAAGGAATTAAAGGAGTACTTATGGAAAATGAGGAAGTCACTATCCCTTTTTGCTGATGATATGATTATTTTACATTAAGGGAGCTAAAAACTCCACCAGAAAACCTCCTACCAATGATTAAGAGTTTTCAGTAAAAAGTGGCAGGATTACAAATTAAACTAGAAAACGCAGTAGCCTTTCTTTACACCCACAACAAGCAAACTGAAGAAGGACTACAAGGAGACCTTCCCACCAACAATTAGCCTCAAAAAACAATAAGATACCCTAGGAACAACCTAAACTAAAGATGCCAAAGATCTCTACAAAAAAAATTTAAACCCCTGAAGAAGGAAAATTGAAGAAGACATCAGACAGATGGAAAATCCCTATCCTCATGATTGGGCAATAAATAGTAAAATATAGTAAAAATGTCCATTTCTACCCCAAACTATTGTACAGATTCAATGTGTCCCAATTAAAATTCTCAAGAGTTTCTTCAACAGACTTGGGAAAAAGTCCGTAATTTCATTTGGAAAAAACAAAGCGACCCTGAATTAGCCAAAGCAACCCTGAGCAAAAAAGAGCCAATGCGGGGGGTGGGGGGGAATCTCTATACTAGACTTCAAACTATACTACAGGGCTATAGTCATAAAAAGAGCTTGGTCCTGACACAAAAACAGACCTGTTGACCAGTGGAAAAAAACTGAAGATCCAAACTTGAGCACCTACAATTTCAGCCACCTGATATTTGACAAGGTGGCCTAGATGACACAATGGAGAAAAGACAGCCTCTCAGCAAGCGGTGTTGGAAAACTGGATCACCCACTTTAGAAGAATTAATTAAACCCCTATCTCACCTTGTACAAAAGCAGCTCAGATGGATCACAACCCCCTCAACATGAACCCAAAACTTAAGGTGATAGATAGAAGAAAAAGTTGGCAGCAGAGTACAAGACATAGGCGTAGGAAAAGACTTCCTAAATCAGACAGCAGCTGTGCAAGAATTAAGGTCGACAATTGACAAATGGGACCTCATTAAATTCAAAAGCTTCTGTACATCAAAAGAAACAATCAAGGAAGTGAAGAGAAATCCCACAGAGTGGGAGGAAACCTTCACCACAGATACATCTAACAAAGCATTGATTTCCAGAGTATATAAAAAATAAAGAATAAAGAAAACAAACGACCCACTCAAAAGAAGGAGCAAATTGCTGAACAGAGACTTCACAAGTGAGGAATTAGAGATGGCTGAGAAACATCTTAAAACTTTAAGATATCATCTCACTCTGTTAAGACTGGCTAGGATCAAGAAAATAAATGATACCAAGTGCTGGAGAGGTTGTGGGGAAAGGGCAACACTCATCCACTGCTGGTGGGAATGTAAACTTGTACAGCCACTATGGAAAGCAGTGTGGAGAACCCTTGGAAGACTCAGAATGAGCTTGACACCTGACCCAGTCATACCACTCCTGGGCATGAACCCACAAGACTCATCTTACTGCAGAGATACATGCACATCCATGTTTATTGCAGGTCTCTTCACAATAGCAAAGAGCTGGAACCAACCCAAGTGCCCTTCAACTGACAAGTGGATAGAGAAAATGTGGTACATCTACACAATGGAGTTCTATGCAGTGGTAAAGAAAGATGACATCGTGAACTTTGCAGGTAAATGAATGGAGTTAGAAGACATCATGTTAAGTGAAGTAACACAGTCCCAGAAAAACAAACGACAAATGGTATCCCTCATCTGTCAATGCTAGCACCAATTATCTAATTGTATGTCAAACTAAGCAATGTTAATATGATCTGAAAATAACTGTGCTCTTATATTGTGAATCCCTTAAAAATAAATAAATACATTAAAAATTCAACATGCCTTTATGTTTAAAGTCTTAGAGGGAAGTGGACTGGAGGGAACATACCCCAACATAAAACTATATACAACAAACCCATGGCCAGTATCATTCTAAATGGAGAAAAATTAGAAGCATTCCTCCGAAAGTCAGGAACCCAGCAAGGCTGCCCACTATCTCCACCCCTTTTCAATATCATGCTCGAAACTCTTGCTAGAGCAATAAGACAAGAGAAGGAAATTAAGGAAGTACTAATTGGAAAATAAGAGGTCAAATTATTCCTTTTTGCAGATGGCATGGCATTATTCCTAAGGGATGCCAAAAATTCCACCAGAAAACTTCTAGAAATGATTAACAGTTTCAGTAAAGTGGCAGGTTACAAAATTAATCTAAAAAAATCAGTAGCCTTTCTAAATGCCAATAACCAGCAATTAGAAAAGGAGTACATGGAAACCCTCCCATTCATAATGGCTTAAAAAACAAAATATCTCAGAACAAACCTGACCAAAGATATTAAAAATCTCTACAAATGAAAATTTTAAATCTTTGAAGGAGATTGAAGAAGACACCAGAAGATGGAAGGATCTGCCATGCTCATGGATTGGAAAAATTAATATAGTAAAAATGACCATCCTACTGAAAGAAATATATAGATTCAATGCAGTCTGAATTAATATCCTCATAACTTTCTTCACAGAATTAGAAATTAATGAGAAAAAAATCCTAAAATTCATATGGAAACATATGGAAAATTCTACAATATCATATGAACAGCCAAAGCAAGCCTGAGCACAAAGAGGGGATTACTATACCAGATTTCAAATTATATTACAGAGATAAAAGTCATAAAACAGCACAGTACCAGCACAAAAATAGACCCATAGATCAATGGAACAAAATTGAAGACCCAAACTTGAGTACATGCAATTTCACCCACCTGATATTTGACAAAGAGGCCAAGAACACTCAATGAAAGAAAGGCAATATCTTAAGTAAATGGTGCTGGCAAAACTGGATCACCACCTGTAGAACAACTGTGCTCTTATATTGTGAATCTCTTAGACAGGTTCTAGAACTAACCTACCGTTTATTTTCAGACTTTGGATTTCTGGTATATAATAGTGGATATGTATGCATCTTTTAGAGTAATATCAAATTAAAATGAAAAAATGTGAATCAAGAAACATGATATGGAAATAACATAGTTTGTTTTCAGAAGATACAATTTTAACATAAGTGTGATGCATCAGGCTGGTGTAACTTAGCCTTTCTGGATGCTTAACAACAATTTGGCTAAGGGACCTAAGGGGTAACTTTTTTTCCTTGCCCTCAGAGGTCAACTAAGCCTTAAGGGACTATGCATGAGGGCATCTCTTGAAATGTCCTGCAAATGTGGGTCTCCCGTCTTCCTGTGTAGGGAGGTCTTGGAGATCCACTAATGGGACTTAAGCCACTGTCCAGTCTATAAAGAGGATAGTTTGCTTGTGCTTCAAAAAGGGAAGCCTGGTCTAGCAAGACCTGATTTTGTCCTCAAGTGGATGGAACTGGTAAATGAAAAGCTGAAAGGAGCCAGGGGCTCCCGCAGCCCCCCCCCGAAAAGAAAAGTGACCCCCAAGGACCAACCAGATCCTCAGCTGACCTTGAGAAAACAAAAACCTTGGTTAATCTGGGCTAACTGTGTGAATTTAAGCATCCAAAAGGAAAGTAAAACCAGAAGTAAAGAATCAGTAAGGCCTGAGAAATTGCACTTCAGATATAAAACTCGAGATCTTAGTAAAGAGACAAAAAGGAAAAGAAAGAGCACTGTTGTTTTGCTTGTCTTCAATTCTTACTGGCAAGTGCATCTACTCTGTGGCTGCCACTGCTTTTGCCATTCTTCAAAGACACGAGACACAGCTTTTGAGTCAAATCTCTCCAAGAATCCTCCAAACCTTCAATGACAGATGGAGACTACTGAGATATCCAGCTTGTGGACTGAGCAGCTACAGGGATTTCAGCCTCTTCAGAGTATAGACTGCCATTGTTGGACTACCCAGGCTGTATCATGGAGGCCAGTACAGGAAGATCAAGATAGGAAATGTGCTTACTGGACCTCATTTGGGTGACTACTGGGGAGTGTGGAGCACAAGGGCAAGGTTGATAGTTGTTTGGGCTTGCCAAGGAGGAGCCTTTAAACACTTCCTTAAGGAAAACATGGCATCTTTTAGCAAAAAAAAAAGAAAGAAAGAAAGAAAGAAAATCCTCCAATCATGTGATATGTGTATGTATGTATGTATCTATTTATGTATGTATATAATCATGTACATATTGAAGCAATACAAGTTGAGAGAAGAACTGGAAAAACAAACACTCTGGAAAGACTCAGAAAAAGATGCAAGACATTTATGGCAGAGTGCAGGAACTCAGGTGGGGTGAGGGGCATGGAAAGGGAAGTGACTCTAAATTCGAATGAGAAGTGATGTATAATACATGGAAAGAGTTTAATAACAATAAAAAAATTTATAGAGATGATAACTAAACAAACTGATCAAGCTAGGTGAGATCCCTGTGGGGAAGCAGGCAGGAGCCACCACAAGCCAGAGCACAGGAACACAGGCACAGTATGGGGCTCACTAGAAAGTGCTTCCCTCTCCCCTAGACACAGTGCTGCCAGCACATCTAGCTGGATGAAGGATTCAGTACATTATTGGAGGTGATTTCAGGTAGTAGGTGAATTTGAAAGAAAGTGTAGGGTTTGACAGAGGTCAGTAGAAAGTGGAAGACAATGCTGACGATTTCTCCCCTCCCCTGGGGCGGCAGAGCAGCCCAGGGAAGAGCTTCCACAGAGGCCAGACCTGGCAGGAACAAGGGCCTTGCTCACCTCTTTGGGCAGAGTGAGAAAGGTACTGAAGTGCGACTGGGAAGCGATGCAGGCTTCCCCACCAGCTGCTGCTGAAGATGCAGGGACCCACAGGTGAAGCACCTTCCTTGCTCAGCATAGCCAAACTGGAGAGGGCGTCAAAGGGAGTCCCGAGAATTGCAGTGCTCAACTTGGCTCATCTCTACCATACATTTAACCCAAAAGGGACTGGTCTAAACATTTCCGAGGAAATACATACCCCACATCTGGTTTAGTAGGTTTGACCTGGTGCAAATCGCATACTGCTTTAGTACAGTTAACTACAGGAAACATCACAGAGTGGGAGAGATTTCAAAACCCATCCCACCAAAGAAGAAATTTGACTGAAGTGATTAAAAAACTATTATTTTTATTTTAAGTGTATGTGTGTATTGCTTGAATGTATATAAGTGCACCCAGGTTGTACAGTACTCACAGAGGTCAGAAGAGGGTTTCAGATCCTCTGGACCTGGAGTTACAGATGGTTGTTAGCTGACATGTGGGTACTGGGAATTGAACCCAGGTCCTCTGCAAGAGCAGCCAGTGCTCTTAACTGCTGAGCCATCTCTATAGCCCCCCGATGTGGTATGCTTTGTCTTTTTTGCTGTTATTGTTAAGTTATTATTACTTTGAATAAAATTGAGTCTCATTTAAAAATCTTCCCCTTTACAGAAAAAAGAAAATGAAACTAAACCCTGACCTTTCACCTTGCACAAAAGTTAACTCTAAATGGATTAAAGACCTCAATGTGAAACCTAAAACTCTGAAAATGTTAGAAGAAAACATCAGCAGTAACCTACAAGATATAACTGTAGACTTTCTAAATCAGACAGTAGTTGTGCAGGAAATAAGATCAACAATCAATGAGTAGGACCTTTATTATTAAACTAAAAAGCTTCTGTACAGCAAAAGAAACAATCAGAGAAGTGCAGACAAAACCCACAGAGTGGGAGGAAATCTTCACCAGTGACATATCTGACAGAGGTTTAACATCCAGAGTATATAAATTACTCAAAAACAAAGGACCAAGAAAACAAATGACAGAGATTTCTCAAGAGAAGAAATAAAGATGGCTAAGAAACATCTTTAAAAGTGTTCAACATCATTAGTAATTAAGGAAATGCAAATTAAAACCACTTTAAGATTTCATCTTACCCTTGTAAGACTGGCTATGTTCAGGAAAACAAATGATATCAAATGTTGAAGAGGGTGTGGGAAAAGGGGAATGCTCATTCAGTGCTCGTGGGATTGCAAACTTGTGCAATCCCTATGGAAAGCAGGGCAGCAAACTTTTAAAAGACTAAAAATGAGGGGCTGGAGAGATGGCCTAGCGGTTAAGAGCACCGACTTCTCTTGCAGAGGACCTGGGTTCGATTCCCACACCCACATGGCAGCTAAGAACCGTCTTTGACTCCAGTTCCAGGGGAATCTGACGCCCTCTTCTGACCTCAGTGGCATTGCACGACACGGGTGCACAGATCTACTACATGCAGACAGTACACTCATACACATAAAAAATAAATAAAAATTAAAAAAAGAAAGATGACATCATACACACAAAAAATAATAAATAAAAATTTTAAAAATTGTAAAAAAGAAAGACTAAAAATGAGCTGACCATTTGACCCAGTCATACCACTCCTGGGTGTATACCCAAAGGATTCATCCTACTGCAGAGATATTTGCACATCCATATTTATTGCTGTTCTTTTCACAATAGTGAAGAGCTGAAAGAAACCCAAGTGTCCCTCAACTGATGAGTAGATAATGAAAATGTGGTTCACTTACAAGAATGGAGTTCTTCTCAGTGGTAAAGAAAGACAACATCGGGGCTGGAGAGATAGCCTAGTGGTTAAGAGCACCGACTGCTCTTGCAGAGAACTGGGGTTCGATCCCCAGAACCCACATGGTGGCTGAGAACCGTCTTTAACTCCAGTTCCAGGGGAACCTGACACCCGCTTCTGACATCTGCAGCATTGCATGACATGGGCGCACAAACTTACATGCAGACAGTACACTCATACACATAAAAAAATAAATAAAAATTTAAAAAAGACAACATCATGAAATTTGCAGGTAAATGGATGGAACTGGAAGTTATTATGCTAAGTTAAGTGACACAGACACAGAAAAACAAATGACATATACTGTCCCTCATTTGTGGATCCTAGTACCAAATCCTTATAAGTAAGTATATTTTGGGATGTAACTGCAGGAACCAGGTAAATGAAAGGGAACTAGGAAGGTAAAGGGAAAGAGGGAACATGGGACAGAAGGCTAGTAGGTGGCAGGTGTTACTAAGGGAGGAATAAGTAAAATCAGGGGATCTAAATGGGAGAGGAAGGGTTATAGAAGGAAAGGTGAGGAGAAAGGGTGAAAAGGAGCCCAAGAGAAGTGGGGGCATAGGAGACTGGCAGCATCAAGGGAGAAATGGGGAGACTTTAAATGGAGAAGACATGGAGGGAGGGCTAGAGGGGTAAGGGAAGAGAGGAGAGATAAATAATGCCTTGACAGGCTAAAAAGAACCTGAAAATATCACATTAGTCTAATAACCTATTTACAAATTACACATATAATACCTCTACATGAATCCATATGCAAAGAAGGAGGCTGCATATCAAGAAACAGTACCAGACAGGAGAAACCTTCCTTTGAGTCATTGGCCAGGGTAGTCCAAGAGTCTCTGAAAATTACACAAGCAATTGGCACAGCTCTTGATTCCTTCCCAGAATCTGAAGGTAAAACCCTATTGCTGAAGACAGGACATACTTCAGAGACTGGATCTTGAGCAATGGAGCTGGACCTGACCTGGAAGCCAACTACCTGAAGGCTAGCTCACAAAGCGGTGGAGAGCACTAAGGGAGATCATCCATCAGCCTCAGGACCAAACATCCATGTCAATGACCAGCACAGCATATGCCATTGGTGCAACAGTGGCACTTCTATCTTCAGGGAAATCAATGGCTAGTTCAATGGCAACCAACTGGACAGAAAGCCCACTCAGTAGGATGAAACTCATATGTGGTATTGTTAACATAGCCAGATGCACACGACTGGAGAGGTCATACATCTCAGTTTCCCAAGATGACACACTTGGGAACATTTTAAAGGATGTATCAGATCCTACAAACTGTGCCTTGATTGGACCTTTGCATGTACACAGGTGCTTGGCTTCAGGGTCATTATTGGCTGTAAACATCATAACAGCTTTTTCCTCTTTTGTATGAATTTTGCATTCTTTTTCTCTATAGATTCAACTCATCATAGATATCTACAAGTTTTTATTTTTCTTGGTATCACTTTTGAGAACTTAAATTTCTAGAAAATTTTTCATTTCAAATTCTCAAATGTTTTAGATGTAAAGTTTTGGTAACAGTCTCTGCCTGAGTCTCTTTAGAGTTTCGCCAAATATCTCTGAGAACAACAAAGGGAAGAATGGTTTGTTTTGGCTTATGGCTTGAGGGGCTGAGGTTTTGTGGTAGTGGGTTGTTGAAGCTGCCAGCTCACAACTCAACAGAACAGGAAGCAGGCCTTCTGTCCTAAAGGTACTCCAAATTCTCAGACCAGCACCACCAGCTGGGGTGAAATGTCTAAACACATGACCCTGGTGGGGACATGTTAGTGACTTTCCTGTTGCTGTGATAAAAAAGTACCTGACAAAAGCAACTTCTGGAAGGAAGAGTCTATTTTGGCTTACAGTGTGAGCCATCAGTCCATCCTGGCAGGGAAGGAATGGCCTCCGAAGGGTGAGGGGGCTGGTCACATCTCAGCCTCAGTCAGGAAGCAGAGAGAGATGAATGCTGGTCTACAGCTTGCTTTCTCCTTTTTACTCAGTCCAGAACCCCCAGCCCTGGGAGGGTGCCATCCAGAATAAAGGTGGGTCTTCCCACCTTGATTAACCCAGTCCATGAAATCCCTTACAAGCGCTGTCTCCCAGGTGATTCTGGATCCTGTCACGTTGATAATATTAACCACCACAGCATCCATTTCACACTGACACCACAGCATTCTGCCTCTGGCCCCTGTAGGCCATCTCGATGCAAAGCTCATTCAGTCCAACTTCAAAAGTCCCCATAGTCTTACAGTTACAATTTCTTCCAAAGATTCTCCTGAGACTCAAGCAAAACTTTCTTTCCAATTCTGTTTTCTATTTTATTTATTATTTTATTTTATGTGTATGAGTACATTGCCTGCATGTGTGCCCATGTCATGCAATGTCTAAAGAAGTCAGAAGAGGGTGTCAGACTCCTTGGGGGTGGAATTACAGATGGTTGTCAGCCATTATGTGGATGTTAGGAATTGAACCTGGGTCTTCTACAAGAGCAGTCAGTGCTCTTAATGGCTGAGCCATCTCTCTAGCCCTTTGAGAAAGCTTTTGAGCAAAAAACAGCAAAAAGTGAACTTTCCTATTTCAAAAAGTAAGAATGGGGGCACAGCAAAGAAAGATCTGACGATTGAAGCCTAATAAAACTCTTCATGTACCTCCACATCTGGCATCTGGGATTCATGACAGCACCATCTGTGTCCCAACAGGCTTAGAGAGCTTCCCCCTCCAACTCCGTGGTCACCAGCAGAACCAGCCTCTCACTGGGGCACCTCCACTCAGTGCGTATAACTTTCCTTGGTGATGTTCCATTTTTCTGGCACCTCTGATAGCTGGCATCTCCAAGGCAACTTAGGGCTTTACCTTCACAGCTTCACACACAGCTTGTCCTAGTTAGATTTCTATTGAAGTGATAAAATACTGACCAAAAATAACTTGGGGAGGAAAGGGTTTATTTAAGCTTACATCTTCCAGGTCACAATCCATCACTGAGGGAAGTCAGGGCAGGACAGGAACCTGGAACAGGAACTGAGCAGAGACCAGAGAACTGAAGGAGCCCTGGTAGCTGCCTTGTTCCCTGGCTTCCTCAGCTGCCTTTCTTAAACAGCCCAGGTCCACATGCCCAGGAATGTCACTGTCAGCAGTGGGATGGGCTCTAAACATCAACCAGCAATCCAGAAGATGCTGCATAGGCATGCCCATAGGCCAGTCTGATGGTAGGGATGGTGTGGCCGCAGATGTCTCTGTGGTGCCAGGTGGCTCCATCCTGGTAGGTGGCTCTAAGGTGGCAGAAGCTTGTATCAGATACCTGCTAACACCTCAACAGAGCAGGAAACAGAAGGTTTGGAGTAGGGGTGAGCTGTGCCCCTCAGTGTGCCCTCCCTCCCAGTGACAACTTCCTGGCTCCCCCTCCTAAAGTCTCCTCAGCCACACCATTCAGACTCCTCATCTGGGAACCAAGTGTTCAGAATCTGTCTGCAACATTTCGTGTTCAAACAACACAGATTAACCCATAGACAGTGAGACTGTGCCAAGCTGACACACTGCTCATCCACTGAGGAGGCAGCCACACAGCAGAGGTCCATTCTTCACCCTGGTGGAACCCCAGGTACAAGATCAAGGTCCCACCACAGGCTTGGTGTTGGTGGGGGTGGGGGGGGGATCAGGTGCTCACATGGTGAGAGGGGAAGGGCAAAGGCAGAAAACATGGAAGGAGAATAAGGGCAGGGGCTTCATCAGCTCTCTGTATAGTCTCTGATCCCATTCATGCCGGCTCAATGGTCACACTTCACCCCAGGTGGGACCCATTGTCACAGTGGTTCTCAGGGACACCTGCCCATAGCAGTCTCTCACCTCTTTGTTCTTCCCGTGCAGGGGTGTTTTCTCTTAGACTTGGGATACTGGGCATCTGTGTGGTCCTCACTTTTATCCTGATGAGTTTTGCCAAGGCTTTGTGGATTTTGTTTGTTTCTTTTGTAAATGGTGCTTGGCCTGGCTGGTCCTCTCCCTGCTGATGATGCTGGGCCTGGCTGGTCCTCTCCCTGCTGATGATGCTGGGCCTGGCTGGTCCTCTCCCTGCTGATGATGCTGGGTCTGGCTGGTCCTCTCCCTGCTGATGATGTTGGGTCTGGCTGGTCCTCTCCCTGCTGATGATGCTGGGCCTGACTGGTCCTCTCCCTGCTGATGATCTTCTCCCCCTCAGTTGTATGTTTATCTTTCTTGATTTTCTCCTCTCACTTTGCATTTATTTAGCTATTCTATTTTTAATTTGTGGGGGTTGTGGCTTGCTCATTAGCTTCTAGTCAGCTTTTTTTGGATGTGGTCTCCAGAGCCATGAGCAGTCTGTCTCTGCATTATTTAGATCTTTGATTTCCATTCTTTCTTTCCTCCCTTTCTCCCTCCCCCTCACCCCTCCCTCTCCTCTTCTTTCCTTTCTTCCTTCCTGCCTCCCTTCCCTTCCTTGCCCTGTCCTCCCCTTCTTCTCCCTTTCCCTCCTCTCTCTGACCACTACTTGCTTCCAAGCTTAACCTCCCTTTAGGCTACAGTCTACCGCCTCACACAGGCTCTCAGGCACATGTTCTTATGCCAAAATGTTTGTTTGTTTCATTGTGATTTCATTTTTTACTTCAGGCTACTTACATTTCTAATTTTCCTAAACGAGTGGCACTACTCATACACCTGTTCTCACTGGGTTTCTATCTCAGTGGTACTGTCCTCACACAGCATCCTCTGAAGCTGCTTCAGTCTGTGGGTCTTTCTATGAGTTCTGTGCAGGAAGAGAAGGTATTTGATCACTAGCATGTCTTGCAGTTCTAGGCACATGCTGGGCTTTTCAGTCATGTTCCTTCTCTGTGTGCTCCACTGTCACTATCTGACCTCTTTGGTCTTCTCTCCCACTTCCACTGGCATTTTTGTTTCCTTTCCCGCCATAATTCTACCAGATTTTGCTAAATATTTTGAAGTTAGGAGTTTTTAAGTGCATACCAATTTACGATGACTTTATCTTCTTGTTGAGTTGGCCATTTGTCTGTATGATATGCTACCTGTATGTTGCTGATATATCTTGTCTTTACATCCACTTCACTGACATTACTACAGACCCATCAGGCTCACTGGTTGGTTTAGTGACCAGGGCATCTATTTTGCCATCCTTTCATTTTCATATTTCCCCTATTTTCATATGCTGCAAATGTATTTCATAAATACAAATGTTCCCTAAATTTTTGAATTTTATTTTATGTATCTGAGTGTCTCCTAAATTTTTGAATTTTATTCTATGTATCTGAGTGTCTGCCTGCATATATGTATGTGCAGCACATGTGTGCAGGTGCCTGTGGAAACCAGAAATGGGCACCAGATACTCTAGAACTGGAGTTACAGATGGTTGTGGGTCAGCCTGGTAGATGGTAGAATCTGAACCCAGGGCCTTTGCAAGAGCAAGTGTTTTTAGCATGAGCCATATCTTTAGCCCCTATTGTTTAAGCCTTAATAGTCAGACTTTTATTCATTTTTTCTGTGTGCACATACACATACGTACCATGCATACTGTGCATATATATGCCACAGCCCATTAAGTGGAGGTCAGAGGACAATTTGTGGAAGTTGGTTGTTACCTTCAACCCTGTGGGTCATCAAACTCAGGTTTTCAGGTTGACTCACATATAGCTAGTTTATAATACAAACACCTAGCTTCACACACACACACACACACACACACACACACACACAGATTGGGATTTAATGAGGATGAGTTCTGGCAATTTTCATTTCTTTAAAAATATCTTAGTTTACCTTCATTACTAACCTGTCTAGCTGCTGGTCTGGAACCTGGGAGGATAGTGCCTTCCCCCCACTGGTCTGCAGTCGCCTCTCCTGCAGAGCAGTGCCCTCTGTCTCCTCCTTTTCTAGCACTGTGAAGACTTTTCCATTCATCCTCTGCTTCAATTTTCCAGGGCTTTTTCAATCTATGCCTTAATGTCTTTTGTCATTTTCGGGACACTCTCATTCCCGCTGTTCCTCAGACATGACTCCCATTCTCAACTGCCTTTCCTGGAACTGCCGGTGCTTTCCTGTCGTGTTTTGTGTGCTCACTGCTCTGTTGTTTCTCCATCCCTTTATACCCACTCTTCAGTGTTTTCTTCTTTTTTAAAATTTATTTATTTATATGTTTTTTTATCAAAGCTAGACCCGTGTCCCCCCCATCCCCCCACCCCACCAGAGCTCGTGCATTCTGCCAAACACGCTTTTCACCTCTTTCTCAGTCTTTCTCAATATTCTCCATGAGGAAGTTGGCTGTTTTGAGCAGAAGTTCACTATTTCAGTCAGTTCCTTGATGCAGTCCTTTCTGTTGTTGTTGTTGTTGTTGTCATTGTTTCCAATATGCATCACTCCCAACTGCTTTAGACAAAAGCTCAAGGGGCCATGCACAAGAAATACTTACAACTAGGTAATTGGCACTGGCATCCACACATGAGGGAAACCATTTGTGGTTTGCTTTTCTGGACTGTGTTACTTCACTCAGCATGATGTCCTCTAGCTCCAGCCATTTTCCTACAAAGCTCATGATGTCATCTTTCTTTACTGTTGCATAGAACTCCATCGTGTAGATGTACCACATTTTCTCTATCCACTCATCAGTTGAGAGGCATTTGGGTTGGTGCCAGCTCCTTGCTATTGTGAAGAGAGCTGAAATAAACATGGCCGTGCATGTATCTCTGTGGTGGGGTGAGTCTTGAGGGTACATGCCTAGGAGTGGTATGGCTGGGTCAGGTGGCAAGTTCATTCCAAGACTTCTAAGGGTTCTCCACACTGCTTTCCATAGTGGCTGCACAAGTTTACATTCCCACCAGCAGTGGATGAGTGTTCCCCTTTCCCCACAACCTCTCCAGCATTTGGTATCATTTGTTTTCTTGATCCTAGACAGTCTTATTGGAGTAAGATGATATCTTAAAGTGGTTTTGATTTGCATTTCCTTAATGATTAGTGATGTTGAGCACTTCTTGAGGTGTTTCTCAGACATCTCTAATTCCTCACTTGTGAAGTCTCTGTTCAGCTCTTTGCTCCATCTATTGAGTGGGTCATTTGTTTTCTTTCTTCTTTGTTTTTTGAGTAGTTTATATATTCTGGAAATCAATGCTTTGTCAGATGTATCTGCAGTGAAGGTTTCCTCCCACTCTGTGGGATTTCTCTTCACTTCCTTGATTGTTTCTTTTGATGTACAGAAGCTTTTGAGTTTAATGAGGTCCCATTTGTCAATTGTCGACCTTAATTCTTGTGCAGCTGCTGTCTGATTTAGGAAGTCTTTTCCTACGCCTATGTCTTGTAGTCTGCTGCCAACTTTTTCTTCTATCACCTTCAGAGTTTGGGGTTTCACGTTGAGGTCTTTAATCCATCTGGAGTTGACTTTTGTACAGGGCGAGAGGTAGGGGTTTAATTTCATTCTTCTACAAGTGGTGATCCAGTTTTGCCAACACCACTTGCTGAAGATGCTGTCTTTTCTCCATTGTGGTTTCTTGGCCCCCTTGTCAAATATGAGATGGCTGAAATTGTATGTGCTCAGATTTGGATCTTCGGTTTTGTTCCATTGGTCAACAGGTCTGTTTTTGTGCCAGTACCAGGCTGTTTTTATGACTATAGCCCTGTAGTATAGTTTAAAATCTGGTATAGAGATCCCTCCTGTGTAGCTCTTTTCACTCAGGATTGATTTGGCTATTCGGGGTCTTTTGTTTCTCCAAATGAATTTAAGAACTTTTGTTTCCAAGCCTGTGAAGAAACTCTTGGGGATTTTGATTGGGATTGCATTAAATCTATACAAGAGTTTTGGTAAAATGGACATTTTTACAATGTTAATTTTCCCAATCCATGAGCATGGGAGGTTTTTCCATCTTCTGAGGTCTTCTTCAATTTCTTTCTTTAAGGGTTTAAAATTTTTGTTGTAGAGGTCTTTGGTGTCTTTGGTTAGGTTTGTTCCTAGGTATCTTATTGTTTTTGAGGCTATTGTGAGTGGGAAGGTCTCTTTGAATTCTTTCTCCAGTTGCTTGTTCTTGGTGTAAAGAAAGGCCATTGATTTTCTAAGGTTAATTTTGTATCCTGCCACTTTGCTGAAGCTGTTAATCGTTTCTAGGAGTTTTCTGGTGGAGTTTTTTGCATCCCTTAAGTAAACAATCATATCATCAGCAAATAGGGATAGTTTGACTTCCTCTTTTCCAATTAGTACTCCTTTAATATCCTTTTCTTGCCTTATTGCTCTAGCAAGTGTTTCAAGCACTATATTGAAGAGGAGTGGTGATAGGGGGCAGCCTTGCCGAGTTCCTACCTTTAAAGGGAATGTTTCCGTCATTTCCCCATTTAGGATGATATTGGCTGTGGGTTTCCTGTATATGGCTTTGATTACATTGAGGAATGATCCCTCCAATCCAATTCCTTCTAGGACTTTAAGCATGAAGGGATGCTGGATTTTGTCAAAGGCTTTTTCAGCATCAATTGAGATGATGGTGTGGTTTTTGTCTTTGATTCCGTTTATGTGTTTGATGATGTTTATTGATTTTCGTATGTTGAACCATCCCTGCATCTCTGGTATGAATCCAACTTGGTCATGATGGATGATCTTCTTGATGTGGGTCTGTATGCGATTTGCCAGTATTCTGTTTAGAATTTTGGCATCTGTGTTCATGAGGGAGATGGGTCTATAATTCTCCTTTTTAGTTGTATCTTTGCCTGGTTTTGGTAATAGAGTGATGTTGGCTTCATAGAAGGAATTTGGGAGAATTCCCTCTGATTGTATACTTCTAAACAGTTTCAGAAATAATGGTTGTAGGTCTTTTTGAAATGTTTTATAGAATTCTGCTGTGAAACCGTCTGGGCCTGGGCTTTTTTTAGTTGGGAGGCTTCTTACTACATCCTCTATTTCTTCATATGTTATGGGTCTGTTTAAGCTGCTGGTCTCCTCTTGGCCAAGCTTTGGTGATTCCCAAGATTTCAGATATTCATCCATTTCTTCTAGATTTTCAAACTTGGTAGAATATAGGTTCTTGTAATATTCCCATATAATTTTCTTGATCTTTTCCTTGTCCGTTGTGATATTTCCCTTTTCATCACAGATTGTATTGATTTGGAGTTGTTCCTTCTTTCTTTTTGTTAACTGGGCTAGAGGTCTGTCTATCTTGTTTATTCTTTCAAAGAACCAACTTTTGGCTTCATTGATTTTTTGTATTGTTTTCTTTGTTTCTATTTCATTGATTTCTGCTCTGATTTTTGTTATTTCTTCCTGTCTGTTGCGTTTAGGGTTCATCTGTTGTTGCCTCTCAAGTGCTTTTAGCTGTAGTGTTAGATCATTCACTTGTGCTCTTTCTGTTTTTCTAATGTAGGCACCCAGGGCTATAAATTTCCCTCTTAGGACTGCTTTTAAGGTATCCCATAAGTTTTGTTGTGTTGTATTGTCATTGTCATTCAGTTCCAGGAATGTTTTTATTTCTTTCTTTATCTCTTCCTTGACCCATTCATTATTCAAGAGTGTGTTGTTTAGTCTCCATGTGTTCTTGTAGGCAGGAGGGCTTGTCCTGGTGTTGATGTTGAGCTTCATTGCACTGTGGTCTGACAGGATGCATGAAATTATTTCAATCTTTTTGTATTTGTAGAGGTTTCTTCTGTGTCCCAGGATGTGGTCGATTTTGGAGAATGTTCCGTGGGGTGCTGAGTAGAAAGTGTATTCTCTGGTATTAGGATGGAATGTTCGGTAGAGGTCTATGAGGTCCATTTGGTGTATCATATCGTTCAGTTCAGATGTCTCTCTGTTTATTTTTTGTCCTGTTGACCTATCCAAAGGACTCAGTGGGGTATTGAAATCTCCCACTATGAGTGTGCTGGGGTTAGTCTGTGACTTGTGGTCCTGGAGAATTGTCTTTATAAAGTTTGGTGCACCAGAATTTGGGGCATATATATTCATAATTGTGAAATCTTCTTGGTGGATTGTTCCTTTGATGAAAATGTAATGGCCTTCTTTGTCTCTTCTGATTTCTTTTACTTTGAAGTCTATTTTATCCGATATTAAAATAGCAACACCTGCTTTCTTTTTGGTACCATTTGCTTGGAATATTTTTTTCCATCCCTTCACTTTAAGGTGGTGCCTGTCCTTGAAGGTAAGATGTGTTTCTTGCAGACAGCATATCGATGGATTCTGTTTCCTAATCCAGTCTCCCAGTCTATGTCTTTTGATTGGGGAATTTAGTCCATTAATATTTAAGGTTATGACTGATAGGTTTGTGTTGCTTCCTTTTGCCTTATTATCCATCTGCGGTTTTGATTTAGGTTTCTACTTCTGCAGTTATGCTTTTATTGATTTCTCCTTCTAGTTGCCTGGGGTTGGTTGCTCCTTTCTTCTGTTCTTTGGATTGCTTCAAGTATTCTCTGAAGGGTTGGTTTTCCGGACATGTATTCTTTCAAGTTGTTTATGTCATGGAAGATTTTCCTCTCTCCTTCCACTATGATTGACATTTTTGCTGGGTATAGTAACCTGGGCTGGCATCCATTGTCCCTCAACACTGGGAATGCTTTGCTCCAGGTTCTTCTTGCCTTCATCGTTTGCTGTGAGAAGTCCGTTGTTATTCTGATAGGTTTCCCCTTATAGGTCACTTGTTGTTTTTCTCTTGTCGCTTTAAGAATTTTCTCTTTGTTTTGGGTGTCCAGCATTTTAACTATGATGTGGCGTGGAGAATTTCTTTTCTGATCTTGTCTGTTTGGAGTTCTATGTGCTTCTTGTATTGGTATTGGTTTGTCCTTTTTTAGTTTGGGGAAGTTTTCATCTATTATTCTGTTGAAGATCTGATCAATACCTTTCTCTTGGGATTCTTCTCCTTCCTCTATTCCTATGATGCGGAGGTTTGATCTTTTCATAGTGTCCCACAGCTCCTGGTTGTTCCATTTTTGTGTATTTTTAAATTTTTCATAATCTTTCCTTGAGGTTTTTAGTTGTTCTGTGTTATCTTCCAGGTCTGATATTCTTTGTTCTGCTTCCTCCATTCTGCTTCTGAGGCTTTTTCCATTCCTTTCCTCTTGATTGGATGAGTGTTTGATTTCCTTTTTCATTTCCTCTTCTGATTTCTTTAGTATTTCTACTTCTTTTTGGAGCTTCTCAATCTCTTCCTGTAGCTCTTTGCTTCGCTGGTTGGTTTCCTTATCTTTTTCAGCATGGGATCTTTTCAGTGTTTCTGCTTCCTTCTGGAATTTGTCATTCTCTCTCTCTATATCCTTCTTGAGTTCTTCATTCTCTTTTCTTGGTTCTTTGATTTGCTCTTTATAATCTTGTAGTTCTTTAAGTATGTTCCCAATTGTGTTTCTGATATCTGTGTCCTGGGCCATCCTCAGGGGGATCCCACTGTAGGAATCTGCCATAGGTTTAGTAGAGCTTGATGCAGGATTATCCTGCCCCTTTCCTGTATTGTCTCTTCTTCGTGTTCCTGGCATATGGGCTTCTCCTTGCCTGTATTCCAATGTGAGTCCTAAATGCCTCTTCACTGTGTTGAAGGCTTGTTTTGCTTGCCTCCTTCAGACGCCTTCATAATCCCAGTTCGCCGGGGGAGGGAGGGTGTTCCTGCGCTTCAGCTGGTCTCAGGAGATCTCCCAGTGTTTTCTTCTGACACAGCCTCATGCTCATTAATTCTCCCATCAGTTGTTTCCTATTCTTAGTTCTTAAATATTTTCATCATGATTTAATTGTACATTTTGTACAGTAGCATCAGTTCACCAGCCATCACTCCAACAAAACCACATTAAAGCATCACAATATCAGCATTCATATGACCAAGATGGAATTTTCCATAGCTACCAGGATCCATTCTGTCCCCTTTCTAATCATTTTGCTTCCTTCCTGCCCCACCCTCACCTTAAAACTCAACAATTATTTTTTTATTTTTATGTGTATGAATGTACCGTCTGCATGTAGGCAGGTGCACCTGTGTTGTGCAATGCTGTGGAGGTCAGAGAGGGTGTAGGATTCCCCTGGAACTAGATTTAAAGTCGGTTCTTAGCCGCCATGTGGGTGCTGGGAATCAATCCTGGCTCCTCTGCAAGAGTAGTTGGTGCTCTGAACTGCTAAGCCATTTCTCCAGCCCCATTCCTCAACAATTATTAACATGTTATTTACATCTATGATAGGATCAATTTAAGCATGTCAACAGAAACAAACCAGACAATCTATAACTTTTTTCCTCTGAGCATAAGTCTCTTGATATAGGGTTCATTTTTGTTGTTGTATACTATTCCATGGAATGGATATACCAGTTTCTTTGTCACATACCAGGAGAAGAGTGTCTGTTCCATTTTGACACTCTTGAGTATAATGCTGTCACAAAAATTCAAGTGGAAGTTTTTATGTGGATATTAGTTTTGATTTATCTTAAATATATGTTTAGGAGTGTGATTTCTGAGTTATATGGCAATTTTATGTTCAGGTGTTTTTTTAAGATCTATTTTATTTCTTATGGCTGTGAGTGTTTGCCTGAGTGCATGAATGTGCACCACATGTTCCAGCATCCCTGAACTAGAGTTATAGTGTCCATGTGGGTGCTGGGAACCAAACCTGTGTTCTCTGCAAGAGCAACCAGTGTGTTTAACTGCGGAGCCATCTTCCCAGCCCCTTAGGTTCAGTTTTTAAAGAAATTGCCAGATGTTTCCGGAGTGGCCAAACCATTTTCCCTCCCACTCATGATGTGGTGTCACCAAGTTCTCTACATCCCACCAGCATTTATTGCTGTTATTTGACATTTTGTATTCTGCTAGGGACTTTATGACATCACTTGATGGTTCCAACTTAGATTCCCCTCAGGTTTAATGTCTTAGATGCTTACTTGCAGTCTGTAATAAACAAAAGCAGGGAAAGCAGAATAACTTGTTCAAAAATTAAGCAAGATCCATATGGCTGGAAAGATATCCCATATTCATGAGGTGGAAGACTTAGTGTTAAGATGTGAGTGGTGCTCTGCAAACTGACGTGTACACTGAACAGGAAGAGTCCCTCTCAGAATCCCAGCTCCACAGACAGTGTGACCCTAACATCCACACAGGTCTACAAGGCACCTGGAGCAGCCCAAATGACATTGACACAACGTTGGAAGGCTCAGACTTCCCAATATCAAACTCTGTACCAAGCTGTTACTCAAAGCAATGTGTTCCTGGCACAAGATGTGTCGGTCAATGGGATAGAATTTATAACTCAGAAAGAAACTCTCCATATTTATAGTAAGTTGAGCTTAGACATGGGGCAATTTTACAAGGTCTTGAGACTGTAGCCACATGCAAAATAATGAAGTTGGACTAAAGATATATATGAATGAGAGAAAATGGTAGGGCTGTTAGAGGATCTTCATGGACTTGGATGACAGAAATGTACTTACATGCATGCATGTGGTGTACTTACATGCATGTAGGCAAACACATATATACATAAAATAAAAAATAATTTTAAAAAGAAATAGTTTCTTAGATATGAGGCTAAAAGCAAGTCAATAAAATAGATAAATTGAACTTCATCAAAATTGTTTACATTCTCCTTAGCAAATACTTCTTCATGTCTAATTTGATATTTACTTTACTTTTTTCTATTTTCCTTTCTTTTTTGAGACAGGGGCTCACACTTCCCAAGCTGACCTTGACGGCGATGACCTTGAACTTCTGATCCTCCTGCCTCTATCTCCCCAATTCGAGGATCACGGTCACTTACTACCACGCCTGATTTACACAGTGCTGGGCATTGAACACTGGCTTTGCGCATGCTAGGGGACACTACCACCTGAGCCACATCCCTAGCCCCTAATCTGATGCTTTCATATTGAGGTGTGAGTGGTCTTTCTGTGTTTTACATAATAGCTCTGGACTGCATACATGCTAGCAAGTGTTTCTTTCCCATTGGTGGCTTGTGTTTTCTTTCTAACAGGGACTTTCACAGAGCAGAACATTTGGGGGAAAATTCATATTTTTACTATTCTGGCTCTTTCAATCCATGATCAAAGAATGTCTGTTATTGGTTTCAATTTTCTTTGATTTCTTTCTGAAGTGTTTTGTGCTTTTGGTATTTAAACCTTGTATACTTTTTTTGGATTTTTTTAATGTGTATGAGTGCTTTGCTTGCATGCATGCATGTAAGTACACCACATGTAAGTACACCACATGCATGAAGTGTCCACAGAGGCCAGAAGAAGGGTCCAGATCCCCTGGAACTAGAATTATAGATGCCTGTGAGCAACTGTGTGGGTACTGGGAATCGAACTTGGTCTTCTACAAGAGTACCCAGTGCTCTTAACTGTGAAGCTGCCTCTCTAGCCCCCTGTACACTATTTTTATTTCTGTATCTAAGTATATCATTGGGGGGTACATCTATTCTTTATTTCTGAATCTAAACGTATCATGGAGGGTACATCATTTTAAATTTTGCTCTTTCTTATTTATTTTGGAGGAAGGGTCTCACTGTGGCTGGCCTGTAACTTACTATGTAGACCTGGCTAGTTTCCAGCTTGTAGAGATCTGCCTGCCTCTGCCTCCTGAGTGCTGGGAATACAGGGCGGTGCCACCATGCCCAGCAGTGTTGCTGCTCATGTGCTTGTTGCTATTGATGGAAATGCTATCAATTACCAAATGGCCATCCCTGGTCCTGTGGCCTCTGAACTCATGATTCTGAGTCTTTCTGTACATCCCCAGGGCTTCCTGTGTCATGTACAGGCAGGGCCAATTTGTCTCTCCCTTTCCTACCTACTTACACTGGCTCCAACATCTTGCATTGACCTGAGTAAGAGCCAGGAATACAGACATCTGGCCTTGTTTCTGTGGTTGTCTGCTTTTGATATTTGAGGGACTGTATTTCTTAGAGAGGTTTCATGTTTACAACAACATTGAGAAGAAGGGACAGGTCCACCCCTCCCCACTCAATCTTTCCTAGCTGCACATTATCATACTACATTCTTTGTTGACCTGTGTTGAACTGTGTTGGTGTACCATACTACAGTGGCTGACCTGTGTTGACCTCCGTTTCTGTGTAATTGCAACCAAGGTTCCCGAGCTAGCCCAGGAATCCTTGCACTCCTGCTTGAGTGTCTGTGTGTAGCGATAGAGACCCATCCTACAGCACCTTGCAGAGCAACGTCACAGCCCTAAAGATCCTCCATCTCCCCTCCAACCCCTGACAGCCACTACTCATGTTACTTTTCCCATGTCTTCAGTTTTTTCCAGAACATCACAGAATTGAAATGCTGAAGTCAGAACCCCTTTCAGACTGGCTTCTTTCACTTGGTCATGTACATTTCAAGGTCTTTCATGGCCTGGGCAGACCATGGTACTAGGGGATAAACTAGGAATAGAATTGTACCAACTCTTTGTGATGCTCTGTGTGGAGACAGCTGTCAGTGCCTATAGTAAACAGAAGACTGTGAGGTTGGGAGTCAAAGTAGGTTTTGTTTTGTAAGAATTCCCAGCTGTCTTCCAGAGTGACTGTATGTTGATCCCCACATAGGAAATGGGGGTTTTGTGGCTCCATATGCTCCCCAGCCTGGGGGGGGGTGTTCATAGTCTGGATTTTGGCCACTTTGACAGGTACAATGCATGGTCTTATTCTTGCTCCAGCGTATGTGATGGTTAATACTGATTTTCAACTTGACATGATCTAGAATTGTCTAGGAAACACACTTCTGGGCAGGTTGTGAAGAAGTCTCCAGACTGGGTTCACTGAGATGAGAAGACTGAATGAGGTAGCAGTATTGGCCTGGCTGGCATCCTGGACGTCAAATGGAGAAAGTGAGCCGAGCGCCAGCATTTGTCTCTCTGCTTCCTGACTGTGGATGTGCCGTGACCGTGACCAGCCACCTCACACTGCTGCCACCACGTTCTCCCACCAGGCTGGACTGCATCTTGAACGTGAGTCAAACTAAACCATTCCTTAAGTTGTTTTTGTCAGGTATTCTGTCACAGCACAGGAAAGTAACAGCATAGGACATTCTGTTGTTCTTGCTGGACATTATCATGGCTTTTCTGTTGTTCTTGTTTGAGACAGGGTCGCCCTACAGCCCCAGTTGGCCTAGAACTCACTAGGTAGGTGATGCTGGTCTCCATCTCACAGCAATCCCCCTGGCTCTGCTTCCCAAGGGCTGGGATTAAAGGCGTGCACCACGTTGTACAGCTACTGTCATGGGTTTTAAAATCACATTGTTCATGTTCTTATTGTTAAGAGGTCTTTTAGATTTAAAATATTAGTTATATGTATGTGGGTGTGTGTTTCTGTGTAGGTTCAGTGCCCTCTGATTCCAGAAGCATTAGCTCCCCTGCAGCAGCTGTGAGCCATCTGAGCCATCTCTCCAGCTCTTTTATTGTTGAATTTTAAGATGCTTTTCTTTTCATGACTGGTCCTTTGATGTGTTGGAAAGTGACAACTAAAGCCAAGGTCACCTGGGTCCCTTTCTCTGCCATCCTCAGAGCTGTCTGCATTTATGCTCAGGTACATGGTCATTTAAGCTACTTTTTATTTTTATTTATTTTATTTTATTTTTTGCACTTTTCGAGACAGGGTCTCCCTGTAGCCCCAGCTGTCCTGGAACTCACTCTGTAGACCAGGCTGGCCTTGAACTCACAAAGATCCGCCTGCCTCTGCCTCCTGAGTGCTAGGATTAAAGGCATGCGCCACCATGCCCAGTTTAAGCTACCTTTTAAATGAAGAGTGTAAGATCTGTTTTCAAAATCTCTATCTTTCTCTCTTCCCCTCCCTCCTTCCCTCTCACCCTCCCTGCTTTCTCCTTCCCTCCCTCCCTCCCCCCTTCCCTTGGTCCTTCCTTTCCTCTCTCCCTTCCTCCCTCCCCCATCCCTCCCTCCCCTCTGTCTCTCCTCTCTCTTCCCCATCCCTTCCCAGTGTCTCTGGCACCATTTGTTGACATACTCTTTTCCCAGCTGACTCTAACCTGCAGCTCTGTGTCTGCTCTCTGCTCTGCTCAACGGACCAGTAGCCTTCTCCTTGTGAAATCCGCTTTTAAAACCATTTACTAAAACCTTCATTTTGGTGATTCTGTTTCTTTATTTCTACAGATTCTAATGGCTTTTTTGAAAAAAATTTCCCATATCTTTTGTACAGCTTCTCAGACATTGCTGCATTTACTCTGGGCTTATGAACCACAGAGGCTGGACGACGAGTCTGGATAGCCCTCCCCCGGGGCCCTGCTGCCACCTGCTCTGTGCTCCTGCTCACGGCGCATCGCCGTCCTCTGTGCTGGACTCACAGTGAACTGCTCCAGGCCTATTCTTTTGCCAGTGCCACCCTGGCCTAAGAAATCTGCATTTAACTTCCTGTACTGAAACCTGCTGCTATTCTCAGCCGGGGCAACCAGCAACTGACTCTTGTTTGGGGAAGGGAGGCAGTCCCTACCCCAAAGGAAGTGAGGCAAGGCTGTGAAGGCTGGTGCTCCCTCACTCCAGGGTGTGAAGGCTGGTGCACCCTCACTCTAGGCTGTGAAGGCTGGTGCTCCCTCACTCCAGGGTGTGAAGGCTGGCGCGCCCTCCCTCCAGGGTGTGAAGGCTGGCGCGCCCTCCCTCCAGGGTGTGAAGGCTGGCGCGCCCTCACTCCAGGGTGTGAAGGCTGGTGCGCCCTCACTCCAGGGTGCAGCCTTTGCGGTTCCCCAGCAGCAATGCTCTCTCTCCCAATGCCTGCAAATCCTGGCTCATTGTGTAGTGGCCTCTTCTAGATTCAGCTCAGCACCCCTCACCTTGCCTCACTCGCCTCATCCCTGGAACCACAGGCCTGGTGGCCTTGTTGACATGGTAGGGACATCTGAGGACAGACTCTGTCCCATGGCTCTGGATGCTCTCTGAAGTGTGAGTGACACAGCAGCCATTTCAGGGAGCACAGGCCAGTGAGTGTCTGTCCTCTTGGTGAGTGCTTATGGTTATGGTACCACACAGGGGATGGAGAGCTACTTCCAGGGAAAGTCACAGATGCCCTTATAGGTGGGGCCTGGGTGCTATGCCCCAGATGGCTCATGCTTGTTTCAGTTGAGAACAAGGATCCCCAAAGAGTCCCTCAGTTGGACACTGAGCATGGTGTCTAACTGGAAGACCCAATCAGCCATTGATTATGTGGAGTACAATCTCTTTAGGGAAGAACTTGGTGGCCTATACCAGGGCTCAGCAGTTAGAGCAGAGATTCGGAGCATCTCAGAGAATCAACATGTCTCTTGCATTTGTCATCATCATTCTGCCACAAAGAGACCCGGCTTGACTGTCCTTCAATGTCCAAGGCACACTGGGCAGCCCCAGAGGATGGACCTGTGATGTCTCTACTACCCCAAACCTGCCCCCTGTTCTACTTCCACCATGTCACTCAGCTGGATGCTAAGGACCTGAGGCCTTAGAGCCAAGCCACGTTCAGTGTCTTCAGTCCTCTCAGTCTATAATGGGAGGGACCGTGGCTTTCCAGGAAGCTGGTGCTGAACTAAAGAGGCAGAGTACACACTGTTCTGTGTGTGTGAGCTCCTGTCGAAGGCTGCGTCGAGGCGTAGACCTCCTCACCTGGGCACTGGGACAGAGCAGACCTGTCCCCACTCAACAGAAGCTGGGCTGTACCAGGAGAAAGCCCAAGGTAGCACGTCAGCTACACCCACTCTCTCCTTTCCCAAAGGACACTCCCTCCTTGCCCCATCCTCCACCCTACCCTTCAGTTGTCCCTGTGCACCCTGTCCTCACCCCTCCTTGCCCCATCCTCCACCCTACCCCTCCGTTGTCCCTGTGCATCCTGTCCCCACCCCTCCTTGCCCCATCCTCCTACCCTACCCCTCCTGTCCCTTTTCTCTATGGCGGCTTCCAAGTTGGGAGTCAGGGAGAGGGTGTTCACAGAAAAAGCCAGCATCCCCCACCCAGCAAGGCCATCAAAGCAAGGCCTCTTTTTCTTAGGGAGGAGACACAGAGACTGTACAGGTTAGAACATTTGCTGCTGGAGTGGGCCAGCCTGGACCTGACTCTCTAGGACCCCAACTTCTCAGTGACTGGCCCACCTGGCCTTGACAGTAAGAGGGTGATTATTGAGCAACTGTCTTTGACTTGGTGTGAGATGCACTCACTTGGGTCTGGCTTGGCAGCTGCAACAAACCCTAAATGACTGAGTAATTGGCAAAGATGCTCATCTGCTCATGGTTCTGGGGTTTGCAGGGCCAGAACCAGGGTACTGGAACCTCCCAGGCACCTGAAAACGGAAACTTCCCTTCTCAGTCAGCACCTGCCCTGCAGGACACAGAGCCAACAGCTTACACTCTGGCCTCTCTCTCCCCTTGACTTGGACAACACCCCCCATTGTCTGGATGGACTCAGAGGACTGGCTCCCCTAGAACCACTCTCTTCCCCTCTGCTGAGATCCCAGACCCTGGTCTTCCCCCTCCTCAGCCCACAGCTACGAGTCACACAGCTCAGGTTCTCAAGGCACATTTTGAAGCTTTAAAGCCAACTTTAAGCCAGGGAACAGTTAACATGACTCTCCTTTATTAAAACAAAGGATGTCCTTATAAAAACTACGGTATAGAAAGACAAACGCAGCATAACAGCAGTCAGTGAAAAACGTCATAACATTAGATTAGTAGAAGGAAGAATATTAGTTTTTGGTTTGCTCAGTCACCAGCTCTGAGAGAACCTGTGCCCACTTGACACAAGACTGGAATTTCTGGACTAGAGAATCCTTCCTGCCTTACCCCTGCCTGACTGCTGTGTTCCCCTGACCCAGGGAGGACACATGTCCTTTAGAGGGAGGTTCCTGGCACACTAGGGTCACCCTGCCCTTGCCCTGCAGCCCCGTTTCTTATTGCACATCACCCATACACTCACCCATGGGTATCAAACAGTGATGTTTCCCCCTAGTTTGAACACAGTAAGAAGAGACTGGTGTGAGAAACTGAGGCACAAGTTAAAAAACCCACATTAGTCGGGTTCCAGCTGTAACTACATGACAGGCCCAGAGTAAGCCTGTGACTGCAGCTGCCAGTCCCAGCTTGACATCAACTGCAAGGGGACCATGTGCATCTTGGAAGATGGTTTAGCTCACCAGCCAGACCAAAGACCTCTGTCCTTCCAGTTGTCCCTGTGGACTATGCCTCTGGGAGTCTGTCACCATTTGGAGGGACAGTGCTGTGGAGGCTGCTTCCTGGGGTTGGCACCATGGGCAGCCTGAATTTTAGTCTGTCAAGGGCAAACAGGTCGAGGTTTTATGTAAAGATAAGAGTGTCAGCCACAGAGTGACTAATGGTCACTTCACTCATCCACCAAGCATCTCTAGCACGGATTTGTACTGGAAACTGGTGGTGAGGGGTGATGCCACCTTTAAGGTCACTTTCATAGGTGGGACCGGTAAGCTTTCCTTATTTATTCTGTGGGTTGGAGCATTTCTAAACTACTAGCTATGGCTAGTGAGCAGTGGTGGTGCCTAGCTTCTCACAGGTTCACTCGTGTTCACTCTGACACAGGAGGGCCTCAGCCACCCACCTTCAATCTTGAGCCCCAACCACAGCTCCCAAGTGCACGTGCTGTCAGGGCTTCGGGCCCGACGGAGAACTACAGTGGCAGGTGCTGATGCACATGGATGGAGAATCACAGCGGCAGGTGCCGATGCACACGGATAGAGAATCACAGCGGCAGGTGCCGATGCACACTGGGCACAAGGCTTGTTTTCTGGAGGGCAAAGGAGACCACCCTTGCTCTGTGTCATCACCACCTGGCAGCCCTCTGACCTATTTGATGATTCTAGAGACACTAATTGCTTGCTAGGTGACCAGTCCCTGAAGAGTCCTCTACTATACCACCCCAGAGTCCTCTGGTAGAGGGGACCTGCCTTGGCTCCTGCTAGAAATGTTCAGGAGGCCACATGCTTGGGGAATCTTAAGTTTACCCCCAGACTGTTCCTTTCAGTGGGAATCAAACTGCCAAGAGATGTCTTGATGCCCACAGATGGGGGAACTCGGGACCAGTTAAGAGCCTGGGGGACAATAGGTGGAGGGCATGTGGGACTCAGATGCTCACCAGATATGGACAGGGCACTGGTGGGCACCAGCAGAGGGCACAGCCACTCACAGCCTGGGACAATAGCTGGAGGGCATGTGGGATGCAGATGCCCACCAGGTATGGACAGGGGATTGGTGGGCACCAGCACAGGGCATGGCCAGTCATAGCCTGGGACAATAGCTGGAGGGCATGTGGGATGCAGATGCTCACCAGGTATGGACAGGGCACTGGTGGGCACCAGCACAGGGCATGGCCAGTCATGGCCTGGGACAATAGCTGGAGGGCATGTGGGACACAGATGCCCACCAGGTATGGACAGGGGACTGGTGGGCACCAGTACAGGGCATGGCCAGTCATAGCCTGGGACAATAGCTGGAGGGCATGTGGGACACAGATGCCCACCAGGTATGGACAGGGGACTGGTGGGCACCAGCACAGGGCACGGCCAGTCACAGCCTTCTGTTTTCGAGGACCTGGGGGAAGCCCCAGAGTGCCAGCTTTGTCGAAATCTGTTCCCACCTCCTCCCTGGCTGTTTCCAGACACCCCAAATCCTATCTTTCCACTCTGGGGCTAAACTTGCCTAAAGGGGTTTTCTAATAACCCAGGAGGTGGTCTTCCCTAGAAGCACAGCTGCCCCCATTATTGTCTGCAATATTAGAGCCTGTGAGAGGCCAGATCAGAATCATGTGTACATGTATGTGTGTGCTTGTGAGAGTGTGTGGACACGTGTGAACATGGGCAAGTTTTATTTACAGGTGTATGTGCTCATGTGTTGGTGCAGACATCTGTGTTCATATACACTTGTGTGTGTTCGCATGTAGATGTGTATGTGACATGTGTGTTCATGAGTATGCAAATGTGGACACGTGAACATGTGCAATCGCACTCACAGGTATGTGACGTTGCATGTGTACACGTCTGTGGCTACACATATGTGTGTACTCCTGAATATGCATGTGTGTATATGCGTATGGGACTGCATATGTGCATGTTTGGATTAAGGCCTGTTGTACACTGTTGCTGGCCTGGTGGCTGGCAGCTTCCCTGGCTAGTGTAGGCAGCTAACAACTGGCCAGTGAGGGGTTCTGAAAGGAGGTTCCAGATCACAGAGCACACAGGACAGGGCATAACTGCTCACTAAGGATACAGAGTTCTCAGCGGGAAATTGTCAATATAGACACGGGGACGCCACATTGTCAAATGGGGTCACCATTGCCACCACTTCTGCTTTCTGGGGGTTACTCATTACAGACCAGGTGCCATGGTGGAAGCTCACTTGAAGAAGGAAAAGCAGGCAGATGGAGAAGTCACAGCTCGAGAGACTACACAAACAAGTCTAGAACTGTCAGAATTCCTCTCTATTCCAGGGAGTCTTTAGGACATGCTAATTGACATGCCTGCCAGCCACAGACACTGTGGAATGGGGACAGATTTTTATTAGGGCACCCCAATTCAAGCCCAGGATGGGACCCAGACTGTACTCCCCTCGCACTGCAGGGAGGCTCCGAGAGGCAGGGTTACCCAGCTGGGAAGGACCAAGGTGCCTGAGGCCTGGAACGTCATCACCTGGATTCCCAGCCCCATATACAACCCAGCACCCCTTGACCGGAATCCCCACAAGAGCCTCTTGTGGTTCCCTAAAAGGCTCGGGTAGAGCCAGGGCCCTCCTCCCATGCCCTCTCCATGTGCCCCATGTTGGGTAGGGAGGCTGAGCAGAGGACATAGCTCTCTAGGAGTACCACTCACAGCCACACAAATCCAGAAGCCCCTCTGCATCCAGTCTGACTCCTTCCACTCACTATTGGGGAAAGAGAGGCAGAGAGACCCAGGCCTTGCCTGCAACTCCATGCTGAGTTTGTCAGTATCTGGGATCCCTCTGACTGCAGAAGCTTTGCCCAGGAGCTGCAGGTAGGGGCTGACCCAGCTGTCAATCAATGAGCACCCTCCTGGGCGTTCCACACAACACACCCCTGGAGCACTCCTAGGATGATTCAGCATAGGGGAGAGGGCCCCATCCCACCGCAAGCCCTAAACACAGGCCCTCAGGCCACGGGCTGGGCACATTGGTACCTACAGAGGAAACAGGCAGGGTGCTGAGGCAGTCGAGACAGCTGAACCCACCAACTTCCTAATCCAATCACAGGGTCATCCCTCCCTCAAGTGGGGCTGAGAGGATGAAGAGCCAAGCAGGGTAGAAAGAACTTTATGTTCCAGAACATTCTGCTCTGTCAACAGTGGAGCAGTGTGTATGCATGTCAGTATGCTGACCTTGGTGACTCTGCTTCCTGCCAGGTCCTGGCCACCTGGCTTTGTTTGCACTCCATAAGGCCTGTGGTACTTGGGGCCTTTCACTGGCTGTCCTCTGCCCACATACACCTTTCCTCTCTAGAGCCCATGGTCAGTCTTGCCTGTCATTTGGACCTGTCCTTAATCATCCCTGACAATCCAAGCCCCACACGGCCTAGATGGTATGTCATTTGGGTCCCCCAAGGGCATCCCCACATTGGTCTCTTCCTTCCTCACTGATCCCTATGAGTGGAAGCCTGCTGGCTCCCCACAGTGCATGGTGGGTGGGCCAGTGTGTGGATACTGGCTGGTCAGTGAGGATGTGGCCTCTGGAAGGATGGGTCACAGGGCTGGATATGTGGCCTCATTCCCAGGGGTGGGGCAGCCACATCTACATTGGCAGTATGGCCCCCATGGCTTGTAGTGTCATTTCTTGGGAGATGTCCTTCCCTCTGTGTGCCCCAGGGCTATGGAGCTGGGACAGGCATGATGAGTTGTAAAAGATGTTATATATCCAGGCTTATATGGAAGTTCCCATGTTATAGTGGATGGGTTTCTACAAGCTCCTGCTTTGAGTTTCCATAGGCCCCTCACCTTATCTGTGGCTTCCTTTCCCCTACGTGTGTGTGAGCAGACATATTGGTAAAAACCTGTCAGGGGATGCCTAACCCACAGTGAGGGCATTGGACATGTGCTCAACTGACCATGCTAGGGCCCTAGCTTTTGGAGTCTGTCAAATCCAGAGTTTTAAAACCTGGACTTGACATGGTCACCTCACCAGGTGATCTGGGTACCCTTCTCACAGATGAGCTGGTTCCAGGGAGCTTAGTGACTCCATCTCCCAGGGGCTGTGACAGTACTAAAAAATAAAACATCCAAAGGGGGTGGCTAGTTATTACTGCTGGTACAGAAATGAATCCCATCAGAATTATCCGGCACTGTCATTCTCCAGTCCCCTCTGCCCTCCAAACACAGTGATGCTGGACCTTGTACCCGGTGACACTACTGACTCATAGCTCCTGGCCACAGCAAAGGGCTTGAGCCCCAGACAAGGACACTGGCAAGGTTCCCCAGCCGTAGGGCAACTGGTGCCCATCAGGACCTACAGTGGCAGGGGAACTCAATTAAAAACTAACCGAATGAACAAAGGAGAAAAACACCCCAAATCACACATGTGGACACACACTCACAGTCAGTATTCTGACACGGATTGGCCTAAGGGGCCACTAACTACGGGGAGCGGAGGCAGAGAAAATGTCAGCGTTTGGGCCATGGTAGGACTCATGGCCTGAGCTCCTTCTGGCTGGGATCAGCCAGGACAGTTTCATGTTGATCATCCGAGTCCACACTGAGTCGTTTCTTAGAAGCCACCAGCTCCAAAGAGAACTATTGCTTGCAGACGGGTGGCTCAGAGCCCCTCCCCAGAACCCTGTCCCCATCCCCTGAGTTTGCTCCTAATCTCAGAAGTCCATGAGAGGGGCTCTGGGCACAGGCGATGCTTCCTCTTCTGTCCCCATGCCACCGCCCTGGCTCTCCCTGGTGTCTTGGTGGAAGTTGTTCTTGGAGGCTGTGCCCGGTGCTCTGGATCGAACCTCCCCATCCTGAGGCAAAAGAGTTTTCTGGAAAGAAGAAAGAAGTGTCAGCTGTGAGAGTGAGGAGAAGCCATGCTTGCTCTTTGTACACCACCTTTGTAAAATTTGTCATCGTTGTGGCTGTGTGTGGGAGAGCTCCTGGACCACACAATAGGACAGGACAAAGCTCCAGAATGTAAATATAAGAATCCAAATCATGAAAAACCTCAAGTAATCTACCTAGAGAATCTACAACTAATAGGCAACTTAATTCGATCAGAGAGGGCAGAGCTAAGTGTAATTTCCCCTCTTTAAGCCATCAGATGAACTGATATCACAAAGTAGAGTTTATCACCTGCCTGGCTGTGTGCCATGGCTTGGAACAGTCCCAGTTAATGCCTGTGGTTTGACATAATTTTTAATATTGTTTACCTCTCAAGAGTACTCTGATATACATAATAAATTCCATGATCACCTTTTCCATAAAATGAAACAAAAATTATTCAAAACAGACACAGATGTCATTCAGAAGCATGACAAAGCCCACTCGTCTCTTGAAATCACACCACTGCACAAGTCTCCATGGTTTCAGGCAAGAAACAGTGTAGACAGAGGCCAGGAGATCAGTGCCCAGGGACACAGTGTAGACAGAGGCCTGTCGGGCACTTGCAGCTTTAATTGTCAAAGTCAAGCTGCAGGCAAAACAAGGAAGAGACACAGACTCCAGACTCCATCTATACCAGTGTCACAGATCACCTGTCCTAAGAACAACTACCCAGGGCTGGCAAGATGGCTCAGTGGGTAAAAGAGCTTGCAGCCAAATCTGATGACATGAGTTCAAGCAAGTTGTCCTCTTCCCCCCCCACACACACACGATGGCATGTAAACCCCTCTCGTACGCACAATAAATTTGTATAAAAAGGCTAACCGCCCAGGTACAGACATTTACTCAGGAGCTCAAGAGATGACAGTGGCCAAGAACACTCGCTCTTCTTCCAGAGGCTCCAGGTTTGATTCCTGGTACCCACATGGCAGCTAACAACCATTTATAACCCCAGTTCTGACACCCTCTTTGGCCTCTGTGGGCTGCACTCATGGGGTGCACTTATATACATACAGGCAAACACTCATACAAATAAAATAAAATTAATAAATAAAATATTTCTAGGGGTAGGGCAGGTGCACAGGATGAAAAAAATATTTCTAAATTTTATGTGTATGAGTGTATTGCCTGCATGTGTGTAAGTAAATGTGTGCCTGTGGAAGTCAGAAGAGGGCACAGGATTCCCTGGAACTGGAGTTAGACAGTTGTTAGCCTGCTAGGGAAGGCAAAGTATATCAGAGTGTGAGTGGACCAAGGTGGATTAGCTGTTTTCCTTATCGCTATATTGCCAATGCCTAGGACAGCAGCCAGCACTCAGTAGAGCTCAATAAATATTTGTTGAGTGAATGAATGGGCCAAAAATTCAAATCCAGAGCAAACAGACCATCTTTCAAATGTGGAGTCAGCAGAAAAACCTGAATATATTTTTGAAGTTCCTATGAACCCTTCTTAAACAAATCACCAGAGGACGTTCTTAGAAACACTGAGAGGGACAGATGAGTTTTTAGCCCTTTGGGTCTGGCTCTGTGTTCGGAAAAAGCACAAGGGTTCTGAAGAGCGCAGAAAAGAATGAACAAAAATCAGAGCAGGTATAAATAATGGTGCGTAGGAGAGCCAAGGTGAGGAGGAGGCAGCACAAATAAGCCGAGTCTTACTCATACTTGTAGCTGGGGGTCTAAAGAATTCTTCAGAAGTCAAAGTCAAATCAGAAGTACAAAGAAACACTGAGACAAAAAGAATATAATAATTAACTAACACAATTCAGGAGGAGGGAGACAAGGAGAGTGGGAGATGGTGAATCTTGACACTGTTCATAGTAAGGAGAAAATTAACACCAGATCAGGAAATAAATGATTAACTGTATCGCATCCCATTATAATTATGGAGGTAACCATGGCACCGAGCACAGCTTTCCAAATGATCAGGACACATTCACACGGAAAATAAAAGAAAACACAGGCCATATGGGGAGAATTGACAGCCTTCGACAAAGCCATAAATGCAGAAACAATATCATAAACCAGGACAGCAGAAATGGGCCAGAGTGTATCTGCCACAGTGGTGGACATCAGTGAGACACAAACACTCGCTATAAAAGAAAAGACGCTCAGACAGGATTGAGGATAAATTGCATTGCGGGAGTGACTCAGAGAGGCCTCACTTGACACCACTGAAGCCTACGCTTTAAAATGGTTCAATGGTAAATTCTGCAATGTGTGCTTTATCTCATTAAAAAAAAAAAAAAACGCATGGTCAGTAATATAAGAAACAGCTGCAAGCCAAGAGAAACCAGGGGTCATGGTTTGAGTATCAGGCAAAGCTGAAATCAGGCAGGAAATAACAAGAACGGAGGATGTAGCTCAAGTGATAAGAATGCTTGCCTAGTGTGCACCAAGTCCTGGAAGCTCAGCACTGAAGAGACCCAGGCACAGTGTAGCACACCTGTGATCCCAGCACTTGGGAGGCAGAAGTAGGAGGGCCACGAGTTCAAGGTCATCCTTGGCTGCATAGTGAGCCAGTCTGGGCTACATGAAAGTACATGAAAGTACATCTCCACTTTAAGATATCATCTTACTCCAATAAGACTGGCTAGGATCAAGAAAACAAATGATACCAAGTGCTGGAGAGGTTGTGGGGAAAGGGGAACACTCATCCACTGCTGGTGGGAATGTAAACTCGTACAGCCACTATGGAAAGCAGTGTGGAGAACCCTTGGAAGACTTGGAATGAACTTGCCACCCGACCCACTCCTAGGCATGTACCCTCAAGACTTACGCCACCACAGAGATACATGCACGGCCATGTTTATTGCAGCTCTCTTCACAATAGCAAGGAGCTGGAACCAACCTAAATGCCCCTCAACTGACGAGTGGATAGAGAAAATGTGGTACATCTACACAATGGAGTTCTATGCAGCAGTAAAGAAAGACGACATCACGAGCTTTGCAGGAAAATGGCTGGAGCTAGAGGACATCATGCTGAGTGAAGTAACACAGTCGCCAGAACAACAACGAATGGTATCCCTTCATCTGTGGTGCTAGTGCCAATACCCAATTGTAAGTATTTCTTGTATGGCCCTCCTGAGCTTTTGTCCAAAGCAGTTGAGGCATTAACGCATTTTGGAAAACAACAAACAACAGAAAAGACTTGCATTCAAAGAACTGACAGAAACAGTGAACTTCTGCCAAAACAGTCAACTTCCCATGGAAAATATTGAGAATGACTAAGAGATGGAAAGCAGGTTGGCGAAATGCAGAGCTCTGGGGCGGGTGGGGGAATGAGCAGGAACACGGGTTAGATTTGGTTAAAATAAATAAATAAATAAAAATGTACATAAATTAAGATAAATAAAATTATGTGAAAAAAAAAGAAAAAAAATAATAAATAGAAATTTGTTTTAAAAAAGACAAAAAAAAAAAAAAAGAAAGTACATGAAGCTGTAATAAAATGGGAGGGGGAGGAACCATCATGAAGGTCTAATACTAATGAGTTCCCATTTACTAGACAATATGGATTCAATGGTCACTTAAAATTCATTCAACAGAACAGCTGGGAATTCAGGAAGGAAAGAAGCAGGTGGCCTCAGGTTAGTGCAGTCAGGTCCCCTCCCTCATTACAGATGGAGTGGCCAAGTAAGGATCTAGGAAGCTCTCTCTCTCTTTCTCTCTCTCTCTCTCTCTCTCTGTGTGTGTGTGTGTGCGTGTATGTGAACACTCACATAAGTGTACATGAAATGGAATCTACCTTGTATTCAAATGTTCTTGAAAACATATATACTGAAGCTCATAATTAGGCCTAAACTTCAAAAAGCAGAAACAAACCATTATCTCGTCATAATATAACGGAGTTAGAAGAAAACCATGAGTCAGACTAGTTAGAAGAAAACCATGAGTCAGACTTAGGTGGTCATACTTAAAACCCCAGCTTTCAAGATATAGAGGTAGGAGGATTGCTGCAAGTTAGACACCAGCCTGGGCTACAGCAAGACTCTGTCTCAAAACAAAATAAAGGGCTGGGGCTCAGTTGGAAAAGTGCTTACCACACAAGCATGGGGGCCTGAGCTCAGATGCCCAACACCCAGGAGAAATCTGGGTGCTGTGGCATGTTCCTGGGGAGGCAGAGCCGGGAGAAAGCTGGGTGCTGTGGCGTGTTCCTGGGGAGGCAGAGCCGGGAGGTCCTGGCCATGCAGTCTAGCCAAATCAGGGAGCTCCAGGTGCAGCTCCAGGTGACACTCTGTGTCAAAAAATAAGGAAGAAAGTGATTGAGGAAGGCACTTCACATCACCCCAGTGGCCTTCACATGGACATGTACACATACACATGTGCATACACCAGAAAAAGCATGAAGCAAAATAAGTCTACCAAGGACATTATAAACTCTTTAAAATGACTCTTGAGTCTAAGAGACTGAGAGTGGAATAAAAATTACAAACCATGTAGACAACAAAAATGTGCAGATTCAGAACAGAAGTTTAAACTGATTGTAAATAAGCTGGGCATAATGGCACATTCCTTTAATCTCCGTAATCAGGAAGCAGAGGTGGGTAGATCTCTGTGAGGTCTTTGCCAGCCTGATCTACAAAGTCAGTTCCAGGCCAGCTGGGGCTACAGGGAGACACTTTCCCAAAAAGAACCCCCCAAAAGATCATAAATAAAAGTCACATTTTCAAAGCTGGGAGATACAGCCAGAGGCCAGAGGCACTCCAAGAGGCAGCTTCATAGCCTTAAATAACCTCTTTATAAATTGGAACTTCATAAGTCAGAAAGACCAACAAAGACTTAGGAAAGAGGGAGGGAGGGAGACACAGAGAGAGAGAGAGACAGAGAGAGAGAGAGAGAGAAGAGAGAGATTAAAACAGGAAATGTCAGTTCAAAGAAGCAGCTCACAGACAAGTCCAACCACTTGCTTTTTGTAAGCAATGAGCCACATGAACAGTTGGTAAACCTAACAAAGCAGAGGGTGGAAGAGATTAAAGGGGAGATGATGGTTTAGGGGACCTTTGTGCTTTCTGCCCAACTCCACTGCATGATCCCTCTTCTCTCCATACAGCTTGGCTCTAAACACTCTTTAGAATGGCTCTTCTCAAGGTCTCCAGCTACCTGTACGTATTATGTATGCTGCTAAGTCTGTGGTCCAGGCTCAGACCTCCCCAATAGGTCCAAGAGTCCTCATCCAGTGATGGCTCTGCCAGTGCCACTCTAGCATCTCTCAGCTTCCATGGCTATGCCTGCCTAGGTCCCTGGCTGTCCCTCCTCCATCCCCAACCCCACCTTCCCAGATATCATCTCTTGTCACCCTTTGCTCCTTCCTTTGGGTCTCAGCAGCTCAGAGGACTTCCCCATTACCTACACTGTATCTCTGACTTCCACATTACCCACATTGTATCTCTGACTTCCCCATTACCTACAATGTATCTATGACTTTCCCATCACCTACACTGTATCTATGACTTCCCATTACCTACACTGTATCTATGACTTCCCCATTACCTACACTGTATCTATGACTTCCCCATTACGCACACTGTATCTATGACTTCCCCATTACCTACACTGTATCTATGACTTCCCCATTACCTACACTGTGTCTATGACTTCCCCATTACCTACACTGTATCTAGGACTTCCACATTACCCACACTGTATCTATGACTTCCCCATTACCTACACTGTGTCTATGACTTCCCCATTACGCACACTGTATCTATGACTTCCACATTACCTACACTGTATCTATGACTTCCTGGAAGTCATAGATACAGTGTAGGGAATAAAAGTGTGGGAAGTGTCATAGATACAGTGTGGGTAATGTGGAAGTCATAGATACAGTGTGGGTAATGTGGAAGTCATAGATACAGTGTGGGTAATGTGGAAGTCATAGATACAGTGTGGGTAATGTGGAAGTCATAGATACAGTGTAGGATAATGTGGAAGTCATAGATACACTGTAGGTAATGGGGAAGTCAGGCTGCAGGAAGGACATGAATGGGTGTGGTAATCAGTGTGTAATGGGTGAGTCAAGATACAGTGTAGGAATGTGGGAAGTCATGAGACTAGAGTAGGGATCAGATAAGTGTGGGTAATGTGGAAGTCATAGATACAGTGTGGGTAATGTGGAAGTCATAGATACAGTGTAGGAATGGAAGTAGATCGTGTAGGAGAGTGGAGTCATAGACATAGAGTTATGGGCATAGTGTTGAATGTGAGTCTAGATAGTGTGAAGTGTCATAGATACAGGTATGTGGGCTGATACGGTGTAATGGGAAGTCTAGATAAGTGAGAGTCATAGATACAAGTGTAGGTAATGGGAAGTCATAGACTACAGTGTGAGGTATGGGAAGTGTCATAGTATACATGTAGGTAGTGAGGGGAAGTCATAGAAACGTGTGTGGTAATGTGGAATGCATAGATCACTGTAGGTAATGGGGAAGTCATAGGATCAGTGTGGGTAGATGGGGAAGTCCATAGATATGCAGTGTAGGTAATGGATGGAATCATAGAATCAGTGTGGGTAATTGAAGAGATAAGTGGGTAATGGGAGTCATAGGATACAGTGTATAGGAAGTAGATAAGTGTGGTAATGTGAGATAGTCAGTGTAGGAACAGTGTCAAAAGCGTGAATCTTGTGGAAGTCATAGATACAGTGCTTGCGTAATGGGGAAGTCATAGACACAGGTAGTGTATGGGGAAGTCATAGAGTACAGTTGGCGTAATGGGGAAGTCATAGACACAGGTGTATGGTAATGTGGGAGTCATAAGACACGTGTGATGGTAATGGGGAGTCATAGATACAGGTAGGTAATGTGGAAGTCATGTAGTGTAAGACAGGTGTAGGTAATGGGAAGTACATAGATACAGTTGTAGGTGAATGTACCCGGAAGCTCATAGCACCCGTACAGGTAGGTAATGGGAAGTCATACGATACAGTGGGGTGGGAGTATGATATTGTAGGTAAAGTGGGGGCAAGTCAGATACACATGTGTGGTAAGTGGGAAGTCAGAGATACAGGTGTCAGGTAAGGGGAAGTCCTCGGCTGAGCTGCCGAGACTCAAAGGAAGGAGCAAAGGTGACAGGAGTGATATCTTGGAACGTGGGGGTGGGGATGGAGGAGGAGCAGGCAGGTGGACCTTAGGCAGTGCATTATGTCTATTGGAAGCTGAGAGATGCTAGAGTGGCACTGGCAGAGCCATCACTGGATGAGGACTCTTGGACCTATTGGGGAGGTCTGAGCCTGGACCACAGACTTAGCAGCATACATAATACGTACAGGTAGCTGGAGACCTTGAGAAGAGCCATTCTAAAGAGTGTTTAGAGCCAAGCTGTATGGAGAGAAGAGGGATCATGCAGTGGAGTTGGGCAGAAAGCACAAAGGTCCCCTAAACCATCATCTCCCCTTTAATCTCTTCCACCCTCTGCTTTGTTAGGTTTACCAACTGTTCATGTGGCTCATTGCTTACAAAAAGCAAGTGGTTGGACTTGTCTGTGAGCTGCTTCTTTGAACTGACATTTCTGTTTTAATCTTATCTCTCTTCTCTCTCTCTCTCTCTCGTCTCTCTCCTTCTCTGGGTCTCCATCCTCCCTCTTCCATAAGGTCCATTTGGTGTCTTTCTGACTAATATGTGAAGTCTCCGGAATCTTATAAAGAGGTGATTTTAAGGGCTAGTGAACGCTGTCCTCTTGGAGTGCCTCTGCCTCTGGACTCGATTACTCCAGCTCTTGGAAATGTGACCTTTTATATGAACTTTTGGGGAGTTCTTTTCTGGGAAATGGTCTTCCAGCGTAGCCACGCCGGCTGGAACTGACTTTGTAGATCAAGGCTGGCAAAGACCGTCACGAGATCTTAAACCCAGCCTCTGCTCCTGATTACGGAGTTAAAAGGGAATGTGCCATTCATGCCCAGCTTGATTTACAATAGTTTAAATTTTCTGTTGCTGACTACTGTCACTCATTTTTGTTGTCTATCTGGTTTGTAATTGTTATTGCGCACTCTCAGTCTCTTAGACCTCAAAGAGTCATTTTAAAGAGTTATTAATGGTCCTTGGTAAGACTTATTTTGCTTCATGCTTTTTTCTGGTGTATGCACTATGTGTATGTGTACAGTGTCCATGTGAAGGCATGGGGTGATGTGAAGTGCCTTTCTCCTCAATCATGTTCTTTCCTTATTTGTTTTTGACACAGAGTGTCACCTGGAGCTGCACCTGGAGCTCCCAGTGTTTGGCTAGAACTGCATGCCAGGCTCCCGGCTTCTGCCTCCCCAGGAACTACGCCATCAGCACACCTAGCTTTCTTCAGCCCGTCTAGCCCTCCCAGGAACATATGCACACACCAGATTTCTCGAGATTCTCTGGTGTTGGGGCAATTGACTACAGGCCCCCAATGCTTGTGTGGTAAGCACTTTTCCAACTGAGCCCCAGCCCTTTATTTTTGCATGTTTGAGCAGAGTCTGGACGGTAGACCCAGGCCTGTGTTAACTGCAGCAATCCTCCTACCTCTTATATCTTGGAAAGCTGGGGTTTTAGTATGCACACCTAAGTCTGACTCATGGTTTTCTTCTAACTCGCGTTATATTATGACGAGATAAACATGGTTTGTTTCTGTTTTGAAGTTAAAGCGCCTAATTAATGAGCTTCAGTATATCATGTTCTCAAGAACCAATTGAATACAAGGTAGATAATACCATTCACATGTAACACTTAGTGAGTCAAATAACACTAACACACACGCCACGACACATACTGTCAGAGAGAGAGAGAGAGAGTAGAGAAAGAGTGAGAGAGAGCNGAGTAATCAGGGGTACAGTCTTGCATGTCACTGTCACATTTGTCTGTTTCTTAAACAAGACTGGTGTGGGTTTCTCTCTTGCATTTTACATACCTAGTTTATTTTCAAAACGATTTTTCAGGCCCCCACTTTTGCTGCCTCCTGCGTAGTGTCATGCAAGCATTGAATGTTATGAGTGTCTACTAATTCAGTATTCAGGTGGGGGAACTAAGTACTCCAGGCACGATTAGCACGTGGCCCAGTATTCATCTGGTTGATGCTGGTATCAAGCTTTTTTTTTTTCTATATGTTCTACTATTAAATTAGTTTTTATTTTTATTTTTAAATTTATATTGTTCAGTTTTACTCTTTCCATAATCTATAATCATTCTAAGTCGAGAATTCTAGAGTCATCTTCCTTTCCATGCCCGCCCTCCCCTCCTGAGTTCCTGCACTCTCCGATGACAGTTTTGCATCTTTTTTCTGTGCACCTTTCCAGAGTGTATTTGTTTTCAAAGCAGAGGCTATTGTGTTGGAGGGAAAACTTTCATTCATTTTCAGTTTTTCATTTTCCCAGTTTCTTTTGTTGTTGTTGTCTCTCCAACACTGTATTTGGCTCATTATATATACGATGTACATACAATATCACGTTGGTTTGGAGGATTTTCTTTTTCTTTTTACTATGTTCTTTTTTTGTTTTTTTTTCTGCTTGAATCAAGATTCCATGTTTGTGCCTTAGGGAAGCTTTTTGAAGGCTGCCTCTACTTGGAACAACCCAAACAGCCATCATCTCGTGCCTTGGCATATCCACATCCTCCCCAGCAGTGGTCACCCAAGAGAGGTCAGTAAGCACTGCATCCTGTCTTAATCTTTAGTACTGGCCTCCATGATACAGCTCGTTGGGAATTAGTATCCGACAATGGCAGTTCTATACTGAAGAGGCTGAACCATCAGTCCCAAGCTGGATATCCATGTTAGTGCCGCCTATCTGAGCATGAATGTTGAGGATTCTTGGAGTATACTGATGTTCTTCAGATACATATTGGAATGTTGAAAAGTTGTGCTCTCACATGTCTTTGAAGAATTGGCAAAAGCAGTGGCAGCCCGAACATGAGTAGATGCAGTTGTCAGTAAGAATTGAAGACAGGCATAAACAACAAGCTGCTCTCCTTTTTTTTTTTCTTTTTGGTCTCTGTACAAGATACTCGAAGTTTAATATCTGAAGTACAATTTTCAGGCCTAACTATAATACTTTATTTCTTGGTCTTACTTTCCTTTTGGATGTTTTAAGGCCACACAGTTAGCCCAGATTAACCAAGGTTTTATTTTCTATCCAGGTTAGTTGAAGATCTGGTCCTCCCATAAAGGGGTTCCTCCCCCCACTCGAGGTTTTTTTTTGGGGGGGAGGAGCCCGGCTCTTTGCAGCTTTTATTTACAGATTCCGCCACATGAGGACAAAATAAGAATCTTGCTAGACCAAGGCTCCGCCGTTCTGAAGCGACAAGCAACTATCCTCGGTGTTAAGACCGACCTGGAGCAGGCTCGAGCCAGAGTCAGTGAAGATCGGTTCCAAACCTCCGCTACACAGAGAAGATGTGTGACCCACATGTGCAGGAGCATTTCAAGAGATGCCCCCATGGCATGGTCCCCTGAAGGACTTTAGTTGACCTCTGAGGCAAAGAACAAGTAATTCCTAGGTCCTCGTGACCAGAGCTGGTATGGGCATTAAGACCTTGTGTCGTTAAGCACCAGAAAAAGCAAAGTTACAACGAGCCTGTATCAACCTATACTAAAAGTGTAAGTCTGTGCTAAAAAAACAAACTAATATTTCCATATCATCATTTCTGGTGATTCTACATTTGTTGACATGTTTATTTATTTTACCTAAAATATGTAACAATCCACCAACTATATACTAGCAAAATCCAAGGTCTGAAAAGGGAAATGGTAGGTTATGTACTAGGAACCGTCGTAGGGAGCTCAGCAAGTATAACACGGTTTCAGGAGCACCGGACAGGTTCAGCTAATGTTGTAAATAGCCTTCAGACTTACACTTGGTGCACCATGCCAAGTCCACGATGATAGACTCGTTTGTAGAGCATTAAGGAGAACGTCGTCTTGTTTTCTGGGGACTGGACATTGCACTTGGTAACTTCACTTAGCATAGGAGAGAGTTCTTTCCTGTCTCACATCTGCATATTCATATCTATTGCTTTGCTCATATCTGATGCTGCCATATCGAACCCATTGTGTAGGATATCCAAATTTTCTCTATCCAGTCGTATTGTGGGGCACTTGTGTTGGTTCCATGCTCCTCTGCACATTGTGAAGAGAGCAGGCAATAAACATGGATGTGCAGATGTATTGCCTTGGCTAGGCATGAGTCTTGTGGTATAACCCAGAAGTGGTATGGCTGGGTCGGTGGAGGCTCATTTTGAGTCTAGGGTTCTCCACACTGCTTTCTCATAATAGTATGAATATTTGCATCCACCAGCAGGATGATGTGTCCCTTTCGACACAACGCCTGTCCAGCATTTGGTATCAGTCATTTTTAAAATGGACCATTTTAAAAATTATTTTATATAGCCAGCACAGCTAGTAGTATAGATACAGTGTAGGTGATGGGAAGTCATAGATACAGTGTGGGTAATGTGGAAGTCATAGATACACTGTAGGTAATGGGGAAGTCATAGATACATGTAGGGTAATGTGGAAGCGAGATCAAGTCGTAGGTAAGGGAATCATAGATACAGTGTAGGTAATGGGAATCAAGATACAGTGTAGTAATGGGAAGTCATAGAACACGTGTAGATAATGGTGAAGTCATCAGATACAGTGGTAATGGAGTATTGATCAGTGGGGTAATGGTCATAGATAACATGTAGGTAATGGGGAAGTCATAGAGAACAGTGTGGGTAAATGTGGAAGTCATAGATACACTGTGGTAGAATGGGGAAGTCATAGATAGCAGTGTGGGGGTAATGGGAGTCATAGATACAGTGTAGATAAGGGGAAGTCATGAGATACTGGTGGGAATCATGTTTGGAGGCCTAGATACGGGGTAAGATCATAGAACAGTGTGGGAATGTGGAAGTCAAGATACAGTGTGTAATGGGGAAGTCATAGATACAGTGTGGGTAATGGGAAGTCATAGATACAGTGTGGGTAATGTGGAAGTCATAGATACAGTGTGAGGTAATGGGAAGTCATAGATACAGTGTAGGTAATGGGGAAGTCATAGAACAGTGTGGGTAATGTGGAAGTCATAGATACAGTGTAGGTAATGTGGAAGTCATAGATACAGTGTGGTGAATGGGGAAGTCATAGATACTGGGTAAAGCATAGTAGTGTAGTAATGTGGAGTCAAGTACTGTGGATGGAAGTATGAACAGTGTGGGTAATGTGGAAGTCATAGATACAGTGTGGGTAATGTGGAAGTCATAGATACAGTGTGGGTAATGTGGAAGTCATAGATACAGTGTGGGTAATGTGGAAGTCATAGATACAGTGTGGGTAATGTGGAAGTCATAGATACAGTGTAGGTAATGTGGAAGTAAGATACTTAGAATGGAGTATAAACAGTGTGGGTAATGTGGAAGTCATAGATACAGTGTAGGGTAATGTGGAAGTCATAGATACAGTGTGGGTAATGTGGAAGTCATAGATACAGTGTGAGATAATGTGGAAGTCATAGATACAGTGTAGGAATGGGGAAGTCAAGAGAATCAGTGAGGTTAGGTAATGAGAGGGTCGGAGAGTCAATAGACAGTGTGTATGGTGATCAAATAGTGGGAATCTGACAGTTGGGAAGTGGAAGTCAGAGACATGTTAGGTAATAGGGAAGTCATAGATACAGTGTGGGTAATGTGGAAGTCATAGATACAGTGTGGGTAATGTGGAAGTCCTAGATACAGTGTAGGTAATGGGAAGTCATAGATACGTGAGAGTGGAAAATAGTCAGGTAATGTGGAAGTCATAGATACACTGTAGGTAATGGGGAAGTCATAGACATAGTGTGGTAATGGGGAAGCTCATAGACTACAGTGTAGGTATGGGAAGTCATAAATACAGTGTGTATGAGGGGAAGTCATAGATACGTGTAGGTAATGTGGAATGCATAGATCATGTGAGGTAAGTCGGGAAGTCAGTAGGATCAGTGTAGGTAATGGGGAAGTCATAGATAGTGCAGGTGTATGGAGAAGTCTGAAGTGGTAGTGGGTAGTCAGTACAGTGAGAGGGTGAGAGAATACAGTGTAGGTAATGTCATTACCCACACTGTTTCTATGACTTCCCCATTACCTACACTGTATCTATGACTTCCCCATTACCTACACTGTATCTATGACTTCCACATTACCCACACTGTATCTATGACTTCCACATTATCTACACTGTATCTATGACTTCCACATTACCTACACTGTATCTATGACTTCCACATTACCTACACTGTATCTATGACTTCCCCATCACCTACACTGTATCTATGACTTCCCCATTACCTACACTGTATCTATGACTTCCACATTACCCACACTGTATCTATGACTTCCCCATTACCTACAGTGTATCTATGACTTCCACATTACCCACACTGTATCTATGACTTCCCATCACCTACACTGTATCTATGACTTCTAGTGTTGCTGTGACTATAAGAAATATTTTTTAAATGGTCCATTTTAAAAAATGACTTGATACCAAATGCTGGACAGGTTGTGGAGAAAAGGGAACACTCATCCACTGCTGGTGGGAATGCAAACTCATACAACTATTATGGAAAGCAGTGTGGAGAACCCCTAAAAGACTCAAAATGAGCCTACCACCTGACCCAGCCATACCACTTCTGGGTATATACCCACAAGACTCATGCTACCACAGAAATACATGCACATCCATGTTTATTGCAGCTCTCTTCACAATGGCGAAGAGCTGGAACCAACCCAAGTGCCCCTCAACTGACGAGTGGATAGAGAAAATGTGGTGCATCTACACAATGGAGTTCTATGCAGCAATAAAGAAAGATGACATCATGAACTTTGCAGGTAAATGGAAGGAACTAGAAGATTTTATGCTAAGTGAAGTACCACAGTCCCAGAAAAACAAAGACGAATGGCATCCCTCATCTGTGGATGCTAGCACCAAGTACCCAGTTGCAAGGCAAACTGAGCAACATTAATGTGAATACTCCGTGATCTGAAAACAACTGTGCTCTTATATTGTGAATCCCTAGACAGGTTCTAGAACTAACCTACCATTTACTTTCAGACTTTGGATTTTTGGTATATGTTGGTGGACATGTATACATATTTTAGAGTAACATAAAATTAAAATGCAAAATGTGAATCAAGAAATATGATATGGAAATATAGTTTGTTTTTAGAAGATACACTTTTAGTATAGGTGTGATCAGGCTGGTGTAACTTAGTCTTTCTGGGTGCTTAACGACCATACTTAATGCCCATACCAGTTTGGCCGAGGGACCTAAGGGATAACTTTGTTCTTTGCCCTCAGAGGTCAACTAAATCTTAGGGGACTATGCATGGGGGCATCTCTTGAAATGTCCTGCACATGTGGGTCACCAGTCTTCCTGTGTAGGGAGGTCTTGGAGATCCACTAATGGGACTTCAGCCACTGTCCAGTCTATAAAGAGGATAGTTTGCTTGTGCTTCAAAAAGGGAAGCTTGGTCTAGCAAGATCTGATTTTGTCCTCAAGTGGATGGAACTGGTAAATAAAAAGCTGAAAAGAGCCAGGGGCTCCTCCCCCCCCAAAAAAACCCTGAGTGACCCCTGAGGACCAGATCCTCAACTGACCTTGAGAAAACAAAAACCTTGGTTAATCTGGGCTAACTGTGTGGCCTTAAGAATCCAAAAGGAAAGTAAAACCAGAAGTAAATAATCAGTAAGGCCTGAAAATTGTACTTCAGATATAAAACTCGAGATCTTAGTAAAGAGACAAAAAGAAAAAAAAAAAGAGAGAGCTTTGTTGTTTTGCCTGTCTTCAATTCTTACTGACAAGTGCATCTACTCTGTGGCTGCCACTGCTTTTGCCATTCTTCAAAGACATGAGACACAGCTTTTTAACTCTCCAATATGTTCTGAAGACTCAAGTCTCTCCAAGAATCCTCCAAACATTCAATGACAGATGGGGACTACTGAGATATCCAGCTTGTGGACTGAGCAGCCTCTTCATAGTATAGACTGCCATTGTTGGACTACCCAGGCTGTATCATGGAGGCCAGTACAGGAAGATCAAGACAGGATGCGTGCTTACTGGACCTCATTTGGGTGACCACTGGGGAGTGTGGAGCACAAGGGCAAGATTGATGGCTGTTTGGGCTTGCCAAGGAGGAGCCTTCAAACACTTCCTTAAGGAAAACATGACATCTTTCAGCAAGAAAAAAAAAAAAAGAAAAGAAAAAGAAAAAGAAAATCCTCCAACCAGGTGATATGTGTATGTACATTTGTATATATATAGCAATACAGGTTGGAGAGAACAACAACAACTAAAGAACTGGGAAAAAAAGACTGAAACAGTGAATGAAGTTTTCCCCCAAACAATAAGCCTCTGCTTTGAAAACAAAAAACTCTGGAAAGGCACAGAAAAAGATGCAAAACATGTATGGCAGAGTGCAGGAACTCAGGAGGGGAGGGGGGCATGGAAAGGGAAGTGACTCTAGATTCGATTGAGAAATGATGTATGATGTATGGAAAGAGTTTAATAACAATAATAAATTTAAAAATAAAAAATAAAAATCAATTTTAATATAGACATTAAAAAAAATAAAAATGACTTGACCCAGCATCAGCCCAGATGAATACTGGGCCCCTGCTATCGCCTGGAGTCTAGTTACCCCCACCTGAACTAGAAGTTAGAGAACCACTAACATTCAAGCTTGCCTGACACTGCAGAGGCAGCAAAGTGGGGGGCCTGAAAATCTTGAAAATAAATAGGATATAAAATGCAGAGAGAAACCCACACACAGTCTTTGTTAAGAAACAGACAAATGTGACAGGTGACATGCAAGACTGTACCCCTGATTACTCAGCCAGTGAGGAGAATGAATAGGGCTCTGTGTTCAGGGCTACACACATTGTCCTTTGCACTCCAGTCATGTGTCCACTCCTATATCCAGGTTGGTGCCTGACTTTGCAAGGTTGTAAAATAAATAACCTCTCTTTGCTGTGCTGAATCTGCAGTGCTTGGGGTCCTTGCTGTCCATGGTGACCAAACTCCTAGACTTATGCTGGCCCGTAGTGTGGGGGTACAGCACATCATGGTGGGGGAATGTTGTGATGGCACAAACAGCCCCTTGTGCTCCAGTGACAGAAGCAGGAAGCTGAGGATCTGGAAAGAATAGACAGGAAGTGGAGCCTGCCCCAGTGGCCCACTTCCTCCAGTAAGGCTCCATCTCCCCAAAGGTCCACAAATTCCCCAATACCAGCTGGGGACCAAGTGTTGAAACACTTGAGCCTGCAGTGGTCATTTAAACAGGTGAAGTTCGATGGTTTTCTGACCACCAACGCTCCGCTGAGCTCCATGTTCCCAGCCAGGCTGCCCTTCTGAGTTTCCCAGATGGGTCACCAACACCTCAAACCAGCTACCAGAGTCTTGCTGTGACCTCTTTACTGTTGGCCTCTGGATCTACTCACAACACAGCCACTTGTGGTCCTGTAAAAACCCAAGTCCAATCTGCCTATCCATCCCGAGTGTCTCATTAGCTGCTGAAGGGCACCTACACCAGTCATACCCCACTGTGTTGTTTAGTTCTCTCTAGCTGTGATGGCTCGTTTGGGGCCCTCTTCTCTGGGTTAAGCATCCCCAGATATGTCTGTGGGGTGACTCTGATGAGGTCATTGTTTGAATGGGAGACAGAATGAACCTTGACACTCTGGACACCTGTATCCCTTCCATGGGGGCTGAGAAGGAGAGATTGCCTCTCCCCACTGCCTCTGGGCTGGGGCACTGGGCCCCCACCTCAGGCCCAGCTTGGATGGAGCTCCCATCTCTGGGCTGGGGCACTGGGCTCCCACCTCAGGCCCAGCTTGGATGGAGCTCCCATCTCTGGGCTGGGGCACTGGGCTCCCACCTCAGGCCCAGCTTGGATGGAGCTCCCATCTCTGGGCTGGGGCACTGGGCTCCCACCTCAGGCCCAGCTTGGATGGAGCTCCCATCTCTGGGCTGGGGCACTGGGCTCCCACCTCAGGCCCAGCTTGGATGGAGCTCCCATCTTTGGCATCTGTAATACTTAATATAGACTGTCAGCTCAACAGGGTCTAGAGTCACCGTAGACAAGCCTCGGGGCAGTCTGCGAGGGAGTTTAGACAAGCCTCGGGGCAGTCTGCCAGGGGTCTAGACAAGCCTCGGGGCAGTCTGCGAGGGGGTCTAGACAAGCCTCGGGGTAGTCTGGGAGGGGGTCTAGACAAGCCTCGGGATAGTCTGGAAGGGGGTCTAGACAAGCCTTGGGGCATGTCCGTGAGGGGTTCTAGATTGGGTGAAGGGCCACCCTAACTGTGGGTTACACCATCATGGACTGCAGCCTTAAGCCGTGAGCCAGAATAAACCCATTCTTCCTTAAGCTGCTTCTGTCAGGCATTTTGTCACAGGAGCAAAAGTAACTTTCTTTGCCTTTGATAGAGCCTTGGTGCCTCAATGGGGCCTGGCAGACACGCAATTAGCCCGCAGACCCCTCTTCCCTCCTGGCTCAAAGGGAAGTCTGCAGGTCTGTGATGGTTCCTGGTACCCAGGGGCCACCAATTAAACCAGTGGACCAAACAAACAACAGAGAGGGCCAGACTCAGGAGACATCACTCGGTTCTGCCCAGGCTTATCATAAAGCCACCAAGAAATAGCTGCCGAGAGAAGAAAACAGAAATGATGCAAGGATCCACGAAGGGAGACTCTCAACAGGAAGGCAGAGACAGACCATCAAATGGCAAACAGATCAGAGCCCAGACGCAGGAGAGTTATGCGCCTTCCAGTTCCTTCTCTCATCAAACAAAAGAGGGTGTGCACCTGGTGGGCTGGCCTGATGAGGACTCTGTGGTAGGTGCATGGGTATATACCCATAGAGCAGAGACATCTGTGCTCTGACCAGCCAGGCCCCTCAACTCCTCCAGCCTTAGCCACAGGACGAGAAGAGATCCCACAAGCAACAGGGGTCACAGATGAAAGCTGTGCCAGCTTGGAGACACTGGCTTCCAGATACAGGAAACAGAAACAGAGACCAGAATGGCAGCTGCTGACTGCCTGGGCTGGACCCAGCCCCTGGCCCCAGACACCTTGGTTCTCCATTTCACTCCCAGGGTACACTGGTGACCTGCATGTCACCCACACTAACTGTGCAGCCCCAGATCTCTGCCCAGAAGTCTTGGCCTTCTCCTGGACCCGTAACTCACCCACCTATGCCTCCTGGGCACCTTGCTTTTATCACATCCCACATCCAAGCATCTCTCTAAACCTGTTCTTCCAACCCAGCACACCCTGATCCTGGCCCCCCTGTCCTGTCTTTCTTTCCCATCACCGGGCATGATGGGATCATGGGAGTAGTCACACATGGCACTGCCCTCTAGGGCTCCAAGCTGGCAGTAGTCACGCCAGGACCCCAAACAGGAGCAGGAAACCCTGCTGTTGATAACAATCCTAAACATCTTTGCCTGGAGATCCTGGCCTGCCAGGACACTGAGGTCGGCCGGGCAGACAGTGTTGGAGAGGAGGAGGACGGCCTGGCTAAGGCCATCTGGAGGGTCACAGTGTGCCCCAGGGCCCTCAGAAGCTGAGGCCAAGATCTCTGCTGATCCTAAGAAAGGTGCTAGGTAGTGCAGGCTCAGGAGAATGGCCGCTTCAAGGCCCTCAGCTGGCCTGCTATGGCTGAAAAAAAATACCCAAAATTTACTGGGAAGGACCTGGGCTCAGAGAGGCCCCAAAAGGCAGAGCAGCTTGCCCAGGGTCAGTTTCCAGCCAGTGCTGGGACCTGGCATCCAGCTTGTGCTACTAATCACTAGGCCACGATGCCTCCCATCCCTGCAGTGGTCCTGGTTACTGGTGCTGAGCCTGGCACTGGGGAAGCAGGGAGAGGAACGAACATGCAGCTGGTAGGCAGGGTGGCTAGTGTCTGCAGCCTGGCTGAAAGGAAACAGAGCACCTGGCAGTTTGGATAATAATGAAAGGTTCCAGATTGCTGCAGGAGTCTGAAACAATAAAAGCAGAGGAGCTTATGGAAGGCTGCTGCCTAATTGCCAGGTGAAGTGTGGACCAGGTCTTCCTGGGCGATGACAACAGCTCACAGCCACTTACTGCTGGTTGGATACTGGGCTGGACTCCAGGCAGGAGCTGTGACACATTTCCTAGGGGATGTAGGGGCAACCCCAGAGGTGGGATGTATTAAGTACATTTTACAAAGGAGCAGATGGCAGGGATGCTGGGAGACCCTCAGGGGCCAGGCACAGTCCAGGGCACAGTGGTAGCCTGGGCAACAGACATGGGCCCAGCAAGTGGCAGGTGTACAAGAGGCCTCTGAGGCACTGAGCATGCCAAGCCCCTGCTGCTGTTGGGAGCTGAGGCTGAGCACTTGCTTGCCCTATCCATCACGGTATGCCTGAATAGACAGTCCTGTCCCCCAAAGAGGTTCCCTGTCCCGGATTATGCTCAGAGTCCTAACAGAAGCAGCTGGGCTTATCCTGGCACAACCACAGGGTCTGAGAGATCACAGAAACTGGAGTCACAGAGCTGCTGCTGGAGGTGGGTCATGGGCTGAGGCAGGTCTGGGAAGGATGAGAAGAAGGTGCGTCTACAGTCTCTAGAAGGAGTGGGCTTTCTTTTCGCCTTGGTGTTAGGTATCAGAACATGCAGTTCCCAAGAAAAATGTGCCCATGAGTTTGCCAGAGGACCTAGAGGAGAATGCAGGGTCACTTATAAAGGCCCCAAAGTAGAGAAACTCATTATATAATTTGTCTGGCGACTGGATAAACATATTGTGGCACATCCACACAATGGAATATTACACAGCCTCAGACAAGAACAAGCCTAGATCCATACAATGACACAAGTGAATCCAAGGCAGTCCCATAAGGACTGGAGCAGCAGCAAGACAAATTCAGCTTCTTGGGGTTAGGAAAGCAGCTTTGGGGTATGAGGTTTGACATCATATAGCAAGCCCTGCAAGTTAGGTGAATAGGCTTTCTGCTTAGTGATGGAGGCATGATGGCCACCAGTGTCCTGTGCTTATATGATGCTGGGGACTCTAGATCCCATGTAGTGATGCTGTACCATCTCAGTTTGTTCCCAGTTACCCTATAGTGCTTGCAGGATGAAATCACCTGAGGATGAAGTTCTTAGCACCCAGCTGATCTGTTCACTACACAGTCCCTGTTGACCTCAGGGTAGAAAGTGTCAGGTACTACAATGGCTGTCTCTGAATCTCCTGGTGTACAGTTTTCTACAGCTCAAAGTGTAGCTCACCCCCCTCCACCTCCTGTAGAGCCCATAGTACTGCTGCCCCAGTGAACTGAGCCTGTAGGATAAAATAAATTCCTGATGTCTTACAGTTAGTAAAGTTACTAACATCCGTAAAGATGTCCCTTGATTGAGCTCATGCCTAGATTAGGGCAGGTATGAGGCGTGCGCTCTGACTTCCCCTCTTCACAGGTATGAGGCGCTCTGACTTCCCACTTCACAGGTATGAGGTGCTCTGACTTCCCCTCTTCACAGGTACGAGGTGCTCTGATTTCCTCACTTCACAGGTACGAGGTGCTCTGACTTCCCACTTCACAGGTACGAGGCGCTCTGACTTCCCCACTTCACAGGTACGAGGGGCTCTGACTTCCCCTCTTCACAGGTACGAGGTGCTCTGACTTCCCACTTCACAGGTACGAGGTGCTCTGACTTCCCACTTCACAGGTACAAGGTGCTCTGACTTCCCACTTCACAGGTACGAGGTGCTCTGACTTCCCCACTTCACAGGTACTAGGTGCTCTGACTTCCCCACTTCACAGGTACTAGGTGCTCTGACTTCCCACTTCACAGGTACGAGGTGCTCTGACTTCCCACTTCACAGGTACGAGGTGCTCTGACTTCCCCTCTTCACAGGTACGAGGTGCTCTGACTTCCCACTTCACAGGTACGAGGTGCTCTGACTTCCCACTTCCCAGGTACGAGGTGCCTGAAGGGCTCTGACTTCCTCTCACAGGTACGAGGCGCTCTGACTTCCCACTTCACAGGTACGAGGCGCTCTGACTTCCCACTTCACAGGTGAGGTGCTCTGACTTCCCCTCTTCACAGGTCCAGGTGCTCTGACTTCCCCCTTCACAGGTACGAGGTGCTCTGACTTCCCACTTCACAGGACGAGGTGCTCTGACTTCCCTCCCAGGTACGAGGCACTCTGACAGTGCTCGCTCCTCTTCACAGGTACGAGGCACTCTGACTTCCCCTCTTCACAGGTACGAGGTGCTCTGACTTCCCACTTCACAGGTAGAGGTGCTCTGACTTCCCACTTCACAGTGATGTGCTGACTCCCACTTCACAGGTACAGGTGTCTTGCTTCCTCACGGTCATCCCTATTCCCTTTCACAGGTACGAGGTGCTCTGACTTCCACTTCACGGTACAGGTGCTCTGACTTCCCACTTCACAGGTACGAGGTGCTCTACTCCTCTCACAGGTAGAGGTGCTCTGACTTCCCCTTCACAGGTACGAGGTGCTCTGACAAGGTGCTCTGACTTCCTCTTCACAGGTACCAGGCACTCTGACTTCCCCTCTTCACAGGTACGAGGCACTCTGACTTCCCCACTTCACAGGTACAGGTGCTCTGACTTCCCACTCCACAGGTACGAGGTGCTCTGACTTCCCCACTTCACAGGTACGAGGGCTGACTTCCCTTCACAGTACGAGGCACTCTGACTTCCCCACTTCACAGGTACGAGGCGCTCTGACTTCCCCACTTCACAGGTACGAGGCGCTCTGACTTCCCACTTCACAGGAACGAGGTGCTCTGACTTCCCACTTCACAGGTACGAGGTGCTCTGACTTCCCCTCTTCGCAGGTACCAGGTGCTTTGACTTCCCCTCTTCACAGGTACGAGGTGCTCTGACTTCCCACTTCACAGGTACTAGGTGCTCTGACTTCCTCTTCACAGGTACGAGGCGCTCTGACTTCCCTTCTTCACAGGTACGAGGTGCTCTGACTTCCCACTTCACAGGTACGAGGTGCTCTGACAAGGTGCTCTGACTTCCTCTTCACAGGTACGAGGCGCTCTGACTTCCCCTCTTCACAGGTACGAGGTGCTCTGACTTCCCACTTCACAGGTACGAGGTGCTCTGACTTCCCACTTCACAGGTATGAGGTGCTCTGACTTCCCCACTTCACAGGTACGAGGTGCTCTGACTTCCCACTTCACAGGTATGAGGTGCTCTGACTTCCCCTCTTCACAGGTACGAGGTGCTCTGACTTCCCACTTCACGGGTACCAGGTGCTCTGACTTCCCATCTTCACAGGTACGAGGTGCTCTGACTTCCCACTTCACAGGTACAAGGCGCTCTGACTTCCCACTTCACAGGTACAAGGTGCTCTGACTTCCCACTTCACAGGTACAAGGTGCTCTGACTTCCCCTCTTCACAGGTACGAGGTGCTCTGACTTCCCACTTCACAGGTACGAGGTGCTCTGACTTCCCCTCTTCGCAGGTACCAGGTGCTCTGACTTCCCCTCTCACAGGTACGAGGTGCTCTGACTTCCCACTTCACAGGTACGAGGTGCTCTGACTTCCTCTTCACAGGTACGAGGCACTCTGACTTCCCCTCTTCACAGGTACGAGGTGCTCTGACTTCCCACTTCACAGGTACAAGGTGCTCTGACTTCCTCTTCACAGGTACCAGGCACTCTGACTTCCCCTCTTCACAGGTACGAGGTGCTCTGACTTCCCACTTCACAGGTACCAGGTGCTCTGACTTCCCACTTCACAGGTACGAGGTGCTCTGACTCCCCACTTCACAGGTACCAGGTGCTCTGACTTCCCACTTCACAGGTACCAGGTGCTCTGACTTCCCACTTCACAGGTACGAGGTGCTCTGACTTCCCCTCTTCACAGAAGAAGAGCATAAAACTAAGGGGGTGGGAGGAGCCAAGTGCTGATTGACAGACACTTTACAGATCAACAGTGGTTGAATCTGGACTTAGCAGCCTCCTTGCTCAGGACCCCTTAAGGGTGGATGGAACTGAGCCTCCGGCTCCTAAGGAATGGACAGATGGATAGGCATTGCTTCCTAACTGGGTCACAGAAAGCTGTGACTCAACCCTTACCATTGTGTTTTCTTGGAGGCTCAGCTGGTGTGCATTTGTCCCATGGCGAAGTCACCTTAGGCCACTGAAGCTTGGATGCTGGTCTCTTACCACTGAGCTTCAAGCCCTCCACCCCTGGGGTCACTCCAGAGCTCTGACTCCTTTAAGGAGGGACAGGAAGGTTTGCTGTATCCAGCAACCAAGAAGGTTCTTCATTACATAGCAACTGCAGACTCATGCAAGAGCTCAGGGCAAAGCTAGAGAAGCTGGGAACAGAAAGATCTCAGGGCCATCAGCTGGACACTTCTCCGCGGCACTCTCACAGACGGAGGTCTGCTTGCAGTTTGGACCCAGCTTGCTGCCTTCCAGATAAAGTCAGTGCCCTGTGAGGGAAGTGTCTTCCTGTGTCCGCCCACAGCTGCGGGCTTGGCTCTGGGTCCCTCAGCTCCAGAGTTCTTTAGCTTTAGGATCCTTTGACTACTGGGTCTCTTAGCTCTGGAGTCCCTCAGATTTGCAGTCTTTCAGCTCCAGGGTCTGTCAGCTCTGGATCGCTTGGTCGTCTGTCAGCTCTGGAGGTCTGTCTCTGAGCTCTGTTGAGTCAGTCTCTGAGCTCCGGGGTGTAGCTCGGATGTCTAGCTCTGGAGTCGTCTCTGAGCTCCGGGGTCTGTCAGCTCTGGAGTGGTCTCTGAGCTCTGGAGTCGTACTCTGGAGTCTCCAGTCCGGGTCTGTCAGCTCTGGAGTCGTCTCTGAGCTCCGGGGTCTGTCAGCTCTGGAGTCGTCTCTGAGCTCCGGGGTCTGTCAGCTCTGGAGCTTGGTCTCTGCAGCTCTGGAGTCGTCTCTGAGCTCCGAGGGTCTGTCAGCTCTGGATGTGGCTCGTCTGAGCTCTGGAGTCGTCTCTGAGCTCCGGGGTCTGTCAGCTCTGGAGTCGTCTCTGAGCTCCGGGGTCTGTCAGCTCTAGAGTCGTCTCTGAGCTCCGGGGTCTGTCAGCTCTGGAGTGGTCTCTGAGCTCTGGAGTCGTCTCTGAGCTCTGGAGTCATCTCTGAGCTCCGGGGTCTGTCAGCTCTGGAGTCGTCTCTGAGCCCCGCCGTCTGTCAGCTCTGGAGTCGTCTCTGAGCCCAGCCGTCTGTCAGCTCTGGAGCAGCCCCTGAGCCCGGCCGTCTGTCAGCTCTGGAGCAGCCCCTGAGCCCCGCCATCTGTCATCTCTGGGCTCTGACACCCTTTGGCTCTGCAGTCTTTCCACTCTGGGGCCTTCAGCTTCAGGTCTCTCAACTCCAAGGTCTCTCAGCCCTGCCCTGTCCTGCAGATGTGTGCAAGTTCAGCTCTGCATCCAGCCACCCTCCCTAATGGCTTTGCGTCCTTTCTCTGCTCCAAGTGAGTGTCCTGGATGGTCGGCATGGAGGCCAACTTGGCTGCTTACAGCGTGGATCTGACCCTAGCCAACCCTCAGGACAAGCTGTCTTTGTCTTTCTCCTCAGCTATGCCGGCCTTTCCCCAGGAGCCTCCTTGGCTCATCTGGCCAATAGGGATTGACATCAGTATGATGTCTTATTGAGAGGAGACTTTCCAAAAAGAGTGACTTTTAGAAACCAGGAGGCTCAGGGGGTCATAAGTCAGCTGCCACCAGCTCCTGTTTCCAGAGCGAGGAGACTTGCAGGTCCATGTCCCGCTACATTGAGGTACCAGTTCTCCATTGGTTCAGACACAGGCGCCAGAGGGGAATGCGGTAAGAGGAGAGTCTGTCAGTCAGCACTTCAGTACAGGGTCTCCATGGGTCTCCCAGCAGGACAGACATGGGCTGTGGCTACAGTGAGACGAGCAATGGAGGGTGTGGTACGGGAGGGGACCTCTGCTCCGCACTGCAGTGAGTCAGGGACAGGGAGGCCTCTAGGACCTGGGCTCTGACCTCTCATTGGCTGTTTGATCTTGGATGTGGCTATGAAGGACTCCTGTCTGAGCGGTTGGTGGGGTGGAATGGCCTCACCCTCTGCCCCACTGCCCAATTCCAGTCTGGCTCCCTTTCACCCTTTCCCTTGGTCTCTAGGAGAAATGAGAGACATCACATAAAGACTTCTGCCTGAAGAGAGCCTCCAGTTACTCCTGTGTGTCAGGAGAATGTGGCTCAGTTGGTAGAATGTTTGCCTAGCATGGAGGAAGCCTTGGGTTCAATTCCCAGCACCACATAAAATGGTTAACAGTGCACACCTGTAATCCCAGCACTGGGGAGGCAGGAGGATAGAATGTCAAGGCCAGCCTCAGCTATACACTGAGGTTGAGGCTAGCCTGCGCTACATGTCTCAAATCAAAAACTTAATCTGTAGCCCCATTCTGTCATTTAGAATGAAACAGTCTGACAGCTGAGGGCCTGACCTCATCCTACTGGCCAGGGTGGGTCTCTGGTGAGCTTATAGCCAGAGAGGACAGGTCAGCATGGACAGCATCAGGGAACAGGCTTGGGACTGGGCTTCAGGGAACTGACTGGGTTCTGGGCTCCTGTTAATGCTCACCTTGCCTGCTGCCCTCCTTCTTGTCCCCTCCCCTCTTAGCCGTCTGAGGCTTGGGGCTTTTAACATACACATCCTGGAGGTTAATTTTTAATGCCACACTGGTCAATAATTGATGCCACTGCTTTAACGGGAAACCTGTGTTCTTCAGCTGCCACTGGCCAGTGCCCTCTGTCCTTGATAGAGGCCTCTGCCTGGAACTGCCCACCTTCCCAGTCACCAGAATAAAGCTGTCTGAGCCTCCCTCAGTGTCTCCATTAGGTAAGGGAGGGTCAGGAGATTGTGGGAAGCGGGGAGCCTCCTCTCTGTACAGAAGGGAACTGAGGCCTAAGGGCAAGGGCTACCCAAGGTTAAGCAGCAAGGAGAGCTAGAGGGTGGTACAGGGTGCCCACTCCAGCCCAGGGCCCTGCTCCAGCCCTGGAAGCCCCGAGGCTCCAGGCAGCCCCTGCCTTCTCCCTGTACAGGGGGAAGATGAAGTACCTGGAGCTCCAGCAGTAGCAGGCACAGGGAGAGTCCTCATTGGAGGAAGGGAAGCCCCTCAAAGGACAATGGCCTCACCAAGATTCTGCGGGATGAATATCTGCTGAGGGCTGGGAGCCCTGCTCAGGGGTGGGATCTGGTCTGTCTGTGTCTTCAGCACTGATCTGCAGCTCTGTCTTTATTCCATGTCTTGTGAATCCTGTAAATGCCATCTCCTGTCCCTGGGGTGTCACTCCTTGTCACGCTGCGTCCTCACCCTTGACTACTTGTGCTCCCTCTAGCCTGGGTAAGACTGGGTTCCATTTCTGCTTGCTCTGTTCTGCTGCAGCCCAGTCTGTCAGTCTCCCAGGCCCAAGGCAGGTTCTCCTTCTGCCCTCGAACAAGGCCAAAGTGTGGAGTGAGGCATGCCCTTGCACTGTGCACACCATGCCCACGGTCTTTCGTGTGGTAACACCATCAGTACAGTGTGGTAACACCATCAGTACAGTGGTAACCTGGCACACCATGCCCATGGCCTTGCATGTGGTAACGCCCCACATGCTAGAGTGACTTAGGAACCTGTTGCACTCCCTCCCAAGCTCTGCCCACATCCCCTCCCAAGTCCTGTTTACTCCAGAATAGTTTCTGTAGCCTGGGGCACAGTCCACTGTGGTGCCTGACCTCTGCCACCCCCACCCCACAGTTCAGCATTCTTAGACTAATGGACTGCGATCTCCTGTCTCCAGGCACTGTGAAGGATCCCTGTCCACACTCCTGCCGGTCAATAAAGACATACACCATCACCACTGATTGACTAATGGTTTGGGGAAAATGGAGTTACAGCACACTATTACAAGTGTGCATCGATCAGAGCACATCTGGATTTAAGCCCTTTGATGTAACAGAGATATGTCCCTTGGTAACAAGTGGCAACAGTTTGATCAGGACCACAGTGGTTACAGGAAGGAGAGAAGAGGGTGGGACTCTGGCTGGGGTGCCAACTAGCCCTCCCTATGCTCTCTGACTCCATCTTGTGAAATAAAGCCTTTGTTAGGAGAGCCTTGGCTCCCACACTGTGGGGTGTTGGTCAAGGTGTACCCAGAGAGACCATTAGGCAAGAGGTCCCAGTGGGAAGGCAGGCAGGGAGGAGTAACACCTGCCCAGCTGTTAAGTAGCAACCATGGGTCCCAGACTTGGAAGGAGGCTCCTGCCTCTACGAGACCCCAAGGAAGTGTCTTCAGTTCTTTGGCCTGGGGAAGAGGCTGTTGGGAAGGGAGACTGGAGGCTCATGGTGAATCAAGAAGCTACTGGGACTGTGGGTTACATACGGCTACACATCCGAGCTCCATCCGCAACCCACAGAGCCAGCTCCTGGTGCTGGGGCTGGCCAAACCCTAGCTGGCCTCCCTGAGGAAGTGGGTGCTGGGATGCAGGGCCCCCATGGGAAGGGACAAGCAGAGTGGGCTTTGGGGTCCTTCTCATGGGTGCCTGCTATGGCTTAGAGAGGTAGGGCAGCTGCCCCAAGGACTCACAGCCTAGCAGCATGGAGCCTGGTACGCCCAGCCCAGGAGACCCTGAAGCCCTTGTCCTCACCTGCCCCAAGGTATAGTGATGCCCATAGCCCCTGTCCCAGCACACAGGGCTGTGTGACACATGAAAACCAGTCCCCTGGCATCCCGGGGAGCCTCAGAAACAGCCAGCCAGCGCAGGCAGAAATTTGCTGTGCCAACAAGCATCTATTCTGGGACGAAAATATCTCAGCAGTGAAGGCCATAGTCAATGGTGGGGGACCACAAGAAAGGAACTGCTACATCCAAGACCCATACATGAACAGTTTCCCCCTTGTCCATGGGGTTGATCTGGAAGAGGGACCATTAAGAGTCTTGAACTCAACTGTCTTTCTGGGAACATAATGGTCCAGCGCAGCAGAAATTTCTGTGCCAACAAGCATTATATCGGCACGCAAAAATATCTCAGCAGTGAAGGCCATAGTCAATGGTGGGGGACCACAAGAAAGGAACTGCTACATCCAAGACCCATACATGAACAGTTTCCCCCTTGTCCATGGGGTTGATCTGGAAGAGGGACCATTAAGAGTCTTGAACTCAACTGTCTTTCTGGGAACATAATGGTCACCCAGGCTGCATACTTCTCTTTATGGCTGTCTGATGCTCTCTGGAGCATGGCTCTGAGGGTGATTTCAGGGATTCCTGTCATGGACACGAGGGAATGTCCCCTCTCCTCACAGAGGGACACACCTGGCCTTTATAAAACATCTCTTTATTAAACCCATGGAACTGTCGTCTTTGCTAAAAGAGGGAACTGTGCTAGGGCATTTTGATTAAGGTTCCAAACAAGTGGGTATGTTGGAGGCAGTGTGGTCCCCACCCCTCCAGAGTGCAGAGCACAGGGGCCCCAGGCCTGTATAAGCCTAGTTGGCTGGAAAGGGGGATGTTATCTTGCTGAGTTCGCATCAGCCCTGTCTGCCATCTCTTGGAACCCCTGCTTTCTAGGTAGGCAAGTAGGGGCTCCCCCAAGGTCATGGGAGATTCAAAGGCTACACTTGCCAGACTGTAGAGAAGGTCTAAGGCTTGGAGACCTATAATCTAATGGCAGCTGAGGCTGGAAGAGGCACCTGTGACCACCCTGTTCTAGCTGACTCTGGAACCTTTCTAAGGTATATTTGCCCTTGGACAAAGACATCGACTTTTCTAAGCAAAGCAGGCAGAGGTCAGCTCCAACCTTTTCAGAGTCAGGCTGGCAGGGAAGTGGTTGGAAAAGGGGAACCTCTGACAAAGGGATGAAAGAGCTGGCAACAAGGGAGGTGGCCAGCCTTCTTGCTTTCTAGTTCCTCTGCTTTTTGTGCCTCGGAAGAACCTACAGCTGAACTGAACTTGCAGAATCACTGTGGTCCTGCTCTGGTGACCAGATGTCTGTGTGTGGCTGACCCTGCAGATGCGGGGTTTTCTGTTAACCCCCAAGGAAGTCACAGGCTGATAGGCAGGTGAGGCCTTTTGAGGTGTGATATTCTAGCACTGGAGCACCAACTCTGGAGACAGGAGGAGCTGGTTAAGTGCTGACACCCTGTCCTTGGGGGGCCAGGGACACCTGAGTCACAGCAGACAGCAGTGGGGGGTTCACACTGTAGGATCCCCCATACTGGCTTGGGGAACACACACCGCTTCCAGGCTGCAAACACCTCCTGCTCACTGTCATCAAATCCAGAAGGAATTCTGGCCAGCTCGTGCTGCAGACGTCCCCGAGGCAGACACAACCAACACACGTTCCCAAACCTAGACGCGCAGCAGGAACATGAGGAGTGCTGAGTTTTGAAGGCTACGACCTCCATGTCTATTATAAAGCATTTAATTTTCAGTTTATGTAGTTTAACTTTTAGCCATTTAACAAGAGACTCTGATCCCACCATCACCCTGGCAGCACTGGGCAGCAGGGCAGGAAGCCTGCCACGTGTCAGACACTAGTAGGAAAAACTAAGGGCCCACCCCAAGACAAGTTGCTCAGGGCAAGTCTGAGTTTTCTAGAAAAGTGACTTGATTTCAAGTCAATTACGACTCTATTGGGTAAACTCTCAGACGGAGGTGGAGCAGGCTCAAAGGGACTGAGGTTTGAGAAATGAATGCTACTTTGTGGAAGAGAGATAATTACCAACAGTCTTGGAGCACAGAAAAAAAAAAAAGAAAACAAAACAAAAAACAGCAGCATCATGAGAGAGGAGATGGAATGAATTCGTAATGCCAGGGTCACTGTCAGAATTGGTGCCCCAGAGATGCAGAGAGAGCCCACCTGTGGTGCCACCAGGCCTGGCAGCTATGTGAAGGGCCCTAAGGTGTCAATCACCCCTTCCCCACTCCTCTGCTCCCCTGCTCAGGACATTCCCTGCCTGGAATCTCTCCAAAGGAAACAGCTCACTTTAGGGAGAGGAGCTGGCTCTACCCCCATGTCCCCACACCTGCCACTGTTACTGTTATTTGTCACAGCAAAGCAAAAAAGGTGTGAGCTGCCTTAAATGTCGCATGGGCGCATGATGCTAACTTAATGCCAGCTCCTGGGATCTGCACTGCTGACTTCCCCTAAAATGATGTTTAGAGAGATTAAGGAAATTCACACGATAATGGCCAATTTACTGTAATAAAGTGGGAAGCAAAATCCTGCACACCGTTTATATGTGAGGGCAAAGAAACAAAGCAGCAGCTGTGTGGGGCCAGGTGGCACTGCTCTTCTCTCCTTCTTTTATATTAAGAATAACAACAGCAACAATAATAATACTCCGATTACTAAGGGAACTGTCATACTAGGAGCCTAAGAGGTGAGCCAGCTAGCACCCACTCAACAGGTGGAGGTACCAAGGAGCTAAGTGATGGGCCTGAGGTTCCCCACCGGCCCAAGGAGCTGAGATCTGCATCCTGCTCTGATTACAAAACAGTAACTCTCAGCCCTGCAAGTTTTCTAGAGCCTGGCCAAGAGATGTGGGAGTGAGACTAGAAACAAGCTTGGGTGCTGTGTCTACACTGCCTTGGTGTCCCATGGGGGGAAAAGGCCTTGCCAGGTAGGAAACCAGAAGGACAGGAGGGCAGGTAAAGGGTAGGTGGATGGATGGACAGGTGAACAGATGGCTGGATGGGCAGGTGGATGGATGGACAGGTGGGCAGATGGGCAGGTGGATGGATGGGAAGCTGAATGGTTGGGCAGCTGGACAGATGGGAAGCTGAATGGTTGGGCAGGTGGGTGGATGGGCAGCTGGATGGATGGACAGGTGGGCAAGTGGATGGATGGGCAGATGGACGAATGGGCAGCTGGACGGATGGGCAAGTGGATGGATGGGCAGCTGGATGGATGGGCAGGTGAACGGATGGACAGCTGGACAGATGGGCAGCTGGATGGATGGGCAGGTGGATGGATGGGCAAGTGGATGGATGGGCAGCTGGACGGATGGGCAGGTGAATGGATGGGCAAGTGGATGGATGGGCAGCTGGATGGATGGGCAGGTGAATGGATGGGCAGCTGGACAGATGGGCAGCTGGATGGATGGGCAGCTGAATGGATGGGCAGCTGGACAGATGGGCAGCTGGATGGATGGGCAGGTGAACAGATGGGCAGCTGGATGGATTGGCAGGTGGGTGGATGGTCAGCTGGATGGACGGACAGGTGGGCAAGTGGATGGATGGGCAGGTGGACGGATGGGCAGGTGAACGGATGGGCAGCTGGATGGATGGGCAAGTGGATGGATGGGCTGGTGGACAGATGGGCAGCTGGATGGATGGGCAGCTGGACAGAGGGGCAGCTGGATGGATGGGCAGGTGAATGGATGGGCAGCTAGATGGATGGACAGGTGGGCAAGTGGATGGATAGGCAGGTGGATGGATGGGCAGGTGAATGGATGGGCAACTGGATGGATGGACAGGTGGATGGATGGGCATCTGGACAGATGGGCAGGTGGATGGATGGGCAGGTGGGCAAGTGGATGGATGGGCAGGTGGACAGATGGGCAGCTGGACGGATGGGCAGGTGGATGGATGGGCAGGTGGGCAAGTAGATGGATGGGCAGGTGGACAGATGGGCAGCTGAATGGATGGCCAAGTGGATGGATGGGCAGGTGGACTGATTGGCAGGTGGGTGGACGGGCAGCTGGATGGATGGACAGGTGGGCAAGTGGATGGAAGGGCAGGTGGACGAATGGGCAGCTGGATGGATGGGCAGGTGGATGGATGGGCAGGTGGATGGATGGGCAGGTGGGATGGATGGGCAGGTGGGTGGATGGGCAGCTGGATGGATGGACAGGTGGGCAAGTGGATGGGTGGGCAGGTGGGTGGATGGGCAGCTGGATGGATGGACAGGTGGGCAGGTGGATGGATGGGCAGGTGGGTGGATGGGCAGCTGGATGGATGGACAGGTGGGCAAGTGGATGGATGGGCAGGTGGGTGGATGGGCAGTTGGATGGATGGACAGGTGGGAAGGTGGATGGATGGGCAGGTGGACAGATGGGCAAGTGGATGGATGGGCAGGTGGGTGGATGGGCAGCTGGATGGATGGACATGTGGACAAGTGGATGGATGGGCAGGTGGACAGATGAGCAGCTGGACGGATGGGCAGGTGGATGGATGGGCATATAGACGGATGGGCAGGTGGGTGGATGGGCAGCCGGATGGATGGACAGGTGGGCAAGTGGATGGATGGGCAGGTGGACAGATGGGCAGCTGGACGGATTGGCAGGTGGATGGATGGTCAGGTGGATGGATGGATGGGCAGGTGGGTGGATGGGCAGCTGGATTGATGGGCAGGTGGATGGATGGGCAGGTGGACGGATGGGCAAGTGGATGGATGGGCAGGTGGATCGATGGGCAGGTGGGTGGATGGGCAGCTGGATGGATGGACAGGTGGGCAAGTGGATGGATGGGCAGGTGGGTGGATGAGCAGGTAGATGGATGGACAGGTGGGCAAGTGGATGGATGGGCAGGTGGACGGATGGGCAGCTGGATGGATGGGCAGGTGGACGGATGGGCAGGTGGCTGGATGGGCAGGTGGGTGGATGGGCAGGTGGATGGTTGGGCAGCCGGATGGATGGACAGGTGGGCAAGTGGACGGATGGGCAAGTGGATGGATGGGCAGGTGGGTGGATGGGCAGCTGGATGGATGGACAGGTGGGCAAGTGGACGGATAGGCAAGTGGATGGATGGGCAGGTGAACAGATGGGCAGGTGGATGGATGGGCAGCTGGATGGATGGGCAGCTGGATGGATGGACAGGTGAATGGATGGGCAGGTGGGTGGATGGGCAAGTGGATGGATGGGCAGGTGGGTAGATTGGCAGGTGGATGGATGGGCAGGTGAACAGATGGACAAGTGGATGGATGAGCAGGTGGGTTGATGAGCAGCTGGACAAATGGGCAGGTGAATGGATAGGCAGGTGGGTGGATGGACAGGTGGACAGATGGGCAAGTGGATGGATGGGAAGTTGAATGGTTGGGCAGCTGGATGAATGGGAAGTTGGAAGGATGGAAAGCTGGACGGTTGGGCAGGTGAATGAATGGGCAGGCAGGTGGATGGACAGGTGGACAGATGGGCAGGTGGACGGATGGGAAGCTAGATGGTTGGCAGGTGAATGAATGGGCAGGTGGGTGGATGGACAGGTGGACAGATGGGCAGGTGGACAGATGGGCAGGTGGATGGATGGGCAGGTGGACGGATGGGCAGCTGGATGGATGGACAGGTGGGCATATGGGGAGGTGGGTGGATGGACAGGTGGGCAGATGGGCAGGTGGATGGATGAACAGGTGGGCAGATGGGCAGGTGGATGGATGGACAGGTGGGCAGATGGGCAGGTGGACAGATGGGAAGCTGAACGGTTGGGCAGCTGGACAGATGGGAAGCTGGACGGTTGGGCAGCTAGATGGATGGGCAGGTGGGTGGATAGGCAGCTGCATAGATAGGCAGATAGATGGATGGATAGGTGGGTAGATGGGCAGTTGGAGGGATGGCTAAAGGGGAACCAGGTAGACAGGTGGGTGTGCAGAGAAATGGGCAGAGATGGGCAGGCAAGTGAGTGGGCAGGCAGGTACACGTATGGGCATATGAGCAGGTGGACTGGCTACCTCTGCTGTGATCTTGAGGGCTGTGAGCAACCTTTGGTGCTGATTCAGGAGAAAGGACAAAGCCCCTGAACACTCGTCTACCAAAGGCCTCAGACAAGCATGAAACTCCCTTCAATCCTGCCTGGTGGCTGTGCAAAGGGCCAGGTCAGGAGGAGCCCAGCTGGGGTCAGGCCACTGCTTCCCATAACCCAGAAGGGACTTATCATAGGGTGATCTGGGGTGATCTGGGGTGCTAGGCCTCTGTGCTTCAGACTACACCTGGAGCCCCTCCAGGGATAGTCAAGGCACACTTAGGGAACCCACAATCACTAGGTGGTGACACACACACACAGCCTGAGCCAGCATTTTCCAAGCATCAGGTCCAGGAGTTGGACCTCAGGGCAGGAAAGGACAGGCAGTACTCACATTCCCAGGCCTCTGGTCTCAGCCAGGCTGAGCTAGCTCTAGCACAGCTGCTTAGCTGCTCCCATAGGCCACCTTATCTGTCTCTAGGTCTCAGTTTCTCATCTGCAAGATGGGGCTCAGGACATTCGCACTATAGAGCTGTTGAAGAGATTCAGGCACCCCATTTATTATAGCGTAGCTCTGTAGCCTCATAGTGGGAACTAATGTCATACCTGGTGCAGTGGTTCACTGAGCAGATCCTCAGTGGAACCTCTGTTACATCAGCCTGAGTGATGCATGTTTACTGAGTTCCTACCATGAACCGGGTGTTGTTCTAGGTGCTGGGGCTCTACCAAGGCCAGATCTCCTGGGGCTCCCTCCCAGTAGGACAGGCAGACACCAAACACAGTGCCAGATGCTGGTAACACAATGAAGGGAACAAAAGAGGGTACAGGGACCAGAGAATGGGGATGGTGAGGAGAGGTGGTGGGGGCCATGGCTGCTGCTCTCTTTATAAGCCTTGACTGCAGGCAGACACCTGGTTGAAGGGAGTGAGCTGTGTAGGTTACCCAAAGTGCAGGTTCAGGTTGGGAACAGCAGGTGCAAAGGCCCCGGAGCAGATGGCCAGAAAGGCTGCTGAGCAGGGGCCCAGGAGTAGAGGCCTTTATCCCATCAGGAGCAAAGGACAACGGAGAGGACACAGAAGGAGGCACTCTCATCCCAGTTTGGGTAAGAAGGCACACAGGAACAGGAGTTCCAACTGGCCAAGAGTTTTTTTCAAGATGGCTGGACTCAGACTGCCTGGGCTCAGATGCCAACCACTGACTTGCTGGGTGACCCAGGGCCAGTCACCTATCTGCTCTGGCCTGTTTTCTTGTCTGTACAATGAGGATTCATGACCTAAGTGGCTGAACGTTGGGTGCCAGGAAACAGTCACTCCTGTAGAACAGGGGAGTCTCCTGAAGCTCAGAGGACAGTCACAGGACTCAGAGGCCCCCCCCCTAGGTTATATAAGAGTAAGTAGTTGCTGGGAGAAGACTCTTCAGCAGAGCTGCCCGCACGGGGCACAGGAGCCCCAGGAGTTTTCATGCTAGGGACACTGTTTTGGTAATGCCACTGTCCGAGTCACCCATGCTCCTATGACGACCCCAGTAAACCCATTCTTTGATCGTCACATCGGATTGGTCTGCTACTGTCCTGTCTGGTGTGAACAGAAAGACTCCAGAGGAAAAGAGGCCCAGCAAGATAGGAGACATGGCAGGGGCCTCGGGAGCCGCTGCAGGGCTTCTCAGACTAGCACACAGTAGGGCCTCCATGAGTTGCAGCAATGTGGATCCTGGTGGGGCAGCTGAGTCAGCCACGTGTACAATGTTATGGATACAGAGCTCAAGCCTTGGTTTGAAGACCGTGCCCAGTGAGTGACTAGACGTCACAGGCCTTTGCCCTGTGACGTCTGCAGGGTTTGTCCACTGGGCATAGCAGGAACAGGAGAAGATTTTATGTGTCTGCAGTCCTACTGTGTGCACTGCTTCACTTCTCATCTCTGTAGCCTCTCCCTGATCTTTCCCACCCACTCCCTTCTCCAGCTCTGGTTTTAGATTCAAGCCCACTTGCACTTCCCACACTTCTCCCAGAATGCTCTCCTTTCAAATGACTCTGAGAACTTGGACTCATCCTTTGAAATCTGCCCTGAGGTCAGGGGCTTCCCAGTCAAACCTGCTGGGTGTCCTAGCTGGCTTTAACCAGCAACCTGGCAAAGCCGAGTCATGTGACGGGAAAGCCTGGACTGGCCTGGGGGCGTCTGTGGAGCACGGTCTTGACTGCTGGTTGAAGGTGCCCACTGTGGACAGCACCACTCCATAGGCAGGTGTGGGAGAAAGCTGACCAGCAGGAGCCTGACCACTGAGCCAGCACTGTCCTCTGTGCTTTCTGCATCAAGTTCCTGTTTGAGTTCTTGTCCTGACTCCCTCAGAAGTGTAGGCCAAATAAGCCCCTTCCTCCTGTAAGATGCCTTGAGTCAAGGTGCTTCATCTCAGCCACTACAGTGAGGTAATGGCTGGAAGGGAGGAGCCTATCCAGGCCCCATCCCCTCCTAGTCAATCAGAGCTTGGGGGAAGTCTCCTCGGCCCCAAGGGTAGAGGCCTGCACCTCTCATACTGCAGTGAGCACTTGGATGCTCTGAAGTCTTGTAGCTTTGGGGCCCTTAGGTATAGGGTGAGCTGGGACTCTGCATTTATCACAGGCCCGGGGAGGTCTAACCTCCCAGGTCTCTTCTTCAGGGACTAGCTGTGGGCCTGCAGAGACTACTCTTCACCTCCATCCTGCAGAGCCTGCCTCCCAGGCCTGTGTCTGCATAGACTGCCCCCCCCCCCGCAGTGGATATGAAGATAGGAGGTGGGCAGGGCTGTGCGCCACAGGGTTTCCAGTATTGTAGCAGAAGTGGTGGTTTAGGGAATTCCTGAGGCCTGTCACTGGAAGCTGGGGGCCTGGTGACAGCCTTGTGGCCATCTGGGTGACAGGCAATACAGCTAGGTTTCCTGGAGCCCAGGCAGCCTAGGTGGCATATAGTGGACTGGGGCTCTGCCTTGCAGGCAAAAGGCCATTTGGCCTTTTGCCTCAGTCTCTCCTGGAAGGCTCAGTCTGCTCATCTTCCTTTTAGATAGTCTACCCAGGAGCAAGACAACATGAGGATCTGCCACCTCACCCTCCTGGTGGCCCGGCTCTTCTGCTGGAGGCTCTGTGCCCATGAGGGGAGCTGTGTGCCAGGGAAGCCAGGGAAGCTGGGCAGCCAGGGAGATGGAGAGCTTAGGAGCTTAGAAGCCAGGGAGCCAAGGTCCTCCACGAAGGCAGGGAGGGAGAAGCTATGGGTTGGGCTCAGAAGAGCATCCTGGGACTGTGTGAGCAGGAAGGGCCTTGGGGGCAGGCCAGCCAAGGATGTGAGGAAGAAATATCCTCTGGGGCTCTCTGGCCTATGTGACAGGCTATGGCCTGCTTGCAGGAACCCTCTGATAGCCAAAGAGGGTTCAGTTGACTGACACACCCAGAGTCCTGCCCTCCACAGTCCTGTTCCCAAGGGACCCTGGGCTATGGTGGAAGAGGGGGTCCTCCCTGGCTGTTTAAGTCCATCCCTTTCCTTTGTTCGTTTACTGACAAAACCAAAGCCCATTTGTTCCAAAGGTCCAAAGTCACAGGATGCATCCAAGAGCAGAACGGTCTTAGAAGAGGTGCATGACGGGAATGTTTTCACACTCTGCACCGCATGCTATGGTTTGAATGGGCATACAGGGGGCTGTGGGCAGCCTGCACTAGGGAACCAGAGGGCAGGGACAACTGGGCCCCACAGTGGATGTCTCCTGAGTGCCCAGCTCTGGGCAGCCTGCACAAGGGAAGCAGAGGGCAGGGACAACCGGGCTCCACAGTGGATGTCACCTGAGTGGCCCAGCTCTGGCCTCCCTCAGACTCTGTAAGCTCTGGCTTTTACGAAATCTCAACCCAACCACACTCCTGCAACCTCCTCAGCCCGTGCCCTCTATCCCTGTATTCCAATGGCACAGCATGGAATCTCACCTAAAACAGCCCTATCAGGATGTTTTCCCAAGGTTTACAAACCAGGTGCTCACAGAAAGTCAGGGTGTCTGTGGTTAGAGAGGCCCATTTCAGAGCAGCCTCCCATTTGGACCAGCAAACAGACTGCTTTCCTTGGATCTGTGTCTTCCTCCCCAAGGGGGGAAACAGCTCTTCATGCCCCACCTTGCATCACAGCAGCAGGCACATGACCCACCCAAGAGACCAGCTTAGAGCAGGTGGCGCCTGTCTTCCACATGATGGACAGGCAGTGACATGGTCCATAAGCACAAGAGGCTTTAAGTGCATCTGATTAATTATTCACAAATTCATTACTGAAAAGGTTGCTGCCTTCAAGCTACACCAGCTGTCGCCATCCAGCTCGCCTGCCCCTCCTGGGAGATGTAGGGAAAGTCTACTGTGTACCTACTGTGTGCTTTAATGGGACCTGGCTTCTCCCGGGACTGACAGGTTGAGGGGTTGTCACAATGCCTTGAAGTTGCAGCACCGGGCAGCTGCAGAGCCAGGCTTGTGCTTGGTCACTGCGAGCCCAGCAGCCACCATTCCCAGAAGTGACGCTCACCCGCAAGAGGACTTTGCAGCCTCCACTCTGAGTTGTGAAGTCCAGGGACACTGTGCTTGGGTGCCATGGCCGCAGCTCAGGCTCCCTCTGCCCTCCATGGGGCCCCCAAGTGCCACTGCTGCAGCTTAGGCCCCATGCTCTGCTCTACCACCGCCCCAGGCCAGGGAACAATGTGCCTGGCTCCGTCTTTGGGGCTGGCCAGCCTCGTCGTCGGCTGCTCTGGGTGCTGCTGCCCCACCCTTCCCCACACTGGAGCAGGGCAAAGATGCCAGCTGCCCAGATGAGGCCAGACCCAGTCTGCCCCAAACGATGCCCTGCTTCCCGTGCAGGCTTCCTTCTTGCCCTGCTCCCACCCATCACTGGACAGCCTAGCTTAGTTACCTCCAGGTAGATACGGGAAATGAGGTAAGATGGGTTTAGTCTCTGGCCTTAGGCTGGAAACTCTTCTCCCCAGTCCATAACAAACTTTTGTTTCTTTTGATAAGACCACAAAAACTTGAAAAAGAATCCAACTTCCCCTTTTCACCTAGGCAGTTAGGAAGCTCAAATGATGGCCTGCCCTTTTAGCTTTCCCATCTGGGCACATGTGTGCTGCCACGGACGGCTTAAAGTCCTCCTCAGCAAACAGTATGAACCACAAATAGCCAAGTGGCCCTCGATCTGAACATAGCAGTAACAAGGCCACATTTTCCAAGATGCCCAAAGTAAGTCTACCCAAATCCACCTGAGCTGTGATCAAGTGCACTCACCACGCAGAGGAGCTCTGGAAAGCCAGCAGGGAGGGGCTGTGGGCATCTCCCCGCAACATGTGCACGGCCTGGGGGGCTTTCGGCAGAGTGCCTGGGGGAGGCTGCGGCTGGGGGGCCAGCTGCCGAGGGGCCCGAGCAGGGCTCCCCCACTGCTGGGGGTCCTGTCTCATCCACCGTCCATGGAGGCCCCACCTCGTCAGGTAAACTTTGCAGATGTCATAGTTCATGGCGGAGTAATATAGTAGATCCAGAACCAGCAGTGTGAGGACAAAGAAGCCGTAGATCCACACTCCCAACAGTGCCGTGTAGTTGCTGGGGAAGGAGACAGAGAGACTGAGCCGTACTCCCAGAAGCACCAGGCTGCTCGCCAGTGTTCCCCTGAAGCTGGGTTGTTGAGGCTTCTGTGGCTTGGTCCCCATCCCCAACTCCCACATCTCTCTCCACCCTTGTGGTCTTGCTACTCCTGCCCCAGGGACACTACCACTCCATTCTTCCTGGCCTCACTCCCAAGAGCAGACTCTGGAGGCCATGGTCTGAGGACACTGAGCCATGCCACGTCCCATGCACCCCAGAGCCTGCAGCTCCCACCCTCTCGTTCCCTCCTGGACCTCCAGGCTGGTTTGCAGAATTCCCTACTCAGGAGCCCAGGATTCAAACACGAGACCACTCACCAAACTCCAGCTGCCCTGGCTAAGGTTGTCTCACTCTGATCACAGGGAGAAGCCTTGTGTTCTATCATTTTCTTCTCTTTCATTGTGATAGGATCTTATATGGCCCGAGCTAGCCTTGAACTTGTTATACAACCAAAGGCAACCTTGAACTTCTGATCCTCCTGCCCCCAGATGCCAAGTTCTGGGATGACAGGCACGTCTTACCATGCCTGGTTATGCTGTGCTAAGGATGGAGCCCAGGATTTCAGCATGAGCTGGCAAGCAATCTATTGACTGGCCACATCCACAACGATGGCCTTTCCATCGTTGCTCTCACTCACTCGGCATTTCCCTACAGAGGCTGCAGTCTCCCAGCAGAGGTGGCAAGAGCTCTGGCAGATTAAGTGCTTCAGAGGCCCGTCCCTCTCCAAGTCAGTTAGGAAGCAAAGCATATTTCTGTTTAATCCCACCCCAGGGCCTTTGCATCAACTATGCCCTCCACCAAGCAGCCTTCTCTGTGTGCCTTCCTTCCTACCTGTCCAACTGCTCCTGCTGCTCCCACTGGAGACTCCTCCATGCCCCTCAGAACACCTTTAAGAAGCTCAGTGGCTCCTGTGCCCCCCCTCATCTGGTATGTCTATCCCCCTTGCTGCCCTCTCCCCCAGGGCTGGGATGTGAGCGCCCAGGGCAGACTCTTTGGGCTAGCCACTATAAACAGGCTACAGAGTTCCAGAGAGCAACCACCAGAGACTGGGGCTGTCTAAAGTGAAGTTTATTAACCGCTCAATGCCACCCCTCTGTTTGCTCCCTGCCATGGACAGGTGTGGTGTATGCCAAGCTTAGGTGTCTGTGAAGACACTGTCTAAGTCCAGCCTAGGCAGATGGCCACTCCCACTGCAGGAGGCTTGGTTGGAGCTGGGGCTCCTACCTGCCTGAGCCAGGAGGCTTGGTTGGAGCTGGGACTCCTACCTGCCTGGGCCAGGAGGCTTGGTTGGAGCTGGGACTCCTACCTGCCTGGGCCAGGAGGCTTGGTTGCAGCTGGGGATCCTACCTGCCTGGGCCAGGAGGCTTGGTTGGAGCTGGGGCTCCTACCTGCCTGGGCCAGGAGGCTTGGTTGGAGCTGAGGCTCCTATCTGCCTGAGCCAGGAGGCTTGGTTGGAGCTGGGGCTCCTATCTACCTGAGCCAGGAGGCTTGGTTGGAATTCTTCTGCCTGCTTTGCTTGTGATCTGGGTGAAGCTCTGAAGGGTACAACCTAAGGGCTCTGCCCATCTTAGATTCCCAGGTCTTCATCTCCCAAGGCTCAGCCCTCATGCTGGCTGCAGCCTCTGCCAGAATGGGTCAGGGCAGGGCAGAATAACCTTCTCCATCTCCACTTGGAATGCTTTTCTTCCACAGATGGCCAAGTTCTTACATTGAAGTTTACCCTTGAAGATTCTAGACGGCCCTGAATGGGAAGGCTCTGCTATACCTTGAACATAGAGTGTAGCCTCAGGGCAGGTGCTCAGGACTCAGTACCACTCAGTACTCATGGCTTAGTATTGCTCAACCCTCAGTACCCAGAAGTTCCTAATTACTAGAATCCTGGCTTAACAGGAAGGTTCTGCCATGCCCTGAGTACTGAGCTTGAACAGCCTCAGTGCAAGTGCCTAGGGCTTAGTACCACTCAGTACTCACTCAGTACCACTCAGTGCTCAGTACACAACAGTTCCTATTCACTGCAGTGGCTTGGCTCCCTTCTGCAGCCCCATCTCCCAGCCACCACCACCATGCAAAGATATAGATGACTGACAGCCAAGCCCTGAGCCTTTTATTAAGGGGACACTAGCTTTGCCTGGATGCATCTGGCCAGAGCCACAGGATTCCTACCAGAGGAAAAAGGTCTGGAGCCCAACTCAGCATGCAAGGGCAGAAATCTCGGGGTCAAGAGATCCCCAGGTGGGGCCCAGATCCCAGGTACCCTGCTCTCCAGAGTCCTCTCTCCAGAGGCCCCCACTCCAGGGCTTTAAGAGCCAGGCTGCTGGGTGGTTGCCATGGCAGCAGCCTGGGGGCTGAGGAGGAAGAAGACACCAGGGCCATCTCTGCAGATGCTGCCTGGCACCCTGAATGGAAGGGGGTGGCCCTGCCTAGAGCCACAGAGACTCTAAGTGAACGCAGGCACATGGGTGGCTGACGGTCTCTCTGCTGTACTCAGCATCCAGACAGATGGAACCAAGATATTCCTTGCCCATTTTAAGACGGGAAATGGGATTGGGGATGGCTTTGAGGAACCGTGGCCTCTCTAGAGTCCCTGGCCATGCACACAGCACTAGGACTCAGTCTGTAGAGTACCTTGGCTAGGCTTAATACACTCAGCAACGGAGGGCACCCTTAGGACTCTGGGCCAATCTATTGCACCATGGGATTTGCCCTCCATGCTCTTCTGCCTGGTTCCCATCTCCCACAAACAGCCAGGCCCTGGCACTAGGTCAAAGCTTGGCCATCAGGCCCAGATAGGAGGGTCACTTGCCACCACTGCACAGGGATTACGTGCTTATGCTGGGCTTTGGAGCCAGGTACTGAGTCCTGGGAAATTCCAAGGTCAAATCTAAGACAGATGCCAGGGAAGGAATGCCCAGGGTCTGCACTCTCATCCTGGCTCTGCCTGTATCTGGAGCTGAGGAGCAGGTCTTAACTGAGAGGAAGGTCACTGTCCCCTGTGTGCACAGCCAAACCCTTAGGCCTCTGTAGCCTGCTGGATAGAACTGGCCCAGGGCAGTGTCCCTGCCTTCTAGCCCAACCCGGCTGCCTGCTGCTTGCAGAATGTGGTGGCTGCGGGATGATGGCTTGGGCCTGGCAGGTCGGGTGTCAGGACCTCAGACCTCTTCATAGCAGCTCAGAGCCCCTCAGGCCACACTTTCTGTGGTCCACCATCTGTGAGGATTAGGGTCTTTAATTTTTTTAAATGTAATTTAAAATATGTGGTCTGGAAATTAATTGCACCCAGATGCTGGGGCTTGGCTGCGTATGTGTGGAGGGAAAAGATGAAAGACAGAGGCTGTGCCGGGGCGTCCAGGCCTGCCCAGCCGCAGACAGTGCTGCGTGCCTGTGTGAGTCAGCTTCCTCAGGGTTTCCAAAGCGATAATAGAAACTTTGAGCTGGAGCAACTGTGGAGCATGTCTGGAGGGGAGCAGCAGTATCAGCAGCCAGTGCACAGCCAGACCTGTGATGGAAGCCCGGCTCCACCCTGCAGTCAAGGTCAAGGGCACTGGGCCAAGAGTCCAGCTCACCCAGCCAGGAAACCCCGGCACCCACAAGGGCTGGCTGGGCTGGCTTCAGGGAGCCACGGGTTTTCTCCCCGAGACTATCTACAAGGGGTACAGTAGCATACACCTGTCATCTCAGCGTTTGGAAGGTCAGGAGTTCAAGGTCACACAGAGAGAAGGAGCCAGTGAGGGCCAGCCCATGTGATTAAAGTGTAGCAAAAACCAGGTGTGGGTGCATATGTGGAACCCCAGTATGTGGGAGCTAAGGCACAAGGATCTTGAGTTTAAAGGCAGCATGGGCTACAGAATGGGGTCAGGAAGCCTGCTGGACCCAGTGACATGCCTAGCCCCAGTCCCTGAACAAACCAGCAGATACCTCTGTCCACCACTGTGGTGGGACCAGACATGCCTGGGACTGCCAGTGAGCAGATGAGCGGCCAGAGTAACCACTCCATGTGGGTGTCTACTGGCATGGAGGGGGCTGTTGCTCTGAGAAGGATAGTTCCAGAAGGCCTTTAGTCTTTTCAAGGATGACTATATATAAGGAGCAGGACTTTGAAGTGGGTAAGATTCAGTGATTCTGAACCTATTCGAGCTAGCTTATTCAGAGCTTGAAGCAGGATAATGTGATTCACAAAGAGCCCATCTTTCCTGTGCTACATTCAGCCACTTGAGGAAGAACAGCTCTATCACAGCCCAGGAAAGGAGAGGCCTTGACTCACATGTGAGGCCAACAGTACCAGGGCTCGGTCTCCCCAGATCCCCCCCAAACCCCACTCCTGCAGGGCCCCTCTGCATAAGCCACCTTCTCAGGTTCTGTCCCTGTCCTCAGAGAGGATAAGAACTGGCTGCTCTCCTCTGCAGCCCTGGAGGCCTCCCGCCGCCCCCTCCCCCACATGCCCGGATGGCCCTCATTTGACCCTTGGCTGCCCACATGGCTGGAAATGGGAATCCTGCCACTGCGGTGGGCTTGGCAAGGCAACCTCTTTTCACTCCCCTGCCTGCCTTTCTGCTAGGCAGCCGGAACCACCACAAACGGCTCTGTTCCTCCAAAAAACACAAATAAGTTGACAAGTAAGCACTGTAGTTTGGGCTCCGTCATCAGCCTACCTCCTGCTGAGTCACTGCGGGGAAGGCAGAGCCTGTGCTGTGAACAGGCTTGGGTCTCAACTGGCCTGGACAATTGGGTTAGCCCCCCCCCCCCCGCAGATACAGACCTGCCTGGAATTCTGGAATCTCAGACTCAGCAGAGATGTGCCAGCTTCCCTGGATTCAGACAAGGCCCAGCTTTCTGGGCATTGTGGCCAGAATGACAGAACAAGGGCTCCTGTGTCCTCAACCTTGGCTTTGGTCACCTCCTGATGAGGACAGGGACAGGAGCCCTCACTGGCCTGAGTCCAGCCTCTCGCTTCTTCCTCCCAGAAGGGCTGTGAGGATGTAGGAGACACCAGGTACCTGACCTGTAATACTGCTGTGCCCAAAGCCCGGAGTGGTGCTGACCTGTAATACTGCTGTGCCCAAAGCCCGGAGTGGTGCTGACCTGTAATACTGCTGTGCCCAAAGCCCGGCCACTTCACCCCCGCACAGTGGGTCCATCCTACAGGAATCTTCCTACACTGGTTTCAGACTATCAGCCTGGATCAAGCTCCCTGAGACTCACTGTCCTGCCTCCTGAGACTCTCCTAGTACCTACTTTGCCCCAGATTCTACCGTGACACCAGGCCCTGCAGTAGCTCCTTGGGCCTGACCTCTCTCTCCAAAGTCTCTGAGTCCCACAGTGGGACAGGAGACCCTCCCCATCCATAGCTTTCTCAGATCACCTAGGTCTTCCATGTCCACATTCCAGGTAGTGTCCTAAGGGCACAATATCAGCTTAGAACCTTCTGGAGAGGGTTCCCACCCCTGGCTGGGAAGCCCCACCCCTGGCTTGGAGACCATGCCCCTGACTGGGAAGCCTTACCAGGCATTGTTTTTCCCCTGGTCCCTCCTACTCCTCAGCAGAGGACCTGCCCAGAGCACTCTTCCTCCACCTGTCCCCTTCCCATAGTACCATTTCCCCCTCTTTGTTTCTGGGGTACTGACATGGTGATGAGGAGCAGAGCCCAGATGCCTGCGTACATTCACCTCCAGAGGGCCATGCCCTGGTCTATGAAAAGGGGAAACTGTCTAGAAGATGGCTGGAGAGGTATAAGGGAGGATGCTCTGGGACAGAGGACCTCAACTAGGGGAGATTCTGCACCCCACATCTATCAGAAAACACTAGTGTCAGGAAGGGTATGGGGGGTGCTCCAGCATCTGGCAGGGACAGGCTGGGGATGGTACAAGGTACAGCCCAGGTGACACCACAGTAAGAAGGACCAGACCCCAAATGTCATGGACCCTGCGGTGATCCCTGCCTGGGGGAGGTTAAAGGTGGAGTTACTAGGCAAACTTCTGAGGCTCTGGGTGAGCTATCCACCATGGGCCTCACTGTCCTCATGTGTAAAGCAGCTATGGACAGGCTTCCCAGTGGCCTCCAAGGTATCAAGGTATGACAGAACAAAGGCACACAGATGCTGTGATCCAGCAGCACTTCTCTGAAGGCCGAGGCATTAAAAAAAAACAACCCTTGAGCTAGGCTTACCATCCTTACTGTTTCCACTCTCTCTGGGGGAAGGCCCTCCCCTGGCAGCCAGCAGCAGCAGCCAGGCCCCTGTGCCTACTCCATGGGAAACCCTGTGTGTGCAGATTATAGAAACCTGTGGGCTTCTGAGGGAGGCTCCCAGACCCTAGGTGCTAGACCTTGGGGAAGTCTGGTCGTGTGGCCCAGTCTCTGCCTGGCTCCCGTTTGCACCTGTAGCACTCTGGAGCCCCAAACCCTCTTCCTTCTCGTCCCCCAGAGAATTCGCCCTTGGTCCTGCAAAAGGCTTGGGCCAAATTCCAAGCTTGGTTCCAGCCCTGCTGTGATGAACCACGCTTATGAGCAACTTCACACACAGGATTATTCCCAGGCCCGAGCAGATGGCAGGATATTCAGAGGAAGCACCATGCATTTCAGGAAAGAGCTCAGGAGCTGGCCGCAGGAGCAGGAGGAGGGTTTGGACAATAGTCAAAGAGCCTTGTATCTCAGAAAAGAGGCGTCCTCCCCAAGAAGGAGCAGAGCCTCAAGCCTTGCATCTGGAGGCTTGGGTGCCCGGCCCCGCCGCTCCCAGCACTGCTGTGAACCTTTAGCAACCACTCTCCCTTTCAAACCCATTTTCCTACCATGAAAAAAAAATGCATCAAACCCAGGAGTCAACCTCATATGTATTGTGAAAACATTTGAAATATCCCATAACTCCAGGAAGCAAAAAGAAATCCCTGATCATCGATGACTTAGAGACAGCAGTGAGTGCAGGAGCAAGAAGAAGGAGTGACAGCAGAAAATGGGGCCCTGTGACCCCGGACGCAGAGATGAAGGCAAGCTCAGGGCCATCCTGGGCTACATGCTTAGATCCTGCTTTACAAAGACAGGAGGACCCAGAGTTACCGTTTCCAAGAGGCATAATTGGAAACCGAAGAGAATCACCTGAAAAAGTGTTATAAGATGGCTGGGAATAAAATTCATATATAAAAATCACTCATCATCTCTAGTCAGAAGAGTGGAAGGGCCCATTTATGATAGCAATGTGAAAGAAATAGTGGTAAATAAATGCAAAATTTGTGTACAAACTCTCTGTGAGGAAAATCTGAAAATACTACAAAAGAAAATTGGAAGTCTAGGACCAGCTCAGTGGTAGAACACTTGCCTAGAAAATTTTAACCAATGGAAAAAATTCTATGTTCTTGAGTAGAAATATTCAACCTAAAAAGAAATACTCAATATCACAAGGTCCTTCCTTTCATTAAGCTGTGAATTCAGGAACTGCAGGAGAAAACACTAACAGGAAGTCGTTGTTTGTCTTGCTTTTGTCTTCTGCACACACACAAATTTTAATGCTCACATGGTAAAAAGCCGACAAATAATCACAGACACTAAAACGGACCGGATGTCATGGCGGTTTGCACAGTACAGAGCTAACCCCTGGAGACAGACCAACGAAAGTCACAGACCCGTTACAGTTGACCATGCTGCTCAAGTAGGACAGTGAACAGTAAGTTTGAACGTCACAGCAGCTGGTAGATAGAGGGTGGACAGAGCAGAGTGGTGGAAGGACAGCATCTGTGGTAGTAGGACAGCATCTGTTGTGGCTGCTGTGTTTGAACACGTGGTCCTCAGCCACTGGTGCTGTCTGGGAGGTTGCAGAACCCTTAGGAGATGGAGCCTCAGTGGAGGAAGTGGACCACCAGTGGGCTTGAGGCTTCCTGTTCACCCTCTGCGTCCTGAGTACAGAGACACCTGACCAGATGGCCTGCTCCTGTTCCTTGCTGTGGTGCTTCCCCACCATGATGGACTGTGTCTTCCGGAACTGTGAGCCAAAATCAGTCCTTTCTCTTTAAGTTGTTTTAGTCTAAGTGTTTTGTCACAGCAACAAAAAAAGTAACAAAGACACTATATGTAAAAAAATAATAAAAGTGAGTTCTTGCCTCAAAAAAAATTGATCTAAACAATAGACCAGAGGCAAAATTTGAAACGAGACATGGGGGACTTTTTAAATGATCATAGACTAAAAGGCCTTCCTCAATAAGGGTAAAGCCTAGACGCCATTAGAAAATAAACAAATGTCCTATGATCATAGGACTGTTATGCATTAGGAAAAAGAATCACAAAGTCAAAACAGGCTATGAAAATATTCACAACATCCTACTTCCTTCATATGTAAAGTGTTGCTGCAAAAAATAAGAAAAACACCAAAAATTGAAATAGAAAAATTAAAAAACCATATCATCAGCTAACACATAGGAAAAGGAATGGTTGTTGCTATCTAGTATGCTCCACTTAACACAGGCCACCTGCTGCTCTGCCAGCAAGTTCCTCCTGGAAACCTGACCTCAATGTGTTTTAATCACCGCAGGGAAAAGACTGTGCAGTATTAACCTCTAGGTCAATAATGTTATTGATACTATTGAATGAAGCATGGATGAAGCCAACAGGCCTGCTAGATGCCAAGGGTCCATGCCTCATTCCTCCACAGACCCAACCCTGTTCAACATCTGCAGCAAGCCTGTGAGGTAGGTACCATGTGCCCATTTCTCAGATGAGAAAACTATAAAGCTCAAAGGACAGACAGGCCAGGAACCCAAGTCATCAGTCTGCAAAGCTCCTTCCAACCCCATCTCCGCATACACATGGTCTATAGCCTCCCTGGTAGCCTGGGTTGGCAGTGGCCAGGCAGCGGGTACTCACTTGTGCATGTAGCCCTCGGGGCCAGCTGTGAGGTTCGCCTGCATGACTGCCTGGAATTCCGTCTCGTTGCAGCAGTATTTGAAGACCGTGTTGTTATGGTGACAGCACAGGATGAAGGTTTTGTTGTCTGAGAGCCGTGGGCAATGGAACCCAAAGTGGTAGCGTCCTTTGTGGTCAGTATAAGGCTCACACACCCGGAAATGAGCAGACAGGACTGGAATACAGAGAGATACCAGGCTCGCCAGGATCCCTCAGCAGTCCGTAAGTTCAGAGCAGCGGGGACTGACAGCCTGCCAGGGTCCTTCCCTCCCTCAGAGGTCTTCCTGGTCAAGGGTGAGCCTCATAGTGACCCTGTCTGAGGGCTCTTTGGGGCCTGGGCTGAAGCTCACCAGCAGATGGCTCCCCTCCAGCAGCTCAGCCTGCAGAAGCGACAGTGCTCCCCATGTACTCCAGAGGCCATCCACTCAATCTAAGTGGCCATCTGAGATCCCACTTTACAGATGGAGAAACTGAGGCTCGGAGTCATTTGTGTGACTGAGCTGGTCACAGGACTGGAACTCAGGCTAGCCATATCTCCCCTCAAGCTTTTTTGTGAAGCTTGCTCTGGGGTGGGCTGGTTGGAGGGCATCAGTGAGCACAGAATGAGCTGAGTGTTAAGCCATATAACGGTGTAAGACCCAGATCCTCCTGTATTGAAAGTGCCAGGCCCTCCATGCCTCGTGTTCTATAAGATGTCCAGGTCCTGCTTAGGTGTCACACAGACAGTGGCAGGGCTGTGCTGGCCCAGGTCTTCCCTCCCTAGCCCACAAAGGAACAGCCCTATGCAGCCCACAGAGGAACAGCCCTATGCAGCCCACAGAGGAACAGCCCTATGCAGCCCACAGAAGAACAGCCCTATGCAGCCCACAGAGGAACAGCCCTATGCAGCCCACAGAGGAACAGCCCTATGCAGCCCCAGCTCTCTGTAAACAGGCCCAGCCAATAGTGATAAACAGGAGCTGAATAATAGGGCAATGGGAACCTGGAGCTCCAGTCTCTGGCTTAATTAGTGTCTTCACAAAGGGCTTCACTGGTGCAGGCGTCTCCGGGCAGGGAGGCCCTGGTTTCTCAGAGCTCCTGCTCAGGAAGCACTGCCTACAGATAGATTATTAGACTGCAGCCCACATGGCAGGGCCGGAGCACCACTGCAGAGGACCCCAGCCAGCCAGCTTGCAGGGGCGGGCACCCCAAGAGATGGCTCCCAGGCTAGCTTTGAGTGGCCCATTCTCAAAGGGCAGCTCCTTTCCTTGTGAATGCAAGCAGGGGAGGCAGCCGTACAGGCCGGTACCCATCCTTGATCTTGGGAAGAAGAGCCCACAGGGGGTCACAGAGGCCCCTGGGTGTGATGCCCAAGGAGAGACCCACAGAGTCCCATTCATTCCCAAGGTGCAGAAGAGAAAAGCCAGACTCAGCCTCAGCTCACAAAGCTTTCTTGACAGATGGAGACTCTACGGCCCCTCCAAACAGAGCTCTGGAGTGGACCCGTAGTCGATCCCAGCAGGCCTCCCAGGGCACGCATGCACGTGAGCCTAGAGGCAAGGGGTGGGGGCACTCATACCCCACACTCCTGGGCAACTGAAGCCCTGCCATGGCTGTGCACATGCATGGCACCTGGGGCCGCAGGCACACCCCGCGTCTGTGTCCAGTGCAGGACTCCAAGCACACTGTTGAAGGACTAAGCCTGGCTCTGGGCCTGGCTTTATGGCCACAGGACAGATCATGGGGAGGAGGAAATGGTGAACAGGTCTTCCAGGCTGAAAGTACAGCCCAGCACCCAGTGCACAGCCCCACAGCTACCCCTGGAGGCTCTGCCCATCGACCTCCATCACCTGCCAGTGGCCGGAGGCCCTGCCGCTTCCCAGGGCCGAAGGAGCCCTGGGCAGAGCAAGACCTCGGGGGTCCTGGTGAAGACGCCGAGTCCTTGGTTTCACTGGGGAAAGATCTGCAACCCCTGTACTGGGGGCTCCACTTGCTCACTGTAAGGTGCAGGTTCTCCTCCTCTGGCTGGTGTGGGTCCCAGGCCCGGACCAGACTCCGAGTGCTGTATGCTGAGCATGGTAAACCCCTGGCTCTGAAGACGCTTGAAGGGTCAGCTCCTCTCCAGAGTGTGACCCTCGGCCACTTGCCTTCTCTCAGTCCCTTTCCTCATTTTCAACATGAAGTGACGGTTCTTCCCTCCTCCTGAACTGTGAGGACAGGCTGTCCATCACACTGGGGCATCGGAAGGGGAAGAGCTGGGAGGGGAAGGGCTGCTCCAGACTGCCTACTGTGCTGTCCTGGAAGTCCCTCCCCTGTGCTCACTCCCCATGTCCCCACCCCAGCTCCTTTCCCTACCCCAGACCCCATCTCTATTCCAGCCCATCCTCACCCCAGCCCCTCTCCCCTCCCTAGCCCTCTGTCCTCACCCTAGCCCCTTCAGTCTCCCTCCAAAGGGTAGGAAAAGAAGCCATAACACTGGGGCAATGGCTTGGCAGAGTGAGAGGGTGTGAGGAGGGTTGGAGGAGAGAGGAGAAGCAGAGAGAGGTGAGAGACAGATACATGAGAGAGACAGACACAGACACATAAGAGAAACAGAAGACAGACAAAAACACACACAGGCAGAAATAAAGACAGAGACAGAGACAGACAGGAGAGACATACTCAGAGAGAGTTGGAAAGATGTACAGAGAGAGAGGCATAGGACATGAGAGATGGTTGGCAGGGCTAGGCTTTGACTAGGCCCTAGTTGGCACTGCTGGGCTGCCTTTGCTCCCGGTAAGGAAGGTTTCTCTTGTCATCTCTAGTTTGGAGGCATAAAGGGCTTGGTTCCCATGAGTCCAAGCTTGCATGCAGTGTCAGCCCAGAAACTAGGAGGGCGGCCTCAGGAGGGCGGCCTCAGGAGGGCGGTACCAGGAGGGTGGCCTCAGGAGGGCAGTACCAGGAGGGCGGTACCAGGAGGGCAGTACCAGGGGGGCGGTACCAGGAGGGCGGTACCAGGAGGGTGGCCCCACTGCCCATGCCTTACTGGTCTCTGAACCCCGGCTCTTCCACCAGCTATGTCCTCCGAACCCTGGCTCTTCCACCAGCTATGTCCTCTGCCAAGTGTGTTCCTTCTCTCAGTCTCAGTTTCTTACCCAGGAAAGTGACAAGTTGGCATTGTTTGACTTGTAGAACTGAGGGGACAAGTGTGAGTGTCGATCCCTAGCAGCCCCACCTACCACAGCACCCAACAAGCCTCAGCTTATCAAAGAGCTGTGGGACATCATGGGGGATTAAAGGCAATCCTACCCTGTCAGGACACAGAACCACAGTTGCAGCCTGGCTCCAGAGGGATCCCCACCCCCCTGTCACTGAACCCCACAGAGACTTTACCTGCGGGAAACAGCAAGGAGAAGACAGCGAGCACGTTCCGGGACCACTGGCCACAACTGGTCATCATCCGGCTGGCATTGACCCGTCCGGCGCTGCCTGTGTAAAACAGAGAGGTGGGGGGCTGTCTCCCTGCACTGGCTTTGTTGCCCACAGTGGGGGATGAACAGAACAGACAAGCCAGCAGCAGCAGCAGCTGGTGACAGGGAGCAAGCAAGCCCAGAGCAGAGGACACAGAGGATGGAAACACCTCCATCCAATGTCCTCTCTGGAATGAAGGACCTTCCCCAGCAGCCCTGTCACCTCCTTCACTTTTCATGGCAAAATGAGCTTGATTAAGTGGTAGAAATTACTCAGCATAAGACATGCACCCAGAGGAAGGGGTGATGGCATCAAGTAGCAGGACACCTCTGGGGTCCAGAGCCAGCCGCCCTGCTGTGATTCTCAGGGTGACATCCATTGACCTTCCAGGCATTAGGGACACTGCTGAGGAATGAGAAGAGACAGATTGAAAGAAGTGCTCCCCAACTTCGGATATCCCACCATAGAATCCACAGCACTGAAGAGTGAGGGTGGACAGTGTGTAGAGGATTCAGAGTGCACCCCCAAAGAACCGGCCCAGGAGTCCAGCAACTGAACCAGGGAAGTAACCTCAAACATTCACAGACATGAGGGAATAAAACAAAAATATGAGGAACACACACGGTGGAGTATACTCGGACTTAAAAAAGGCAGATGGGGGCTGGAGAGATGGCCTAATGGTTAAGAGCGCCGACCGCTCTTACTGAGGACCCGGGTTCAATCCCCAGCACACACATGGCAGCCGAGAACTGTCTGAAACTCCAATTCCAGGAGAACTCCAGTTCCAGGGGAATCTGACACCCTCTTCTGACCTCCGTGGCATTGCACTACACGGGTGCACAAACTTGCATGCAGACAGTACATTGATACACATACAGAAATAAATAAATGCCGGGCGTGGTGGTGCACGCCTTTAATCCTAGCACTTGGGAGGCAGAGGCACGCAGATCTCTGTGAGTTCGAGGCCAGCCTGGTCTACAGAGTGAGTTCCAGGATAGCCAGAGCTGCAGGGAGACCCTGTCTCAGAAAGACCAAAAAAAAAAAAAAAAAAAAGGCAGATGGGTTGGCACTGTAGCTCAGTGGTGGAGTGCTTAACCGTGCATGCAAGAGGCCCTGGGTTCAATCCCCAGTACTGTAAAAATAGGCCAAATAAATAAATAAATGGAGGCTCTGACATATACCAGGCTAAATAAGCCAGGCCCAATAAGGCAAACACGGTGTGATCCCACTTGTTCACAGAAAGTGCCCAGAAGAGTTAGATATGTAGACAGAGAATGGTGAGCAGGTGCTGGATGCTGCCTGGGTAGACCTCATGGATCCTCTCAGTCTGACTCCTGCCCCTCCACATGGTTCTAATGCCCCTAAGGCAAGGCTCAGCCTCCCCAGGACAGGCCAGGAAAATACCCAGATGTGTTTCCAGCCACATCCTTCTTCAGAGGAAGGATGCTGTCAGGCCACAGACAAGAGCCGCTCTCATAGACCACACTGCCCTGGGCTCCTTCCTACTCTCTTTCAGCTACCCTGGGGCCATTCTGACCTCAAGCACTCTCCTCTTGGTCAAGAAGGGCAAAGAGGACCCAGCTGGGGCTCCCTTGAGGAGTTCTACATCCTGCTTCCAACGGGAGGGGTCAGAGTCAGGGTTAGCTGAGGGGCCAACCCAGCGGTTGGAAACTTTAGCTCCTAAAGGCATGTGTGTGTACAGCCCTGGCCTCCCAACACCCCTAGACTCCCAAGTGGTACCTCTAGCCACAGATGTTGGCCTTGGGAAGCTTGGTTGGCCAGAGAATAGGAATGGCTGACAAATGTCAGTAATATTTGAGTCTTAGCATGATGATTCCTTTTTTTTTCTTTAATTTTATTTATTTTTGTATGTGTATGAATGTACTGTCTGCGTGTAGGTCTGTGCACCCGTGTCGTGCAATGCTGCGGAGGTCAGAAGAGGGTCTTGGATTCCCCTGGAACTGGAGTTACAGATGGTTCTCAGCCGCCATGTGGGTGCTGGGGATCGAACCCGGGTCCTCTGCAAGAGCAGTCGGTGCTCTTAACCGCTAGGCTATCTCTCCAGCCCATGATGATTCCTAACAGTAGTGTCCCTCAAGGCCCTGAGGGACTCCTGGTAGCCCGCTCGGCCCTCTTCCACTACCCAATGTTCTCCCTAGGCTGTAAGCTGCTTAGTGCTCTGAGCCTGGCTTCCTGCTCCTGGCCCTCCCAAGAGGATGCTCAGAGATTAAAGCATTTGAGAGTGCTTAAAAAGGGTTTCCGGCTCTGCAAACTACACTGTGGACAGAGAGCATCTCCCCACTGAGATGCCCATGCCATCTGGGGGGAGGGGTCTCACACCACAGACTCAGGGAAGGCAAGGCCTGGAGAGCCCGAGCCTGGTTTCCAGATGCCAGGTCCTCTGGCCTGTGGGGTGGGGCTGTCCTACTTCCAGCTCTGTAGCTTGAGCCTAAGTCTCGGATTTGTTGGGTTTGCAAGATGAGGATGGCCACTGCAGCCTCTCCCGTAGCTCCAGGTCCTTGCAAAGTCCTGATATATTGGCTGTTGTTGGAGCCACAGAAGCGCTGCCCCCTCCAGGATGTCTGCTCTGGTTGCAATGTCAGGGAGCAGCTTGCCCTTCACCCAGACCTGTGGCATCCCTCCTTTCCTGTCACCAGTGTGTTAATTCATTAATTCATCCCCTCCCCCACCCAGACACACTGAGACAGGAGGTAAACTGGGCTCAGAATTTACTCCACTCCCCAGCCTCAGGGATCATGTGGATTCCCAGGGAGCACACGGGACAGATCTCCTCTAAGAGTTATAGCTCTGTGTTCCAGCACTTAGAAGACTGGCCAGGGCCTGGGCTGGACTCTGGGGACATGGAAGAATAAGTCCTTGTCTTCACAGTGGACTGTCCAACCTCCTAGGGCTCATCCCTGATTCCTGTCTGGCCAGAAGACTCATAGGACCAGGGCCTGGCTCCAGGGCCCGAGCAGAGGGCTCAGCTTAGGGGTCCCAGTCCTGTGGGAATCTAGGCCTGTAAGACCCCAGTCTCTGCATACCAGTCCTCTCTGGAGCAGTAAGATGTTGCCATCCTCAGGGCCAGCTGTGGGGACAGTTAAGACACCCAGCAGGTGCTCCTAAACAACCCTGCAGCAAGGTCTGGCGCCGGTCTAGCTTGTGAAGGTCCAGTTGAACCTGTCCCCTTGCCCACACTGAGTACAACCCGAAAGAAGTCAACAGGCCACGTAAGCCACTGTCCTGTGGCTACTGCCAGTAGTGGCAAGCCTGCCGGGCATGCACAAGGCCGGGGTTCAGTGCCCAGCCTGACTGTTTCCGGGACACAGGGTGGCAGTAGGGTACAGGGAGAGCATATGTAGGGTCTTGCTCCCCAAGGCAACGGGGCCATGGCTAGAAACCCAATTCTGAGGGTAAGAAAGCCTGCTGTGAATTAGGGGAAGCTGCAGAGAATCCCTTCTCCCCTCTTTAGCCCTCCCTACTGCTTTCTCTCCTGCTCCCTTTCTTCTTCATGCCCACCCCTCAAGAGCCGTCTAAGAGCCTAGCAACCTCAGATCATGCCATCAATTGCAGTGACATCCAAAAGGCCAGGCCATCACTGGGCTCCTCTGTGTGTTTGCATAGGGAGCCTGGGCCTGGATTTAAAGCCCTGATGAGGAGAGCATGTCACACAGTCAGTGTGGTGGTTTGAATGAAAATGTCCCCCATAGGGCACAGTATTTAAAGTACAAGCACATCAGTAAGGGTTTCCTTCTGCATAAGGTTTTTTTTTTGTAGTGTAATGTCTTAATCATAGTCTACCATCAAATATTTTAGGAGTATCCTTAATGTTTAGATAGTATATTAGCAGCATGCAATAATTACATCGTAAGTTCTCAAGCAGAGGCAGTCTATTGCAAGGACCTTCTTTGCTACCAGTTATCATAGACTGTTTAAAGTTAGAAAACTGCATAGCAACACTGAATACTATAGAAATGCACTTTGCTCAGTAATACTTGAGTTGTTGCAATATTAGATTATCCATTTGGTTGTTACAGAAAATCCTTAACTGTAATTGATGGTTGTTGCCATAATAGTATATTGCCTGTATTTCTACCTCTAGTAATGGGCTTTATGTGCTAGATATCAATATCCTTGAGCCTGGGCAAGTGCACAAGCCTTTTTAAAAAGAAACATGGTTTACTTGCACAAAACTGATCAGATCTGAGAGATCGTTAATGCCCTTGGACTGGTTTTTGTGAGTGTGAAACAAATGGTGAGAATTTGAATTGTTCCATTATAGTATTGTAATTAAGTCTACTTAATTTATCAAATCATGTTCATGCCCTGATTTTATATACTTGTATCTATCAACAAACATTGTGATACTTAAAAAAAAAAAAAGAAAATGTGTCCCATAGGCTTTAGTATTCAGACATTTTGTCCCCAGTTTGTGATACTGTTTTGGGAGATCTTAGAAGGTATGGCCATGCTAAAAGAAGGACGTCACTGGGGGCAGGCTTAGAGAGTTCAACAAGCCTTGCAGTCTCCAGTGGCTTTCAGCTTTCTGTGCTCATTGGAAGATGTGAACCTCAGCTTTCTGCTCCAGCTCCCCACCATGCCTTCCACCACAGTGGACTCTAATTCCCTGGAACTGTAAATCAAATAAACTCTTCCCTTTATAAGTTCCCTTGGTCATGATGGTTTTATCACAGCAACAGAAAAGTCAGATACCTCATCTGAGACAGTGGGTACCAGCCTCTGCATGTCGTCCTATTGGAGAGGGGGCAGGGGATGAGAGAGTGTCTCTCCTCTGCCCTGCCTCAGGTGCTGTGACACCCCAAAGGCTGCTGCCATGGTCTACCTTATGCCAACTGAGTCTGCTGAGCAGGCTCTTCTCCGATCAGCAACATATTATCTCAGCTAATTGCCACCCTAATCCAATGCTCAGACCAGTTCAGCAAGGAGGAAAGGGAGGTTCAGAGAGGTGGAGTGGCTCATTCAGTCTCACACAATCACCGAGCCACTGAGCCAGGAGCTAAACAGGGCTCTACTTCCCAGTGCCAAGGCAGTGTGGAGGGTCTATGAGGCCTCCAGGGTGCCTGGCACCCAGCTCATCTGAGATTTATCCCCATGTATCCTAACACTTTGAAAGTTGGTCAACTGCCCAAAATGGTAGCTCTGCCACCAGCAATAAAACTTGACAAACTGAAGAGCCATATGTGGAACTTCCCTGGGTGGGGTTTGACAGGGCATGTGTTACTTCGGCCCACCCTCTCTGTGGGTCAGCTGGGGACTGCTGTCCCAAGATTTTGGGTTATTTTTAAACACTGAATTTGGCAAGGCTGGGAAGAAAGGGAGCAGGGCATGTGAAGAGGAACAGAGCAGAGTAGATGGGTCAGACCCGCCAGGGACAGGCCTGTTCTCCCAGCCAGGCTCCAGGAGGCTGGGAGAGAAAGGAAAGTGGAAGGACTAGTTAATTGCCTGAGGCCCTGACACCCAGCAATCTTGGGGGTATCCTGTCACCTGTCCTCAGCAGGCCTGCCTGCTGGGCAGGGTCAACATATCCCCTCTGGCTTGGAGAATTGGGGTAAACCAGACCTGCAAGTGAGCTTAAAGACCAGCCATTTTGCCTTGGGCCTATTTCCTGGGTCTTCTACCTAATGTAACTGTACCCCTAGTGACCTGCGGCAGGCAAGCTATGGACTCCCTCTTCCTCTGAGCCCTAGAACATGGGTAGAAAGGTGGATTCCCTGAAGGTAACGACTCTGCTCCCACCCCTGAGTTTAAGCAACTGCTGGTGGGGACCCAGAGGCTTTGCCCCCGCTGCCCTTCCCCCACTTGCCCACATCAACCCTATCCACAAGGCCCAGGCCAATGTCACTTCACCTCTGTATCTGCTTCAGTCACCCACCTTCCCCTGACCTAAGACTATAGTTCTGCGAACACAGAATGAGTCTCCCCAGGGGGCCATGCACAGTGCTCTGCAAACCAGACAGACAAGGCCCTACAGTCATGGGCTGAAGGTCCTGGTGGGGACAGGCATGTGATTAGTGGTGACTGAACATGGGTTCGACTACCAGAAATACTAGTCATGCTAGTGTCGTATAAATTATTAATCCCAGCAAGGCTGAGCCATCACAAGTCCTCACACAGTCCTGTGGGTAGTAAGGCAACTGAACCAGGTAGGAACCACAAAAAGGACAGGGGAGCACAGAGGTGGTCTCACCCACCTGGGCTGAGCACATCTCCTCACCCATAATGGTTCACTATCCCAGGCCATGCCAGAAGAGGTATGGCAATGCCAGAAGCCAGGGTGGCAGGCCGCACAGCCAGTTAAGGGACACACACAGGTCAAGATAGCATGTGTGCTCAACATCTGCATATCAGTTGTGTATAACTGTGCATACATAGAAGAAGTACATAGGAATACACACAACCCTACAACCTAGTGGTAGGTACATACGTTCATGCTAGGTCTGGGTTTCCCAGAATTCCAAGGGACACACAGATGTCCACTTCCTCCAGAGGCTATAATCTGATGACCTCTCCCCCTGTACCTGAGGTCCCACCACATGGCTATAAAGGGGTGTGCCTCAGTCGCCATCTTGCTGACTAACCCATCATATACTGACAGGTAGTCAGTCTTGGCAATTTCTAAAGTAAATATGTTCCTGGAGTGACTAAGCCTCATGTGCCTGTTTTTTTTATTGGGGGTTTATGCCATTATAATCTAATGGTTCACAATTCTCCAACAGCGCACATACCCTTGTGCATGCACATCATGAGTGACAGTTGTCACTCAAAATCCTTGACCTTTCCCCAGTAGTCTGATGTTCATTTGTGAATTCTGATTTCTAGGACAACACATACTGGGAACTCAGGAGAACATACAGTGAGACAGAACACAGATCAAAGCTTGTCCTGCTGACTCCCTCAGGAACGACTTTGTGTTCCCTCCAAGGCAGAGGAGCAGCAGCAGAGATGAAGAAACACAGGGCCACCTGCCTGGCCGCAAGTAGGGTGCAAGCCCCACATCACTCATACACCTGGCCAGGACCACAGCTCTGGCACACTGTTGAATGGGGCAGAGAGTGTGGCACCCAGTAGGCACGTCATAGCCCATTGTTGAGTGCACCCATGATCTCCTTATCTAAAACCAATAACCTAGAGCTCAGACGGGCCAAGCCACATGTCCAGGGCAGTTCACCCTAGGGCTGCTCAGCTCTGACCAGGACTCAGCTTGGTCAGAGTGCTACGGGCTCTGCCTTAGTGTGTGTGGCCCTGAATAGGTGCTTTGGGTGTTGGGTTAGTTGGGAGATGCAGAGGGAGGTGCTTCACAGGGCACCTGTGCCACCCATTTTGCGGTAGTAAAGACAGACTAGGGACCGGAAGCTGCAGGGCCAAGGCTCATAGTGGGGCAGCCCATGTAGCGTTTCCCAGTTGTGACCATTAGGTCCAAGAGAGGCTAAGATGTGTGTGCGTGTGCGTGCATGCACATTTATCAGTATCAGAGTGTGTGTGTTTTGGTGTTTTTCTGTGTGTGTGTGTGTGTGTGTGTGTGTGTGTGTGTGTGCTTGTATTGATGTGTATGTATGAGGGTGTGTTGTATATTGGGGTGTGTACTGGGGTGTACCAGGGTGCATGTGTGTGTTGGAGGGTGTGTATTAGGGCATGTGTGCATCAGGATATTGGAGTCTATCGGTGTGTGTGTCTGTGTGACGGCCATGCTGCTGCTGCCCCAGCAGTCCCTGCCCAGCTCTGCTGCCTCTGTCTGCTTGTTTAGCCCCAATAATCTCCCCAGTGCATCCTGGTAAACAGCTTCCCAGCCTGGCAAGGACTCCCAGAGTCTAAATCCCCCTTTATGTTTTAGGTGCTAAATAAGCATCCACTCCCCACAGAATACAAATTCTACCAGCATTCAGCCTGGACACCAGTGACACTTTGCTCTAAAGAACCATCTAGATGAGTACAGTGGAATCCATGGAGGCATGGAGAAACAGGGTGGCTCTATCAGCCAGTGGCCCAGCTGGGAGTGACCCGGGCCTTCAGCCTCATCCTCACCAGGATTCCCTGCACCCGCACTGGCTCCTTCTCCCTGCACCACCCTGTTATGTTACCCTTTCTTTCCATGAGCTGCCAGGTGTGTCTGACTGTGGAGCCTGCAGCTCACCAGTGACCCAGAGTCATCTCCTGTCTCTCTAAGCCCCCCTTTCAGAGAATAGTTCAGTTCATATCCACCTAAGGCTCCCGTCCCTCAGCAAGTGATCCCCACCCAGGGGGGACCAGTCCCTGGAGGGTCCAAGCTCTGAGCCTGTCTGTTTCAACATTCCCCCAGACCAGCTCTGCCTATCTCTTGCTAGATACCTGAGGGAAGCTCCCTGGCCATCCATTTCCTTAGGAGAGGAAACTGAGGCCTAGGAAGGGAGGTTGTAGGGAGGGCATGGCTGACCTGCTTTCCAGTCCTACTGAAGGGCTGAGTGCTCTGGTCTCCTGGGCACATTAACTCCCCACGTGGCAGAACCTGAGCCTGTTTCCTGCCTTGTAACAAGGCAGGACCCATCCAGAGGGCTGGAAGGGTGAAGGAGACCTGGCATTCTCTCATCCACTCATCCATTCATCCTTCACATGGCATGACAGACTGGCCTGAGAACTACAGACATGGCAGGGGGCTAACTGCATGGGAGTCCTGGGGCAGAGGGAGGGCCCAGTTTGCCTAGGGGGAGAGCCTGCACCTGAGGTTTGGTGGGTAAGCTGGCATGGGCCAGAAGAGGACAGGAGTCGTTAGAGAGAACACACCCCCCAGCAGTGAGCCTAGCCGTGCCAAGGCCCTGAGGTGAAGTGTTGCCCAAGGAGCAGGGAAGGAGAGGCAGGGAGGCAAGGCTGGAGCTGTAAGTAGAGGGGTGCCAGGTGCTTTTTCAGAGTCATCCCATAACACCCAGAGAGCATGTGCACTAAGAGGTCAAGGAGGTTGAGGAAAGGACCAGGAAAGAGGAGGCGAGGCTATGCACTTGAACCACTGATGCTTAAAGGAGAAGGGTTTGGGAGGTGGCTTTGCCCATTACCCAAGTAGGCCTGGCTCTGTGCTCCCATGCTCTGCCTAGAAACACTAGGCTGGCCTGTTGGCCTATTCATACAGTAATAAAAGGCCATCCCTAGACACTGGGAAACAAGGTGATACCATGGAACAGGACATGTGTCCAAGGAACAGAGAGGGTCAGAATTTTCCCAGTGTTGCACAGCATGGGGTACTGGGGCTGAGACCTGAGCAGGTTATGAGCTAGTGTCTGTGCACCCCCACAGGGCTCTGGCTCTTCAGTGCCCAGGCCCCTGCCACTAGCCACAACCATCTTTCATTCTTCTGTAAACTTCCACAAAAATGTTGGCTACCTGCAAAACTCTGTGAATGGGTGTCTACACTTCTGGCTATTGTCCTTCTGTGGTCACTGGCCTCTCTCCTGGCTCAGTAGCCACTCGCCCTAAACTTCAAGAAAGGCAAGCGCTGGGAAGGGCCTTGTATAGGCAAAGGAGGTTTGCAGCCTGCCACCCCGCCCACCACTGCTAGAAGGAATTCTGCTACTTGCAGGGCTGGGAGGGGCCAGGCTAAGAATGGCTGGAAGTAGTCACCAGTGACCCCAAAGCACCATCTCCACAAGTCAGGCTCCAGGTCTGAAAACCCACCAGCTGGGGCTCCCATACACCTGAAGCCCCTAGTCCCAGCGTCAGGGGTAGATGGGAGTCAGGGTGCCACTATATGGGCTCTCCTCCACCCCACTGTTCCAAGGGGGGCATAGGTTGCAATTAGCCCACTGCTGACAATGTGGACATATGTCTGGGGTGCCAAGGGGCAAGCAGGGGCCCTGGCTGGGAGGTCAGAGTTGGGGAATCCATACTGGCCTGGACTCTCCAAGGTCTTGTCTCTATGCTGGCTGTCACCATCTCCCAGCCATCCAGCCTGTCACCTGGAGCAGGGGGCCTCTCTATAGGGAAGGATACCCTCTCCTGCTGTCTGAGTGAGACACTTCAGTGTTTCCTGTCTGGACATGACTCAGATCCCCACAGCCTAGCAGGCACACAGCTCCTGCTCTGGGCAGGCAAAGCCACCACACATCACCCCACCTCACAGGAGGCCTCTATGTGCCCCACCCCTCAGCCTTCCCAAGGCTGGCATTCTCACAGTAGCCTGCACTGCCACTCCTGGGTCCTGGTGCTCCCTCCCGCCACTCCTGGAATCCAGCTGCCTGGGATGAGCCAGCCAGAGATAATAAACCTTTTTATCCTTTTTGGCAGGCAGCACGCACTGGCCTTCGTATCCTTATCTAGTCACTGTCCAGATGGACTGTGGCAGCCCAGAGGGCCAGCCACCACACAGGGCACACAAACATGTGACAGCCTTGCTGTGGAAGGTTACATCATCCTTGCAGTTGTTGGGGTGCTATAGTGATCCCCACTGTATAAATGAGGGCACGGGCTGGAAATAACATGCCAGGATAGCTTGTAGCTGAGCTAAGACCTAAACCAGCACACTTGGCAAGGACTCCCAAAGCACAGAGGAAGAGAATGGGGTGTCCACAGGGGACTGAGAGCCTGGGGAGGGTCCACATGGAGATCTTTCTGCCACAGTCAGCAAGGTGAGAGCCTGCCTCCCCACCTCTGTATGAGACTATCTGAGACTTGCAGGAAACAAGGAGCTCTGAGCTTGGATCTGAACTTGGATCTAGGTTCAAGTCTCGGTTCTGCCACCTGCCCCTTGGCCTCTGTGTTTGTCTCTGCTCCAGGTGGCCTCCAGGTAGCCTCCAAAGGACCAGGGCTCAAGCACCCATGGGCCACGGAGGTACAGATGTAGTAACCATAGTAGGATCCTCTTCTTTCCCTGTGACAGAGGCCGAGCCACTAGGAAAGCAGCCAGCATGCCAGTTGTATGAGGAGCACCAGAAGGGGCCTGAGGAGGCCACTGTACCACGTCCTGCATCCTCTTCCCCAAGATGCTGGGTCTGAGAAATGCCACCAACGATTCTTCTGGCTGAGCAAAGGCCCTGCTGGCCTGGAGGCACCTGGAGACAGCCCAAAGGAGCAAAGAGGAAAATGCATGGAGGATGACCCCAGCCTCCCCAGATGCCAGGGAGGCAGCTGCACCTGACTATTCCTGGACACCCTTGTTTTGCAAAACAAAGGGACATTTAAATCCTCAAGACCGAATTCAAATAGACAGGCTTTTACAAGCCTACAGACAGCTGTGAAATCTGCATCTATTTATTCAGAATACATCTGGCCATGATAAGGGCCGCGGGGAGAGTGGAGGGTGGGGGGGTGGGTCACAGAGGAGCTGAGGCCAGGCCCCGTAGAGGACAGATGGCTAGGGATGTCTGCTTATCAGGAGCAACCAGATAAACATCTTGGGCACAGCACAGATTCCGAAGGGAGAGAGCAAGGGACCAGGGTCGATCCAGTTCCACAGCTGAGGCCCCAAAAAAGAGTAGAGAGAGAAGCCCGACATAAAAATAAGAAACAGAGGCACAGTGGGTGAAGTGCTCGCCACGCAGGTGTAAGGACTCTGGATCCTCAGCATCCAGGTAAAAAGCCAAGCCTGGGGCTGAGTGCCTGTAATCCTAGCCCTGGGAGGCAGGGAGAGATGGATCCCCGGGATCAATGCCCTCCCCAGCTAGGGAGTTCTGGCTGAATTCAATGAGAGATGCTGTCTCAGAAAGAAGGTAGAGACGAAGTTGAGGAAGATGCCCGACACTGAACTATGGCTTCCATACCTGCACACACTCACATAAACCACACATACAAATACAAAATTATAGAATAGTAACCATTGTTATGCAAGAAGAGTGCCCAACACCGGGCTGGAGTGATGGCTCAGCAGTTAACAGCGCTGACTGCTCTTGCAGAGGACCCAGGTTCAAATACTGGCAGCTAATCCTGGCTTCTTCGGGCATTGCACACATGGGTGCACTTATTTAAGTGCATAAAGGCAAATACATATTTAAGGCAAAACACTCATACACATAAAAATGAATGAATGAATGAATCTTTTAAAAAGTAACAAGCAAAAAACAAAAAGTGACAAGCAGGCACATCTCTGCATGTAGTGGAGGTCCGTGGGGAACCCTAGAATCCCATAAGGCTGTGCTTCCTGCAGCTGGAGCAGGAATGTTTTGAACCCAGGCAGGACTTGTCCCCACAGGGATCCCCACCTTCCTTCAAGTGAACCCCAGCACCCTATCCCTTTGGTCAGAAACTCTCTGCCTCAGTTTCCTCCTCCGTCAATCAGGGACACCAAGACCCAGATGTCCTCATATCTTACAGCTTTGATTTGACCCATGGGCCTCCACCCTGAAGAGCCCAGCTCTCTTCTTACCGGCCCAATGGAACAACTGGCCTCCGGGGGGCTGGGCCTTTACTCCGCAAAGTGCTGCAGAAGATGAGCCACAGGAACAGCTGCCTACACTGGGGGCAGTTACCCTCACCCAGCCCTGAAATCCTCACCTCACCTCAGGTGACTCAGAGGCCTGAAGGGATGTTTTTGCAATCTGCCCTCCCTCTTGGCCTCCCAAGAAATCATGCCTGAGGGGAGAGATGTGGACCTGGACCAATGGTGGGAGGAGAAGCCCTGCTCTATGGGTGGCAAGCAGGGAAATCCTAACCCCACAAGCCCTCAGCCCAAGAGGGGCCAAGAGGCTCATTCTAAGATCTGCCTGAGGGGGGCGCTGCTCCTTGTCCTCTGTGTGGATCCAGACTAGGAAGACACCAGAGTGGCTGGCTAGCTTGGCTGTTGATGCTCGCTGGTTTGGGACTGTGAGCAAGTCAGGAGCCCATCGCAGCCTCTGTGTCCCTGTCTGTCTAATGGGGATAGTGTCTAGATTCCAGTTTGATCTGCAATGTGCCCAAAGAGCATGCATTAAAGGCTTAGCCTAAAAAACAAAAACAAATAACAAAAAACAAACAAACAAAAAAGGCTTAGCCCCCAACATGGCACTAGTTGGGGGTGGGGCCTCCTGGGAGGTCCTCCAGCCCCTGGAGATGTCCCCTGGGAGAGGATTCTGGGACTTCAGCTCCTCTTCTTCCTCTTCCTCTCTTGTTTCCAGCCAGGAGGTGAAGGGGTTTCTTCCACCAAACACTCCTACCATGGACCCCAAGCAAAAGAGCTAACTGAGATCTCCAGTATGATTAGCCCAAATAACCTTTCCTTGTTTCAAGTTCTTTGTCTTGGGTATTTGTTGCAATAGGGAAAGCTGACTAATATAGGGGGATGGGCCAGGGTGGAGGGAGGGACCCAGACAAGGATAATCACTGTGCCTAGTTTGGGGGACTCAGCTCAGGACTCTGATCCTAGACCCACCAGGTCAGAATGAGGTCAGGGGCTCTTCCTCCTTCCCCTATTTCCAGCAGATTCCAATGTTTGCCGTGGTTCAAGCACTAGGGTTAGATCAGAGGCTGAGTCACTTTTCCTTCAGACAGCTTTCTCTGGCTGTACAGGTCACTCAGTATGTCAGCCCTGCAGGGCGAAGTGCTACAGAAGTGATAGTGAAAGGGGGTGGGGTGGATGCTGTGTTCCAATAAAGTTTTATTAACACAAACTGGCAGTCCCACCTTCAACCCAGCAGGCCCTCCTCTCCAGGGGCTGTAGGAGGTGCCATCTCTGGACAGCCCCATCCTGCCTGGGAATCAGGCCATGTCTACAGATAGGGCTGAGCTGCCCTGGGTGGGAGCACCCTCTAAGGAGCACATTCCAGTGAGGGAGCTGGAAGGAGGGAGCACAGGGAGTGGGGAGGGGCGACAAGGCCAGCCATAACAAACCAAGGCACCAAGGCGACTAATTGGCAGCAGCTGCTGTTCTAACCGGAGACTTGTCAGCTATGATAAAGGGAAGTTGCCCTTGGGCAAACCAACTTCAAAATTATGCAAATAGGGCCACTGCAGAGACCACAGGGATGGTGCAGAGAGGCCCTCCGCCCTGACAGTCACTGTTAGCCCTACTGCCAGACTGGAGGACTATGGCCACCCGTGTGCACCTGTCCCCAAGCCTAGGCCAAGGCTGGTGTTAATGAGCCTCTACCCACACTCTCTGTAATTGGTACGAAAGCCTCAGAGTGGGGGGTGGTGAGCCACCATGAACTAGGCAAGCCTGGATGGCCCTCTGAAGAGCGGCACCTGCCCCACCGATGACCTACAACCTGGTCACTGGCATAACTGGGCCAGACCTGCCTGTTATCCAGCAGGATTTCCTGAAGGCTTCAGGGAGGCTCCTGTCCCCCTCGCTGAATGTGCAGTCTCCCACTGACCCCAACCGTTCTCCCAAGCCCAGCCTGAGCAGGCAAGAGTCTCTCCCTGCTTCCTTACAGTCCTCCAGCCTCTGGAACCTATGCCTGCCAGGCCCCAGACAGATCCCTTCAGCAGCCTGGCCCCATACCCCCACCTCAGCTTGCCACCTCCTTGGCCTGCCTTTCACCCCAGAAGAGTGAGTCACTGGGCTGGAGGGAGTAGAGGGTATAGACAGAGGGGAAGACCCCACGTCCACACCCCAACCAGACACCAGCTTAGACACAAATGTCCTGTCTCAGCCGACAGTTCTGGGGGCGCCAGGCCATCTGACTCAGGCATTTACTGGGATGACTGGGTCCAGTAAGGAGCTTCCCTTAGGACGAGATCAAACTGGTATGACTACTTGCTTGTGGGAGAGACCCAGCCCCCAGGAGCTTTCCTCTGGGTCAGAGCCCGGCCAGGGGTTCCCTCCTCTGACATCCACTGCAGCAGAAAGATCACTAGTCACTAGGGTCGCTATTCAGCTCCCACCGCCCCAAACTGAGATCAAGGATGTGTCTAACAGAACCGTGAAACGAGAGCAGTTCATCAACACATCTGCCTGGAGGCACTGAGCCTGACCCCTCCCTCCATTCCCCCAGACGCCAAGCTGGGCCTGGTGGAAGACCACCACCAAGGACTCGGCCCCAGATAGGGTGGGGTGGGGGCAGGGAGCTCATGTTAACTCCAACATGAGCTCACTTTGGGGGGAGAGCTCACCTTAAGGGAGGTTTAGCTGGGGAATTATTTTGAGGGTGGCTTACCTGGAATCACTTTGGGGGCTCGCTTTGGGCAGACTTGTCTTGGGGGCCTCACCTCAAAGGGAGGGCTCAACCCAGGCCACCCTGGCTGCTTTGCCTTTTACCAGCAAGAGGATGCCTTATTGTGGGAGGAAACTGCTGCATCTTGCCGCCTCAGTTGACGTCTGGGTAAACAGTATTTTGGAGGTCTAATTAGCACTGCTTTGGGGACTGTGGCTCAGAGCTCTCTTCCAGTGGAGAGGTAACATCAGAGGGATTTGTGAAAGAGCTCAGTCTGTAGAAACTCAAGGAGAACTAGCAGATGGGCTGGAATTAGAAGGGAGAGGGAGACCAGCCCCCCCCCCCCCCCCCCCCCCCCCCCCCCCCCCCGCCACCTATGTCACTACTGAGGACAAAGTCTGGCCAACCCGAGGGAGGGGCTACAGTAGGGGAGGATACTGCACACAGGACAGCCCCTAAAATGGGGCACCAACCCTGGCCCAACACATTCACCAATAAGTTGAACTTGGGCAGTGCCCCTCCGTGCCCAGCCTCTCCTTGCCCAGCCTCTATGGGGCTTAAGTGTGCCCGGCTAACCTAGAGTGGCAGAGGTGACTCATGAACCTCATAGGAAGACACAGGTCCCGATCTAAGGCATAGTCCCTTTTTGGGTATGCAGACTCTGTGTCAGCATGTGACAGACTGGAACTTCCTTACACAGAGCTCTCTCCACACAGCCCTGACACTGACCCCCATTGTCAGCTGAAGACTCCCTCCTCCAACCCCCTGGGACTAGAGTCCATAAAGTCAGAGTCTGAACAGTGACACTAGAGGGAAGCCTGCCCTGGCCACTTACTGTGCTCCCGGCTCTGGCCTGGGGTTCTCCACAGAGCACCTTAAACATTCAAAAGTGGAAGGGCTCCTGCTCACAGTCTGCAGATGAGAAAACTAAGACCAGAGAAGTGCTCTGTCTGCCTAAGATCACACAGCAGCCAATGTCTACCTAAGCTCACCTGGTTTACAAAGCCCAGCATCTTTTGGAGCCTCTGCTCTTTGCCTTAGACTGTGAGGAAGAAGTGGAGGGCTGGGGTGGGGTGCTCTGCCTCCCTGAACCAGATCTCAGTACTGGGACTCCCCTCTTTATGACTAGAGGAAGAACAGGAATACAGGGGACACCAGTGTTCCTAAAGCCCAGGAAACCTGCAGATGCCTGCAGAGCCCAGCTTCTCACAGCCCTAGGGTCCCTTGGGGCTCTAAATGCTGCAGGCCCTCCTCCTGACCTCAGAGACATGGCAGGCCGGATGAACAGACCCGGCTAAGCCGTCACTTCCAGGAGCAGTATGACAGGAACAGGGCTGGATTCAAAGCCCCGGTGTCCTTCCTCCTTCCCCACCCCTCCACCCACTATCGGGATAAGAACCTTTCCTGAAGCAGCTGCCAAGTTCACCCCGATCCTAGGGCCTGGGGACACACACCACACTAATCTCAGGGGATACGTGCAGTGTCCTGGATCCCTGGTATGCTAGGCCTTTGGTGGAGAGAAGAGATGTGTTTTCTGAGAGCCCCCAGGTATCTGTGGGAACATGCACCCCACCCTAGCTAAACTGCTTCCTGCAGCTGATGACTCTCTGCACAGATCCCCTGGGTGTCCGGCTGGAAGTGGGTGTGGAGGAGTCAGCTGCGGGCAGCAAGGGCTTGAGTGGACGGTGGGGAAGAGAAGCCCAGCTACCCCTGGCTGCAAATAAACTCTAGCCCAGCCATTCCCAGCCACACCAGAGGGAGAGAAAATAGCTTTCACACTGTATTTGCTGATTTATTTATTTATTTATTTATTTATTTATTTATTTATTTATTTATTTTTTACTCTGCTGCTTCTAAATCGATCCTGAACAGATTGTCCGATTGTTTGGATTTCAGAAGAGAAGTCGCACGCCTGTGGCTGATCTTTCTGCTAGTGACTCTCTCCCACCCCTCTTTAGTCAGGGTTTAAGATGGATGTTCAAGGCTGTCCTAGGCTCAGCCTGTGGCCTAGAGACCTGCAGGTGACGAGTGAGCACTGGCTGCAGAGGTGAGGGGTCTGCATGCCCCACGGCACCTGTATCCAGGGACCTTAGGTGACATGCTGTCCCTAATAGGAGGTCTCTGCTTCCCTAGGAAGGACAGAACCCCGGGCACCCTGAACTCTGGAGCTCCATCCCCCCAGGAGAGCACCATAAGGGCTGAGCTGAGCCACAGACACAAATGACTGTGTCAGCACTGTCTTCCTAGTGCCCACATCAGCCACAAACCATCTCAGGGCCCAGCAAGACCATACTGCCCAAAGTGTTAGGGCACTGTTCCACTAAGATGGATTGATAAATAATGTATGATCTGGCCACAGCAGTTATGAGTTGATTAGTAATATCTGCTCTGGCACAGCAGTTATAAGTTGATTAGTTCTGGGCACAACAGTGAATAGGGTTATTTAGTAATATCTGCTCTGGGCACAACAGTGTGTGGTTTAATTAATATCTGCTCTGGACACAGCAGTTTGAATAGGGTTGATTAGTAATGTCTGTTCTGGGCACAGAAGTAGATGGTTTGACTTGTAATATCTGCCCTGCACACAGCAGTGACTGGTAGTGGCACTTATGCCACTTATTGTCATCTGGAGTCTGCAAGGGTGGGGGTAGGATTTCTACACAGCTTCTCTCTTCTCAGCTTTCCACAGATGCCAGGGACCGCCAGGCCACAGTGTGAGCAATGCTCCAAGCTCATTCCTAATGGTCCGTTGTCACTCCTCCTGTCCCCATGCCCCTTTAGCCCCTCTGGCACATTGGTTGCCACATCCTTTGGGCAGGCCTCCTGGATGCCTCCTGTCCCTACCAGGCAGAGTTGCTCCTGGTCCTCTGTCACCCCCAACATTTGTGCATTCCCCGACAAAGCAGGTGGGTCCTAGGGCAGAGCAGGTGACGGTTCCCACGTCACCAGAGACTCTGACCCTGACCCAGAAGTCAGATCAAATGAACTTGTGATGCATGGGACAAGGGCCCCCTCCCCTCTGTCCTGCTGCCCTGCCCTGCTTCTAGCCCTGGGAACCAGGTTTGGATGCTACAGCCCTGCCTTGCTCATCTCATACCCTAGACAAGCCAGAAACACCCAGAGAAGGGATCTGTGCCTCTCCTATAGGCATGACCCTTCCCCGGCTGGCTGCCCTGGCTTGCTGCTCCAGGCACTCAGTAACAAGAAGCAAGGAGTAGACAATGCCCTCAGCGGTCTGATGTGGACCCACTTCCCAGAGAAGGGAATTGAGGTAAAGGGGCAAGCACACTAGGCAAGGTCACCACGCTGAGGGGCAGGCTCAAGGTCACCACGCTGAGGGTAGGCTCAAGGTCACCACGCTGAGGGTAGGCTCAAGGCCAATCTTCCTCCACCCACCCACCTGCTCACCGCCACATTCCGTCTTCCACAAGTAGGAACGGGAACTGCCAGCCGAGGTGTCTGGCTCAGTCCGGCCATGACCGTTACAGCAGTTGCTAACTGCAGAGTGTCCGAATGGGGTGCAGTCAGCAAGGGAGCTCTCCCAGCCGCTGGGCTCCGGAGATTTCTGGGTAGGGTTCCCAGTCCTGAGGAGACTTTTCACCACCCCAGGCCTCTGCTAGCCTCTCTACTGTGTGCCTTGGGCACCAGAAGGAACCAGTGACAAAGGCTGTATAGTGGGGCTCCCTGCCCTGCATCTCCAAATCCAGACTCCTCCTCCAGCTAGGCTCCCCTTACAAGTGGCACATGCCCTTCAAATACCATCCCTGCACACAAGGCTCTTAGCAGTGCTGCCTTCTTGTGTGATGGGGACTCTCCAAGGTGATGGGAAACAGGCCAAAAGCAGTTCTGCTCAGCTGCAGACCCATACTGCTGGCACACCAAGCAATGTGGACCCCAGGCTGTCATTGACCCCAGTTAACACACATGGTGCTGGGAAGTTAGAGCACAAGAGTGCCACCTCTGCCCTCGTCTTATGAGCTGTCCTAAGCAGTCCTGACATGAAGCCATGATGCTCCTCTTAGCCAAAAGTTAGTCATTAATTCATTTCCTCATCATTTGTCTATCCCTTTGGTTATGCCAAACCTGCCCAACAAACCTGCCCTGGGCTGGAGCAAGAGGCCTCCACCCTAGGAGAAAAGAGACTAGCCCTGCCCTGTCATGGGCTTCTACCCTATGGGAGAGGAGGCTAGCCCTGCCCTGTCATGGGCTTCTACCCTATGGGAGAGGAGGCTAGCCCTGCCCTGTCATAGGCTTCTACCCTGTGGGAGAGGAGGCTAGCCCTGCCCTGTCATGGGCTTCTACCCTATGGGAGAGGAGGCTAGCCCTGTGCTGGGCATTTACGATGTGCCAGAGTTATGCAATTCTCACAGGAAATCCTGAGGTTCAGAAAGGTGACATAGAAGTCACAGAGGTAACACAGGAGTCAGAGCTAGGGTGGGTGTGGATGCCCAGGATTTCTTGGGTCCCTGTCCCATCCTCTCCGTGTCACTGTGGTCACCAGGATCCACTGACTTCAGACACTGCTGCTCAGAGAGACACACAAGTCCCCTGGCAACACGTCAGAAGTGGGGCTCCGGCACAGCCGGTCCTGTGCTGCCTCCTCACCTCCCTGCTCTGTGGTTGCCATGGCGCTGGAACACAGAAGACACTGGGCCTCAGCTTCCTCTCCGGATGCTCCTGGCACCACTGTGGACAGCCCTGCGGCTGGGTCCTGGGCATCATCAGATCTGCCTCCTGCAGGGGCTTCTCAGGAGGGCATTCCCACAGCCATAGCAAAGTCGCAGAGTGGAGATTCTGAGCGCTGGCTGGCCCTAAAGGCAACTCTGGTTCTTACAGTAACCCATCTTCCAGGTAAGAAGACTGAAGCCGTGGGTTCCTCAGTTTGACCCAGGTTCCCACTGAACAGCACACAGGAGAGACTTGTCCAGAAGGGAGCCAAGTACAGCCTTGGTGATTCCCTGGGCCCCACTGCCTTGGTGACAGGACCCAGAGCAGCAGGTGGGCTCTGTCACCAAAGGGCTCCAATTCCAGGCAGTTACACCCAGCCATGCCACATCCCAGACCTGCTCCCAGAAGCCCGAGCAATCTAAACATCACATTGGTACAAGCAAAGTGGTTGAGGGGGCTTGGCCTCCTGCCACACCGACAGAGGCTGGGCCTCTGGGGCCCAGTGATGATGCCATCCTGCCTGCAGCCACGCGGAAGCTTCATAGGACTGTTTCTGATGTGGAGAGAGCAGGTTCACGGTGGGCAGTGGACGTAAGTATCCTGAAGCCCAGTCCCTGCCGTAGCCTAGGAAGGAGGACTGGAGCCCAAGTCGGAAGGTCTGCATTAATATCCAGAATGTCCAGATAACAGGCCTAAGCCTGCTCGCCTACCCTCACAGAACCTCTTAGTCCCAGAGCCACATGGGGCTGTGACTGGTCATCTCCACCCCAATGTTAGGCTGGCTACTCCTCAGGGACACAAAGAGTTTGGAAACAGCCCCATGTCAGGACAGATTGTAACAAAAGAAAAGTCATTTTCCAATCTGAAGATTTCACTTCAGGGCCAGGCTGGATTATGACACATTGCTTTCCTTTCAGAAAGTCCCCCTTGCCTCCCTTGCTGGGCATGACTCCTACACGCCCTTCAAGACCCCAGCTAAAGTTCCCTCTTCAAGCCTGTCCCTCTCATAGGCCTTTGTTCTCCTGTCCCCCCAGGTACTCCAACCCTGTGCACTCAGCAAGACATGACCCTGAGTCACATTCTCTCAGTGGATCCAAGGCAGGAACTGACTGCAATCAGGGCTCCTCTGGGAGCTGGGAATGGGAATGAGTGGAGGTTGTGTGCTTTCTCTGGTGTCCGTCCACGGGTGCCCAACAAACCCATGGGAAGCAGCAATTCCAAGCCTGGGCATGCACAGGAAATGCTTGCTCTGCTTTGTGGAAGGAACCTGCCTTGGCTTTTAATTTGTGCCAATAACTAAGAAAGTAGCACTGAATTTTGAGCCGGCTTTGGGATGTGGTGCAGGAAGCGAACTTCTCCAGCCCCATTTCCCAAGGCAGAGTGCTCAGCCAGGTGAGCTGTGTCTCTCTCTCCAGCCTTCGTCTGTGCTCCTGAGAGGCTGCAGGCAGGAGTAAGCAGATAACAGAGCTGGCTTTTAAGGGATCATGATTGGTCTTGTTTCCAGGGAAGTGTGAATAAAAAAATTTTTTTTCTCCCAAGGCTCTGCAAAGAGCTTGCAAAACTTAATTCACTGTTAAATGGGTGTCATTTGGGAAACATGGGCATTATTTATTAATTCTAGAAGGTGCACATACACAGCTTTACTGAGATTGTATGGACAGTGGGGGGGTGCAGGGAGGCAGGACATTTGGCATGCCCATGACAGGGAAAGAGCAGCCCAGCATGACCCTTCATTTAGAGCTGACTTCTAAAAACACCATCACTGGGTGTTTTCATGCCAGGACGGCTGACTTGGATAGCCAGGAAGGAGATTCAAGGCACGATTCTCAAGAGCTGGGGACTCATCATCTAAGGAGCGTTTATACCCTGCCCTAGTCCTCCTGGCTCTGAGTGATGCTCTCACCATCACCGGATGAGCGTGCTTGTCCTTCAAAGACCTCAGGATCATCCCTGATCCACTCTGACCGCCCCCCCAGTGTCCCCATCTGTCATTCTATTCACTATGGGATATGGACAGCAGGGTTCATAGGTGGTGGCGCTGCAAGGTGTCCCCAACCTGCAGACCAAGTCAAGATGCTTGTTAAATAGGTGCTGTATGGAGTCCCACTGTACAACATCTAGTGTCAAGTGCAATCCTGGTTGTATGTACAAAGAACTTCCTGGGGGTGAGTCTGAGCAGCCGGGAATTCCAGGCCACCTTCCTAGGGGGTTTCATATATAGAACTGGCCACCTCAAGGGCCCCAGGAATGTGTGAGCTGGAAAGTGGAAGGGCAGGAAACAAGGTCAGGACAGAGAGACAGCCTTGCCCATCAGGCTTGGCACACCCGATGTCCCAGGAGGGTACAGCCCGGACAGGACCTACACCAGCTTCCACAGTTCTGGACCCCACTGTACAGGGCAATGGTTGGAACATGCGTCCTCATATTCTTAAGGATTGACTGCTGTTTCGGTTGCTCCCTAAAAGACCAGCTGGCGAAAGTCACAAGGGTGCAGCTGGGGAAGTTGTGAGGTTTAGTCTAAGACCCCTGTGAATCAGGTGTCTATTAAGAAGGAAAAAACTGGAGTAATGGGGTTGAGTTAATAGAGGTAGAACTTGCTGAGGAAGGTGCTACCTTTCCTTTAAGCACAAGAAAAGCCACATTTCTGAGACCCTCAGAAGGAAAGCGAATAGGGTAAGGACTGGCGGCAAGACACCCAGTGGTCCCTGCAGCCTCCATCTTCTATCCACACAGGCTGGGCTCAGGTTATGTGGTTCGGCTTCAGCAGCAGGGTGCTGGCCGGACTCTGAGCAAGGTTTCTCAACTGTACAGAAGAACCAGCAACTACATGCTCAGGGGGCTGGTGTGAAGGTCAGTATGAGGCTGTGCTTTCACACACTCAGGGGGCTGGTGTGAGGGTCAGTATGAGGCTGTGCTTGCACCACGCTGTGGCCTTCCTCTGTGCAGTGCCTGCCTCATGCAGTCTGCTGCAGGCGCAGCTGGGAGTCTGTGTCAGCGAAGTCCCTTCCTGCAAGAACAGGCAGCTGACGCAACCAGGCCTAGTGTCCACCTGCCACCTCCCCCAAGAACCCAGACCCCCGGTGTCAAGCAGCAGGCAGGGACTGGCCAACGGCTGCCTTTGTTCAAGGGCACATTCTTCTCTTTCCTCAGTGCTCCTCCCTCTGCCCTGTTAGACATGAGTCTCCTACCCCTACCCCTACTGTACTATAAAGTGCTCTGCCCAGCTGGCCTTGACCTCCCGGCTCATCAGGGCCTCTACCTCAGCTGCTCCTAGGCCCTACTGCACGCACTGGGTTGCTGAAGAAGGCAGAAAGGGAACAGGGGACAGATGGATGACAGGTGATTAGGGAGTGGCCCTCGGCTGCTTTCTCTATGGGCAGTCCCACCCGCTTTCTTTTCTTTTCCCCCTATAAAGGGCTGACCAAGCAGAGTTGCCCTGGCCCCAATTGCCCCTCCCTCTGGCCTGATGCCCAATAAGCTCCTGGCTGGTTGGCCCAGGCCAGTGGGGGTAGATACACATACTTCTGCATGCACACACTCATGTACACACACACACACACACACACACACACACACACACACGCACAAACACACAGCTCCATGCTGCTCTCTCACCCCCAGTCTGTCAGTTCTGTAACCACCAGAGGCAGAGTAGGAGGTCAGAGTGACTGTGCCATTAAAACCCCAGGCATGGAGCTGGGTCACTGGGAGACTGAAACAGAATGTTCTAGACTATCCTGGGCTACAGAGAAAGACCCTCCTGTTTCAACAAAACAAAGAAAAGAAAAAAACAACAAAGAAAGTCCAGTCTGATTTTTAGGGCTCACCTTGAATCCAGAGGCATGGGGACAACCAACCCTGCTCCACAGACACATACACTGTCCTAGGGACATTGTCCTATGAAGATCACTCACAGGTCTCAGGAATGGGGATGGACCCAGAGTTCTGGGCAGCTGTGACCAGCTGTGCTGACACCAGGGAACAAAGGTTATTCAAAGTCTGGCTCCAAAGGACATTTCCATTCAGCCCCCAAGCTCCTGACAGCCCACAAGAGGTGGATAATCTCAGTGGTTACCACCGCCTAGGTCAGTCAGAATCAGACAATGGAACAGAGATAGAGAGAGAAACTTTGGGGTAGCCTGGGTCTGTAACAGAACTTGAAAGCTCACCAATATTTAAGTTACAGTGCTAAGAGTCATAGGCTGTAGGACCGAAGACATCTCAGACAGTGCCTGGAGTCTCAGTTCACAAACTAGGAAACTGGGGTCAGAATAGGCTGGGCATCGGCACGAGGTCACATAGCATCAATGTGCATGGAAACTTCATGAAGCTTTCTCATTGACGTGGGTCACAGCAGCCTCCGCTGGTGGGAGCGGCTCCTTTCTACCTCAAAGATGATTGAGGAACTAGGCTCAGAGGAGTTGAGATGCCTGCTCAAGGTCACATAGCCAAGGAAGAGGGGTCCTGTGGCTTCCCATACAAGACACGGGGCTGTTTCCATTCCAGGCTGGGCTGGGGTTCCTCGGGCAGGAGCACTCTTTGGGCCCAGGGGAAACCCAGAAAGGTTGAGGGACACAAGGAGGTTCTCACACACATACTCTCGGGACAGATTATGTAACTCGGGTTCCCTGTCTCTCTACGGCTCCAGGAGTCCAGCTGGGGCAGCTAGCACCCACCTGAGCACCCACCGGGAGACTTCAGTACGGGGGACTCCAGTCTGCTCCTTCCAGAAGAACAGTTGGAGGCGCCAGGGTCCACTGGGTTGTATCCCCCTTTCTCTCCTTTCTTTTTTCCTTCGGCTGAGTAAGAAATACTAATACTAATAATGATAATAATAATAATAATTAAGATAAATAGAACCTGAAGACGCTTGGGGTCTCGTTGCTATGGCAACGGCTGGTGCTAATGAGCTTTCGTAGGCCGCTGCTGGGCCACGCAGCCCAAGAGCAGGATCACTATCCTTTCAGTTCTGGGAGGCGGCGGCGACGGCTGCCTGGACTGGGGCCCGAGGTGCGCCTCTAGGGGGTGGGGATCCCGCGCGGTCCTCGTTGTCCCTGGTGCCTCTGGGCAGGGACCCCGGACAGGGATCGCTGGCACCTGGTGGCTCCAGAGCCCCGCCCCGCGCGCACCGGTGCCGGCTAGCAGCGCCGAGTGTCGAGGTCCCCACCTCGGATGCGGACGCCCTGCCGGCACCGCTGCGCCCGGAGACTGCTGTTCCGACCCGCGTCCTTCCTCCTCCCCGGCTCGGGGATCGCGGAGTCCGGCGCCTCTGCCCCGCGCTCACGCCGCCCCCTGACTGCGTCCCGCGCGCCCGGGATCTGCCGGGAACCCCGCGCCCCGCCGCGCCCTCTCACCTCCTGCCTGCGCCGGTCGCTCCAAGCTCCGCAGCCAGGAGCCGGCGTTCGCGGGAGCCGCCTGCAGAGGCGCGGGGCCGCCCACGCCGCCCGGCCGCCGCCGCAACAGTTGTCCCGGGGGCCACGGACTCGCGGGGCTCCGGGGCTCCGGCCGCGCTCTGCCCGCTGAGCTCCAGGAGCGCGCGCCCCGCGCTCAGCCGCCCGCCGCCCGCCGCGCTCGGACGCCCGCGCCCTCTGCTGCCCCGCGCCGCTCGCCGCCAGCCCTGCGCTGCGCCTGCCTGCCTCTCTCTCTCTCACTCTCTCTCTCTCTCTCTCTCTCTCTCTCTCTCTCTCTTTCTCTCCCCCCCCCCTTGTCCGCTCTCCGCCTTTGTTTCCCTTTTCATCTCTCTTTTGTTGCCGGTTCTTTCTTCTCGCGCTCCTTCCTCTTCCACCCTTTCATTTCCTTCCTTGGCTTCTACTTTTCCTCCCGCGCTGCCTCTCCCCCCTCCCTCCTCCCTCTCTGTTTCTCTTTCTATTCCGCCCAGCTTCTGCCCGGGAGTCTCTCCTGACTCCCCCATCTCCTGCCCACCTGCTCTCCAGCCCTTGGCCAGGACCGGCTCTGGAGACTGGGTTCCCAAGGTTCCCAGCCACCTGCAGGACCCCAGGCCCCTCCTTGCAGGCAACAGACCCTTCCCAGCACAGCCTGTGGCGTTCTGCCTTGCCTTGTGATGCAGGAGAAACCCTGCTTCCCTGGGCTTCTAGACCTGGGGCCTTGCCCTCATTCATAGTGTCCCCCAGTACCCCTTACTTCCTGCTTCACCTCCTGCCGACCTGCAGGGCAAGGCTGTGCTCTGTGTGGCTCGTGGGCTTCTGTTTCCTCAGTGCCTGGATGCCCCAGGAAGAACTGTGGGGAGCACATAACCCTACAGACCTGACCCTGAGAAGCCTGGCCATTGTCCACTGAGAATACTCCCGAGGGCCTGGTAGGGAAGGCCCAACACCTGCCCCACCATACTATATTGTTGGGTCACATTTGAGTTCTGAGTGAAACCTCTAGAGAAATTGGGCTGAGCCCTTCATACTATGAGTTCTCTCCTTACATGACACAGGGGCTGTGTCCTTTCCATCTTACTGATAGGATCAGAGAAGTTAAGGTACCACCTCTGAGTCACACAGCTGGCAAGGGGGAGAATCAGGGCTCAAGTTGACTCTTCCCAGCTGCCCACACCAGGAGACCCTTCAGGGACAGATGCACTCCTTTGCACTGTGGAACCAGAGTAAACTTTAGCAAACATAAAAAGACCCCCATGGCACACAGGGACCACCTGACATTTCTGCCCTTCCAAGAATAAGGGGCTCACAGAGGCACTAGCTGGGAAGGTGCAGTGCAGTACCATCCCTCACCCAAAGCTGCCTTGTTGGAGGCCTCAGTTTCCTCACGTGTTACAGTGTCCGTGTCCCGGCCCCTTTGTGGTCATGTCCTGAGCCGCCACTCTGGACTGAACAGTGAACCTACTGGAGACCCAGACTCTCTATGGAAACCGGTTCAGCCAGTGGCCAGGCTATCCAAGGCTGTCCCAGCTAAGGTCAGACTCAAGCAGGGGCCCAGGGGACAGTGCCTGCTTTGCCACTGGGGAGGGAGCAGAGATCAGGAGGTGCCAGCTGTGGACCCTCCGGGCAGCACAGACCCTCTCTTTCCAAAGAGGAATTTGGAGATGTCAAAGGCTGGCAGGAGGGTCCTCTGAGCCCCCTGACAATCCCCTTTTCACCATGGGGATCAGAGAGGTTGAGGCAGTTGAGGGTCCTACTAGGGCCAGGGCTGGGTGAGGTCTGGACTCTCAGGCTGGGTTAAGGAACTAGCCTTCAGTCCCTGCATGGAGGCTGTAACACTCAAATCAATGTGGACAGCAGAGGATCTGGGAGGGACCTTAGCACAATGGGTTAGGGGAAGTCGAGTGTCTCATGTGATAGCTGTGCGGGCTGCCTGTGGGTGACGTTTGTTATGTGTGTTATGTGTGCATAATGTATAGTATGTGTTGTGTGAGTATTATGTGTATGTGTTTTCTGTATATACATATGTGTACATTGCATGTAGAGGGTTTTCATATGTAGTGTGATGGGGTGTTAGGTGACATGTGGGGTGTATATATGGTATGTATATTTCTGTATGCTGTATGTGTATCCAGTGTGTTTATATGTAGTGTATTTTGTATTGTATGTGACATGCCTGTGTGAGCATGTTTTGCTTGCACATATCACCATATGTGTTTTGTTTGCATGTGTGATGTGTGTCTGTGTTTTATATGTGCATGTGGTGCTGTGTAGTGGGTGTGGTGAGGGTGTCTCAGTGTGTGGTGTCTAGGTGCGCGGGCCCACCGGGTAGGTGAGATGAGTGGGCATCTCGATTTACCAGGCACACATTGTAGATTCCAAGCACGACATGCCTATGTGTCTCCCTGGCTGTGAGGTTGTGAGGTCAGGTGTCTGGTGTTCAAGGGATCTGGCTTGTGCTGTGTTCTGGGTAGAGGTGTCTCCCCCTCTGTGGGAGGTGGGGAGATGTAGGGTCACTGTCCTGAAGCTCACATGTGGCCAGTGAGCACTCATGCTCAGCCTCTGTCCAGTCTAGTTCCACAAGATGCAGCCCAGACCCCTGTCTCTGCCCTGACCACTTCCTCTGCCCTATGCCACAAAATGGCTAGCATGGCCACATGAGGTCCCTCACAACACCTGTGCAGAGTGCAGGGCCTGCATGTGGTCTGCCCCACTGCTCGCATGTTCCTACATTGGACAAAAATCCCTTCGCTTTCTAGAGCCCTAATAGCTTTCTCTGTGAAACCCAAGGATTAATGACAATGGCTTTATGGCAGCCCAGTTTCCAGTGCAAACAAGCAAGTGTTAACTTGGGTCCTACCAGTACCTCCTGTCCTTCAGGGAGAAGGAGACTCTGCTTCTACCTGGGCACACCCTGGTTGGCCATGGGCAGATCCTTCCATATCTGGCCTCTCTGCCCCAGTACCCTCAGGCTGCTATGACCAGGTCAGTTTAATACATCACACATTTATTCCGTTCTGTTCTGGAGCCTGGAAGTCAATACTCAGTTTTGCTGGGCCTGAATGGTGGTATGCAGGGCCTTGCTAGCCTGGGGGCTTCAGGGGAGGGTCCTTTCTGCCCGTCAGCCTAGGTAGCAGTGTTCTTGGCTGATGGTTGTACCGTCTCTGCACCTTGACTCAATTCCACTTGCAAATCCCACCCATTTGCTTTTTTGTTTTAGCCGGGTCTCTTGTAGCTTAGGTCTCAAACTACCTCTATAGCCTAGGGAAGGGTGACCTTGAGCTTCCAGATCCATCTGCCTCCTGCCTCTACTTCCAAAGGGCTGGGATTGTGTGCATGCACCACCACAGTTTTCATATTGCTAGAAATCAGGTGGGAAGCTTTGTGCTTGCTAGGGAAGCTCTCCGCCAACCAAGCCGAACCCCGGCCTCCATATCCTGCCTTCCTAACACTTTATTTATTTATTTTGTGTGTTGGGGAGCGGGAAACATGCCATGGTGAACGTGCAGAGCTCAGAAGACAACTTGCGGGAGTCTGTTCTCTCCCATTATTGAGGCCTGGGGATCAAACTCAGGTCAGACAGGCTTGGCAGCAAACTCCTTTACCCACTAAGCCATCTCACCGGCCTCCTGGGTTGTTGCCTCACAAGATGACAGCCACAAGGATGGAGCTGTTTCCCAGCCTCTCTCCCTGCACATCTGCAGAGGCAGGATGCCAGGGCAGTGAGCAGGCATGGCCAGGCAGTGCAGGCACGCACATCACTGGTCATCAGTGGAGCCCTCAACACATCTGTGCTGCATCTCCTCTGCTGGGGACCAAGTTGTGAGGCGCAGCGGCACCTTCACAGGGAGCTGCCCCCAACCCTGCTCAGCATCTGCTGCTCTGCACCCCAGCACTGCTGTCGTCCCCTGCTCTTATTTACTACTTCTCAGCCTTTGGGAGGCTTGCTCCTCTGAAAACGAGGCTGCCGGCAGCCTGCCCGCCTGCCGATGACTCATGCCCGCTCCCTCCATGGAGCACAGCCTTTTCAAAGGCTGGCTGGGGAGGAAGCTAAATTTAAAATCAGGCTTCCCGAGAAGATCACCTGCCACGTCAAAATCGTTGCCATTTAATTACAAGTTGGGGGCACAAGGCTTTCCACCAAGCTCTCTCTGGACCCCTTCTGGGAAGGTTTAGGGGGCACAGCCCTGGGCGGGGGCAGAATAAGAAAGGAGGATCTGGTAGGCTCCCGAGCTGTGACATGTCCCCCTCCCCTCCTTTAGGGTATGTCTCTTGTCTCCCATCTTCAAGGCCCTGGGGTTCTCACCCGGGCCCCAGCCCATCCCCTAAGCCAGCTGGTGAGGATGTGACCACACCAGGCCTCGGCTCCATCCTAGACAAGGGGTGAAACACCCAACCTTCTGATCCTCGCATGTGGAAGAGCAACACCCCACCTGTTGTCGTGGTTAGCCACAGAGGCGAAAAGATTTTTGCTAGAGGGAGTTTCCTGGGAGGAGGTGGAGGCCTGGGATAGGAGGGCACCCAGGCCCCAAGTGGGGACCAGCCAGCAGTCAGCCTGCTGGAGGTGAGGCCCCCTCGCCAGAAGGTGAGGCCAGATGCCCATAGCTGTGTCTCCTAGTGGCTATGGGAGCCACAGGACACAGTGCCGCCATGGCTGCACAGAGCCAGTGAAAACCAGCTATGGTATCAGCCCTGGGTCTGGCTGTCTCCACTGATGCTGCAAGAGCAGCACATGCTTAGCAGCTGCACAGCTGACTGCCCAGGCCAGGCACACAAAGGCAGGGAGGGTGCAGACACCACCCGCCATCTCAGAGACTTGGAGGCTCAGACTTGGAGAGCTGGCCCATAGGTCCAGGAAGATCCATGATTTTCCCCCAGGGCTGACCTGGGACTTTTCCACAGAATAAAGATAGCAGGGAATCACAGACATTGTTAAGGATATTGACCCGTTTGTTGAGTGTGGAATGAGGAAACTATGGGATGTAGACAGCAGCACCCTATAAACTAAAAAAAGAGGAGTGTCTTAGCTGGACTCTCTGACCAAGACTCCCAGTGTGGGAGGGGTTATGTGTGAGGTCGGCAGATGCCTTAATGATGGTCTCAAGACAAGGAATGAAGGAGGCTCTGTGGTCCCAGCAGGGAGACAGGACCCTCAGTCCTACAGGCTACAAGGACCTGGAGTCCCTCTGAGGATACCACAGTGTCAGCCTGTGAGGCCTGGGAGAGGGTATCCCTCCAGAAGTCCCACAGTGGGTGGCAGTGTCCTGAGCATGACTTTCCCCAGCTCCCTTGGCAGGCCAAGAACACCAGCACCAACAAAGGCAGTCTGGGCCTTTCTGGCTTGCCAAGTGTCCTTAACAAGTGTGGGGATCAGGGCTGGGGCCTCCCGGGTCTTCAGGCTACAGGAAGAGGGCTCAGAGAGGTTGTGTAATATGCCCAAGACCACAAAGCTCAGAGACAACTGGGACAGTAATCCAAGGACCCTAATGGAGCTGCTCTTGATGACCTCTTCTCAGGGACATCTGTATTGGGGGATCACATGGGGGCTTTGCTCCACAAACTAGTCATCTTAAATCTCCAAGGGCAGAGCAAAACAGAAGTCTTAGCCAGGCCTACTGGAGCCGCCAGGAAGATCCTCTCCTCTCCTCTCCTCTCCTCTCCCCTCCTCTCCCCTCTCCTCCCCTCTCCTCCCCTCCCCTCCTCTCCTCTCCCCTCATCTCCTCTCCTCTCCTCTCCTTTCCTCTCCTCTCCTCTCCTCTCCCCTCTCCTCCTCTCCCTTCCTCTCCCCTCCCCTCCTCTCCTCTCGCGGCCTCCCCTCCTCATCCTCTCCTCTCCTGCTCCTCTCCTTTCCTCTCCTCTCCTCCCTCTCTCCTCTCCCCTCCTCTCCCCCTCTCCTCCCCTCTCCTCCCCCCCTCCTCTCCTCTCCCTCCTCTCTTCCCTCTCTCTCCGTTCTCTCCTCTCTCCCTTCCTCTCCCCTCTCCTCCTCTCCCTTCCTCTCCCCCTCCCCTCTCGCTCTCCCCTCTCGCCCTCCCCCTCCCCCTCCCTCTCCTCCATCCCTGTTTGGCTCACTCAGGGCAGGAAGTGGACCTCTTCTTCCTTCCTGTCCCTAGGGCTGGCTCATTATCACACCTGTTTAACTGAAGCAAGCTAGGGTTCCTACTTACTGACTGCTCTGCACCGAAACACACACCCTCTTGTACCACTTAGGTGGTCTCCTGAACCACCACAACTGTCCTGGGTCATATCTGTGCTCCCGTTTATAGGTTTCAGAACAGGCCCAGAGAGGTTCAGTGACTTGCCTAGAGTCACACAGCTGCCCCCACTCCCACTGCAGACTGCTACACTTAGCCTCAGCATTGAGTGCCTACATAGTTCAAGGGCCTGGGATGGGGCACATCTGGCTCTGCCTCCCAGACCTCAGTTTCCCTACTTGTTCTGTGCTCACTGCCAGCTGACAGTGCAAGGCTCTGGAAGGATCAGCCTTTTTGGTTTAGGGGTAGCTCCACACAGCCCTGGGGAGGCAGATCATCCAGGATTCAGTGCTCTGGGCCTGGGCCTGGCGGGATTCTCGCTGGCTTGGCTTGGCCTCCCCATCAACCTTCATTACTGAAAATTGTTTCCACATAGCACGGGAGGAACCCTTTGGTGGAGCTTCCAGTAGTTCAGTTCTATTCTGTGGAGGCTCCCAGTGGAAAGCCAGCCACCAGCTGGGCAGCAGGGCAGATTCATGGCCAGGCCAGATGGCTGGTGGCCAGCTCCAGTAGCTCACATCTACGGTGAATGCCAACTTCCAAAGGACCCGATAGGGTGCTGCTGGCAGCAGGGAGGGGGGGCAGGGCTGAAGGAGTGTGTGCCACGGCCATAGGCCTAGAGTCACCCATAGGCCCTGGCCGAGGGGCCAGCCAGGCTCCAGTTCCTTTGGAACAAGGACGAGAGAGGAAATTCTGATGTTCAGAGCCTGGGTCCGGAGCAGTGCTGCTACTCAGCACTCTGTCTATGTTTTCACTCACTCTGAGACCCCAGTTCATGGAACAGTGCCCCCACTTTCAGGGTGGGTCTTCCCTCTTTAGTTAGACCTGTCTACAAGCACTCTAGTGGACACACACAGAGGGATGCTTCCTTGGTGACTACAGATACAGTCACGTGGAAGATGGAGCTGAACCACACCAGCTCCACCCCGTAAACGTGACACTAATGCATCACTTTAAATCATCATTTTCTACTCTCACTCTCATCTTATAATGCAAAATGCACTTAATCCATGGACGAAAGTGCCCATAGCCTTTAATAGTAACAGCCCTGTTCAAAAGTTCAGTCTCTTCTGAGACTCAGACAACTTCTTACTCATAAGCCCCTACAAAAATAATTTTAAAAAACAAATTGTGCTTTTCTGATATCCAGTGGCATAGACTACTAAATAGTCCCATTGCAAAGGAGAGGAGTGTGGAGATAGAAGGAAAACCAGACCAAAGCAAGACTGAGGCCCAGCAAGGCAAAAGGCAGCCCTGCAGCTCCAGATCTGGCATCTGGAGCCCAGGACGGAATTCTCTGGGTGCTTGACAGCCTTGAGCTGCCTTGTGTCTCTAGTACACATGATCTTTCTCTCGGGCCAGCTCCCCCAGTCTCCAGCTTTCCTCAGTGATGTCCTGACTTAGCTGACACATCTATAGCTTCATGCAGTGGCCTTTCCAGCCCTTCTTTCAAGGACTCTGACCCTGGCCTAAGTGGCTTTCTGGAAACTTGTGCAAGCTTTCACAAGCCCTCCGTTTGGCAACTTTCATGCCTGCCAAGACCCATGGATGATGGTGGTACATTCTGTGGCCAGCTGTAGATGGAGTTTGGCTTTCTTGTGCTGCAGCTGCAGTGGCCTCTGGAGCAGGGACTCCATGCAGTACCAGACTCAGCCCAGGCACTCTCCTTTCCAATGAATATAACAAGTTGAGGCTTTAGTGAGTAGCTGTCCCTTCAGGAGACCTTTTCCATTGTCCCAGTGCAGAGCTGGAAGCTTCTCTTCAATGGGGTGATCTCCACAGCTACTTCTTGGAGCCCTCATTCCACAACTTTAATCTCATTCATACTCTTTGCCTTTCTGTTGTGCTTGCTGCTCTCTCCCTAAAGACAATAGCAGTGAGCAGTGACCATGCCACAGCCTGAATGATCTGCTGCCTTGAAAATCCCCACAAAATGATTCAGGTCCTTACTTTCGAATTCATCCTTACTCAGTTCTCAGACCATGAATGGAATGAATCTGGATTCATATAAGATGGCTGTCTCAGTTACTTTTCTGCTGCTGTGATAAAACACCATGACCAAGGCCACTTATAGAAGGGAGAGTTGATTTGGGCCTATGGATCAGTGGGATAGGAGTCCATGATGGCAGGGAAGCATGGTGGCAAGAGGCAGGCCTGGTGACAAGTGGCAGGCATGGTGGCGAGTGGCAGGCCTGGTGGCGAGTGGCAGGCATGGTGGCGAGTGGCAGGCCTGGTGGCGAGTGGCAGGCCTGGTGGCGAGTGGCAGGCATGGTGGCGAGTGGCAGGCCTGGTGGCGAGTGGCAGGCCTGGTGGCGAGTGGCAGGCATGGTGGCGAGTGGCAGGCATGGTGACAGGATCAGGATGCTGAGAGCTCACACTTACACTGGAACATCTGAAGTAGAGAGGAGCGTTGCCAGTGGGGAAAGGCTATGGCCTCTTAAAGTCTACCCCAGGGACAAAGTTCCTCCAGCCAGGCTGTACCACCTAAAGATCCCATGACCTTTGTCAAACAGTGCCGCTAACTGGGGACCCTGTAACTGGGGACCACATGTTCAAATACTTGAGTCTGCCAGGGACATTTCTCATTCCGGTTCCAGTCCCCACAATGGCATTTGGCCAATTCCTGATAGAGTCCTAGTTCCCCTCTGAAACCAGAGCCTACTAAATTCTGCACATGGTGTTCTAAGGCCTCTCTAGCCCTCAGTTCCAAACTGCTCTATGCTCCTCCCACAAACACTTAAAGTTGGAGAGCCACATGGTCAGGTTTATCACAACAATGACCTGACTTCTCAGCACCAACTTTCTGAATTACCAGTTTTTCTAGTTGTTGTGGCAAAACACCTGGGAAGAAGCAACAGAGAAAGGAAGTCACAGTTTAGAAAGGGATGCAGTCCCTGAAGGGGAAAGCTTGGTGGCAGGAGGCTAAGACAGCTGCTCACGTTGCCCCCACAGTTGGGAGGCAGGGAAGATGAATGCTGGTACTCAGCAGCTAATCCTTATTTATTCACTCAGGACTCCAGTCCATGCAATGGTATCACTTACATGCAGCGAAGGTTTTCTCTCCTCAGAACTTTCATAGACACACTCAAAGATATATTTCCATGGGATTCTAATCCAGTCAAGTTGACAGTGAAAATTAACCACCACAGCAGCTCTAAAGCCAAGACTCTACTGTTCCTTGAGAGACATCTCAGCCAGCTTGGGGGGGGCGGGGCTCTGCAGCAGAGCCTAGCATGCCAGGAGAGGAGGGACAGGGCTGACTGGGGCCTCCCTAGATGGGTGTGGGCAAGGCTGAGTATGTGCCCTTTCCAAAGCCCCTTCCTAGGGCTTGGAGGTGGAGCTCAGGGAAGATGTCTGTAGTGGCTCAGGGGCTAGTCTGAGAGTCAAAGCAGAAACCCCACTCTTGCCAGCATGGGTTTGCACACCAGATGGGTTCAGTCACCAGCATTTGATTCCCCAGCTCTCACCCCTCAGATGATTATTCTGGCACCCGCCCCCCTCGGTACCCATAGGAGCCACCTGGTCCACACTTCTTGCCTGGATTGTACAGTCATCAGCAAGCTTTATCTCAACTTCATTCTCTTGGGTCATCCTTCAGATGAAGCCAAAATATGTGCATGAAATGACAATCCAAAAGGGTAATTATTCTGCTCACAACCGTTTTGTGGCTCCCTACTGACCTCAGTTAAATCTGCAGTGTGCCTATTATCCTGCACAAATGATGATGGCCTTGAAGGCCACTGGACCCCACCACCCAGCATGTAGTCTGCCTGTGCTTCTGTATCCTCACCAAGAGCTTCCTGAGGACTAAGCTCGAGTCCCCAGTGTCACCTGGGCCAGGGCCACAGGACTCAGTGGACATTTGATCTTAGAGTATCTTCGCATGTCTGGGCACAGTGATCCTCCAGGGCTGTGCTACACAGTCTGGCTGCATCTGCACTTTACTAACAAGCACACTGGGCACTTTACTGACAAGCACACTGGCACTTGCTTTGTGCCTTCTCCATCAATTTAAAACTCAACTTTAATGAATTCTCCTCACATCCCAAATGCAGTGACTTCCAAAGTAGATAAATGCTTGTGAAGTCCTTTTTTTTTTTTTTTTTTTTTTTTGGTTTTTCATTTTTTGGCCACTTTTTCTACACAAGTCTCCGCCTGTAGCAACAGTATAGAGCTCACAAGTATAAGTAGAACCCAGGCGTGGCTTTGATAATCGACAAAGATCCGCCCTGCCTCTGCCGTCTCACAAGTGCTAGGATTAAGAGGATGAATAACCATGCCCGCTGTGAAGTCCTTTTAATAAAGGTGCTGTGACTGATTATGTGTGATACTAGGACATAATCTTCTGCCCTCCCCTAGGTATGCAGGTCGGTTGAGGGCTCCAGCAGGGGGCTGCTGTGCTGTGCTGTTGTCATGAACCTGTAACGAACATAACTCTACTGCATCACTGGAACATAAGGACAACATCTTTGCAGTGGTAGAACAGTATGGACTTTGGACTCAGTTCTTGTAAGTCCACTGGATTTGTCGATGAACAGGGGACACTGGAAACCCACAAACTCCCCTCCTTGGGCTGGAGACTCGGCCTCTAACCCGCGGTGAAGAGCGATAGAGTCTTGCAAATGGGCGAACCACGCACAGTGTCAGAGATGCCGCTAGCACCCACATAGGGCGAGCCCAAGGGAACCGGGTCTAGACCTCCAATACCCGACGGAAGAATCCAAGTCTCCAGGGGAGTCTGTGACACACTCCTCTCATGTGACTCCTCCGATGCACTCTGTGCAACGCCATTCGGTCGCACAGAACGCCTACCATGCAGACCAGTACCATCTCATATCATCAAAATGAAATAAATAATTTAAAAAGAAAAAATGTATGTACGGAAGCCTAACTTTGGCCTAGAGCATTTAGAAATGGCACTTTGATCCCTCTAAGAAGCTTTAATCCTGGGCTCTTAGAGTAGAATGTCAGAGGTCTAGCATCATGAGCTCCGCCAATCCCTAATGAGAATGATTCGCCCGCGTGGGTGTGTTGCTGGAGAGAGTAGACAGAGGAGTTGCGGGCATTTGTGATCGGAAATAGAGATGGACGTTAGGCATGAAGCAGATAGGACCTGGGTGAAGAAGTACTGGATAAAGTGAGATGGATGGGCCTGGACTGGATCAGCCTGGATGCAGCTGACCTGCGGTGCTCGTGGGTGGGAGCTCTGGTGGACTGGTAGATGGCATCCGCATGGACTGGATGAGATGGGGTGGATGGATTGGCATCGGCATGGATGAGCGAATCTGGGTGTGTGGGAGGAATGGGTCGCGAGTGCGCCGTAATGGACTGGATGGATGGATGGATGGATGAGATGAGTTGGTCGGGTGTGTGGGTGGATCGGGGGTTGAGGGTAGAGTGGGATGGGGAGTCTGGATGGATGGATCGGATGGAGTCTCCTGATCGGGCCTGTGTGGGCTGGATGGGTGGCGATGGGTAGATTGATGCGATTGGATGATAGGATGCAGGTCTATTGGGCTGTGTGGTTAGATGGATATTTGGGTGGATGGGTGGATGGAATGGATGGATGGGATGGGATGGATGAGCCTGACTCGGGTGTAGTGGCGTGGCCATGGGTGGATGGGTGAGGATCGGTTGGGATGGACTGGATGCGATGGATGGATGGATGAGTCTGATGGGTGTGTGGGATGGACTTGGTGGATGGGCTTGATGGAATGGAGGTGGAGTCGGATGGGTGGACTGGCCATTGAGCTGATGGCGTGCGTGGGTGGCATGGGGCGGAACTGGGTGGATTGGATGGATGGATGGAGGGGTGGATGATGGGTGTATGATGGGTGTATGAGGGGTGGATGATGGGTGTATGATGGGTGTATGAGGGGTGGATGATGGGTGTATGATGGGTGTATGAGGGGTGGATGATGGGTGTATGATGGGTGTATGAGGGGTGGATGATGGGTGTATGGATGATGGGCTGGATGGATGGATGTGGCGTCAATGGATGAAGCTGATGGGTGTATGGAATGGATGGATGGATGGGTAATGGATGGATGGATGGAGTGGATGGATGGATGCTCAATGGCGTGCAGACCTGCATTGGTCGTGTGGATGGATGGGCTGGGATGGGTAGATGGATGGATTGATAAGTGGATGGTGGATGGGTGCGCTAAGCTGGATGATGTATAGGGCTGTGTGGATGCGATGGGTTGGATGCGGTTAGCATGGCATCGGATCGGATCAGGATTGGACTGCGTGGAGCTCAACTGGAGTGAGCTGATGGGCTGTGTGGGCGATGGTTGGGATGGACAGATGGGTAGACTGATGGATGGACCTGGAGGTGGCTCTAATGGGTGAGAGCTGATGGTGTGTGGATGGATGCGGCTGGAATGGGTGGCATGGAATAAAGGATGGATGATGGCTCATGGATGGGGCTGATGGGCGTGTGGATGGCTGGCCGAGACTGGGTTAGAATGGATGGACGGCAATGAATGGCAATGATGGATGGCTCAATGGCATGAGCGTTGATGGGGTCTGTAGTGACTGGGATGGACCTGCGGCTGCGTGTGGATCGGATGGACTGGATGGTGGCCTACTGGATGAGCTGATGTGTGGATGTATGGGTGGATGGGTAGGTGGATGGATGGATGGATGGATGGGTGGATGGATGGATGGTGGCTCAATGGATGAGTTGATGGGTATGTGGATGGATGGATGGGTGGGTAGATGGATGGATGGATGGTGGCTCAATGGATGAGCTGATGGGCTTGTAGGTGGATGGGTGGATGGGTAGATGGATGGATGTGTAGATGGATGGATGGATGGATGGATGGCTCAATGGATGAGCTGATGGGTGTGTGGATGGATGGTGGATAGATGAGTTAATGGGTGTATGAATGGATAGGGGATGGTGGGTAGATAGATGAGCTGATGGGTGGATGGTAGATGGATGGATGGATGATTAAGTGGACATTTGATGGATAAGTAGGTAGATAATGGGCAGATGGTGAGTATGAAAGTTCATAGAAAGATGAATGTACAGGTGGGAACAGGTGGGTAGATGGAGAGCTTCATGGAAAGATGGGTGAGTGAGGAGGCAGCTGGTGATAGACATGTGGCCAGATGGTTTGATGAATGATGGGTGAACAGGTCTTTGTACAGACAATGACAGTAATAGTCCCCTACAACCACTGTGTATAGAGGCATCAGACAATTTTCCAGAATATTCCATATAGTCATCCTTTAGAATTGCCTTGAAATTTGTTCTAGGACCTTCCACGGACTCCAAAATCCAGATATGCACTCCCTTATCTGAAATGACAAAGCAGCTTCATGTAACTTGCATAGTCCTCCTTTGAGTCCTCTTGAGTACTTATAGTACCTAATGAAAACTCTGTAGAAAGAGTTCTCACCTGTATTTAGACAATAACAACATGAAATAAGAATTTCCCCATACAGTACATACCTGATTCCTTTTCTAATGCTTCTGATCTCTAGTCGTTTGGATCCATGAAGCCTGCAGAAATGAGGATCAACTGCCTATGTCTGGTGCCAGGTGCATTCCATGCACTTTACATGAGCTGTGAGGATGTCTGAGTGGTGGGGTAAGTGTGGAGAATGGGTGTTTGTGTTTTTATGATGGACAGGGAGGTGCCAGACCAAAGGGCACTGTGGGGTGAGAGGTTACAGGGGTGGGAATGAGGCTTCCACAGGGACAGGATGCGTCTCCACATGTCCCCAGCCAGGAGGAAGTCTTTCCACCAAGAAGGCACCCATACCAGGAAGTATATGGCTGTTGACCACTTCTCTGCCTCACCCATCATCCCCATGCCCCTCGGAACTCCGAATGTCTGTAGCCTCAATGTAACCACCACCAGCTCTTGCTGTCCTTTCCCCCATCCCAACCCAAAGGGGTCTTTCCAGTTAGCCTCATTCTGCCCAAGCCTCTCTCTGGTCTGCCTCATGTCACACATAACCAGGGACACAGCTTCCAAAGAACTGGCACACTGTCCAGCCATACCACAGCCCGGGAGACCCTTTAATCTCCTGGAATACATAGTCTGCCATCATCATCTTTAAAACAGCACAGCCTTCTTTTCATTCAAGGTCTGAAGCTTTGTAGGAACTTTGGTTTCCCATGACTTAAGGACTAGAATCAACTATTCATGAGAGTGGGAATAATGCCAGTTCACAGTGTCATGAGAAGTAATCAACAGAAGCAGCGACCTTATTGTCTCAGTACTAGGTCCTGAAGCCAGGGTGTCATGCATACGACGCAAGTGCCCCACTGATGAGCCCTTTTTTTTCTCCTATTATTTCTTTATTTTTTTCATTTTTTAACAATAAGTAATAATTTATGAGTACAAGCATCCTTCATGTAAAACCAATTTGCAAGCAGTTGTGCTCAAACCCACACAGCCCAAGGGTCCCACCATCCAGCTGGGGGGGTTGTATGTACAATCAAGTTGATCAAATAAGTGTCCAGTCTATATTGCTGTAGTTTCACCATTCACCCCAATCGCAGCCCTTACATTCTACCACACCCCCTCTTTCGCAGATTGTTCCCTAGGCTTAGAAAAGGGGCACAGGTGGACAAGAAGCAAAACAGTCTACTTTCTCTGGAGCTGTTGTTTTGGACTCTGGTCAATTCTGGCTGTTTCCTTTCATGGGCTGACAGTTTGTCCAGGAATAACCTTTCAATCCTACTAATGAAGCACAAGCAATTAGATATATAGGTATTTTTTTGATATATAGGTATTTAAACAGTACTAATTGTTGTTATGGTAGGTTACTTTGGTATAGACACAGATATTTGGATGGTATGTTAATCCATGAATTATGTTTTTTCTGTAAAATATGACAGGGTCTTACTGTGGCTTATAACATTTCCTAACCACTAGAGGAGGTAAGCTTGTGGCATCAGCCGTGGGTTATTCTTCCAAGGAGAGATCTAATAGCCAATTAGATTTAGATTTGGGATATACAGGCATATGGCTGCGACTGCTGCACAGTATTTCCAGGCAGGTGAGGTGTAGCTGGTGCTGACAGAGGAGTCTTGCTTGACTCAAGGAGACCTATATTTGTTTTATTGGTTTAGTGGCCTTTGGTAACACTCTCTGGCATTCCAGAGACCAACTGTACACTTGCAAGTGCGGTCTCACTACATCTTTCCCCTTCTTACATCAGATCTTTGACAGCAGGGGCTTACCACCTCTCTTCTTGCAGGTATCCCAGTTTACAGGCAAGAAGCCTTTACCTTTTGAGGGGGGGGGCTTGGATCCCCTGGCCAACATATTATGAGCCCCTTTTTACTTTTTTATTTAGAAACAGTATCTCACTAAAATTCTCAGACTGGCCTTAAACTCACTCTGTAGCTCACTCTTGCCCTGCCTCAGCCTCTTTCTCAAGCAGCTGAGGTTACAGGCTTGCTCCACACATCACTGTGTTTGGCTGTGACATGCCACCAGAGTATGCACTTCTGGAAAACAATATTGGCTTCTCCAGGGATGTGTAGTTGTATCTGACAAGTATTTATGAGGTCCTTTCTATGTATCTAGCAATGGCCTGAAGTCTGGAGCATCTCGGTGAGTAAGGGCTACTCCATGATGTGCTCCAGACCCCTGACACCTATTAAAGAACATGGGTTTGTGCATCTGCCTACATGACAGCACAGGGGACAGCCTTGGGGCCTGGCTGGCCCTTCCCTTGCTTGGCTGTTCACCTAGGCCAGTCTCTGAGCCTCCAGGGTCCTCCCACTGTCCCTGTCCTCCAGCAGCGTCCTAGCCCTGAGCCTCCAGGATCCTCCCACTGTCCGTGTCCTCCAGCAGCGTCCTAGCCCTGAGCCTCCAGGATCTTCCCACTGTCCCTGTCCTCCAGCAGCGTCCTAGCCTTGAGCCTCCAGGGTCCTCCCACTGTCCATGTCCTCTAGCAGCGTCCTAGCCCTGAGCCTCCAGGATCCTTGCACTGCCCTAGCTCAGGCCAGTTGTCTCCCAGGGATAAGGTCACTTTCTTCCTCCTAGAGCCCCAAGGATCAGAGACTGACCTGAGACACTAGTCTTGTCCCTGCTTCCTGCTTGTGCCTCACTCCCCATGGTAGGATCAGCTGACACTGGTGTCTCTGGCCGCATAGCCAATTCTGGCCAGCTGTTGGGGACAAGAAAGCTGCCTGTACAGGGAGAGTTTCCATCTTCAAATGTGCGGAGCCAGCACCCTGCTGCCATTCCTTCTGTCCACCAGGTCCCCAAAGGATGGGGAGGTGTGTGGGTTCTGATCTGTCATTTAAGGACAGATAACATTGAGTCTCCTGCTAGATAAGCCTGCCTCGCCCTCCCCACGCCCCTGCTCTTGTCCCCATCCAGTGACCTGAGGATGGCAGTTCCTCCCCCAGCCTCTGCTGTCCTCGTACCCCCATTTCCACTTGCAGAGGCAGGAAAGGCTGACAACAGAGTGCTTCCCCAAACCCTAGGCCTGGAAAAAGCCCAGGGCAGCTACTCTTGTACCTCATGACACCGGTGGAGTCCCTGCATCTCTCCCAGCCTGTCCCCCAACCCATATGAAATGGGGGACATGCGTGTACATGGCACACAGTAGGAGCTTCTGACACACTCAGTAGGTGCTTTCTAGTTTCCTCATGGGACAGTTGCTCTAGTGATTATGTCAGAGTACCTCTGTGGCCTTGCTGCAAGGACAGGAAATGGACCTGATCACTGTGTCTGAGACAGAAAGACAACCAGGATGGTTTAGGAAAAGAACCTCAACAGTCACTTTGTGAGCTGGGAGAGACTGTCTAAACAGGCCCCAGTACTAGTGCAGAGCTTCTACTCCTGAGGGCAGGATCTCAGGGCCTATGTTTCCTGAGAACAGCACAGGATATGTGGGTCTTCCCTAGGGTTTCACCACCCCATGGGTAAGGGAAACCCAAAGACAGCAGATCCCATGGGCCTCTCCCATCTCCACTGCAAGGGTCAGAAGAACAGCAGTGAAGCCCAGCCTGGTCAGGTCCCAGCCGGTGTGGTGGGAGAAGGGCAGGCTGAGAGCTGTGGCTAGAGGGTCTTCTTCCTGCCGGCAGGTAGAGGGCTGAAGGGAGCTGGAGAAGATGCTAGAAAAGTAATAGTGAGACAAATGGAGCAGATTCTATGCGTGACCCCACTATTTATGGTACTGGGGATCGAACCCACAGCCTTGTACCACTGAGCTCCATCTTGAAAAACTCACTTTAGGGGCTGGAGAGATGGCCTAGTGGTTAAGAGTGCCGACCGCTCTTGCAGAGGACCCGGGTTCGATCCCCAGCACCCACATGGCGGCCGAAAACCGTCTGAAACTCCAATTCCAGGAGAACTCCAGTTCCAGGGGAATCCGAGACCCTCTTCTGACCTCCGCGGCATTGCACGACACGGGTGTACAGACCTGCATGCAGACAGTACATTCATACACATACGGAAATTAATAAAATTTAAAAAAAAAAAGAAAAACTCACTTTAACTAGTTAAATTTTTATTTTTATATTTACGTGTATGAGTGCTTTGTATGCGTATATAGAAGTGTACCACACGTGTCCAATGCCCATGAAGGAGAAGGCAGCATCATATTGCTTGGAATGGAGTTACAGACAGATGTTAGCCACCATGTGGGTGCTGGGAACCAAACCTAGGTCCTTTGGAAGAGAGCAGTAAGTTCTCTTAACCCCTGATCAGTCGCTCTGGGCCCAATTTTTTTTTTCTTTTAAAAAGCATTTTATTTTTTATTTTATGAGTGTTTTGCTTGTATGTATATAAATATATCATGTACATGCAATGCCCATGGAGGCCAGAATAGGGCATTGGAGGGTATCGGATCCCCTTGAACTGGAGTTAAGGATGGTTGTTAGTTGCCATGTGGGTGCTGGGAACACAATCCAGGTTCTCTGGAAGATCAGTAAGTGTTTTTAACTGCTGAGCCATCTCTCTAGCCTTGGTAACCTCACTCTATTGAGAAGTCCAAGATTCAGAGAAGTCCAAAGATGCCCAGGAGATCCCCCACTAGGTGCTCAGTAGAGCCCCTGGCCTACCTCCAGGCAGGAAGCCCTGAGTGGGCACCTCATCTTGTGCTCTGGTTAGCACAGCCTGTCATCCAGGTGAATCATTCTTAGCTCTGGCACTGAGGTGATCCCCAGTTGGGCCAAGGTGGCCTATAGGTTCTGAGCTCAGTGGCTCCGGGTGGGGAAGCCAAGAGGAGTCACTTCCCAGCGTGGTTCTCAGACAGGCTGCCTCCCACTTTACCTGCTGACGACCGGCAGGAGGTATCCATGCCAGTGGATGTTGTTCAGGGCCCCTGCCTTTGCCAGCTCAGGGCCAGCTCCCAGGTAGCCCACCTGAGGGCTCCTTCGGATACCCTGCCAGCTCTTCCTGGGTCTCTTCCTTGTTCCCAGTGGCTGCCAGGCGGTTTTGCTGCGATCGGCATAACAGGGCCAATTTTTGCATTAAGACCTTGGATTAAAACCTCCCACTATGGCCCAGGGAGAATCAGGAGACTTCACTCAGCCAGGTGCTGTGGGCAGGGTTGCCTGCAGCCCAGACATCACTCAGCCAGGTGCTTGGAGACAGCAGAGAGGTCAAGCACTGACATTTACCTTGCGCTCTCATCCATCCATGGACTCTCCTAAGAGCCAAACCCATGTCAACACTGCTGAATCTCTGAGCAGGAAGTCTATGTCTTTCCTGATTCCACCCACTGTACAATCAGATGTCCTTCTTGGACCCAGACAGGTCCCACCCACTGCTGGACAAACATACATTGTGAACCTGTCTTGAGCAGACCAGCTTCCTACTTGCTGTGTACCGGAGGCAAGTTGTTGGACCTCTCTGAACATTTTTCCTTGCTATTAGCCAGAAGCCTGTGGTTGGGAAATGAAGACTCGTCAGCTTTTGACCTCTTCTGATTGGCTTTCCTTCTCAACTGACACTTGCAACCAGAGTCCACAGACACTCTATCATATCCCCCTCAAAAACCATGATCCAATGTAATGCTATTTCAGCCCCACAGGTGGGTGATTCCCCCGCCTCTACCTCTCTTATTCTAAGAATACAGTAGTCACAGAAAGTGGAAGGAGTTGGTGGCAGTTAGTGGTAGGATAGTAGTGGGAGCCACCAGTTGAGGCCCATATGAGAGCCTGGAGAACCTATTACCCACTCACAGGACACTTTTTGGGTGACCCTGGGGTCTCAGCTACCATCCATGTTCACCCTCATTGCGGACCTCAGCCTCTGGGCACAGACAAGTCATGTGGAAACTGAGTTACACATAGCAGGGGAAGAGGTCCAAAACCCACTTAGTGCACATTTGCACATGGGTCTGTACATGCAGATTTGGCAGGTGTTCCTAAGCCTCTTTTGGGTTCTCCAGGAAGCCCTTGGTCCCCACAGCACTGGGGACACAACCTCAGACAAGACCCCAGAAGGCCCAGCTGTCAAGGAATCCATGGCCTCTGCTTGTATGCTCCCTTCCTGTAAGGAACAGGCTCTTTTGAGCTGGAGTGCCAGGAAAGGATGCTGGACATCCATGCTGATTACTCCCAGAGGTCTTCAGGAGGCTCAGGGCTGGCCACTCCAAGTGGGGACTTCTGCAGCCCACTTCTAACTGACCACTACATGTAGCCTTGGGGTCCTTATGGGGCCCAAGGACAAGGGGTTACAGTGACAGTGTGCCCAGCCACTCAGAGCTCTGTGTTCCCTGTCCAGCACCAAGCTGGCTAGCAGCTCCAGTCTTTCTAGCACATTCTCACCCAGGGCTGACTCCACTCATCCAAACCTTCCCAAGATTCCAGTGTCTCAGTAGAGCCCTAAGACCCTGCTTGGCCTGCTCCTCCAAGTCCTCTCTTCCTCCAGTCTTTGATATTATCTCCTGATTAGCCTGATTGCCCCACCCAGCTTGCTTCCAGCTTGTTACAACTGTCCCCTTTGATCTGAGTCTGCTCCCCAGGCTAGGTCTGTACTCATCTGTACCACGGGTCTTGGGACAGTCTGCTGGGTGAATAGACGGGCCCTCAGGTGTCACCCTGAGAGCAGCAATGGACCTTGGCTTCTTCCTGAGCATCTGTGTTTGTTCTTTTCACTAACCGGCCATAAATCTTCACACTGAGTAAAGTTAGAAGGAAGCAAAGTCGGAGGAGACTGAAGGTGTGCAGATCCGTTTGTGGTTTTTTTTTTTTTCAAAAAGATTATGGATGGGATTTTATTTTTTTTTACTTATACTTTTTTTTTTATTGATGCTTTGTGTATTTCATACATTATTTTCCAATTCAGTTCAGGCATATATCCCCTTCCCTTCCCCCCACCCCACCCTTACCCCTCCCAGATCATGCATTCTGCCGTAACTTTTCTGCATCTTTCTGGGTTTTTTTTGTTTTGTTTTGTTTTCATTTTTTTTTTTTAACAATAAGTGAATTTGTGAGTACAAGCATCCTTCATGTAAAACCAATTTGCAAGCAGTTGTGGCCCAACCCACACAGCCATGGGTCCCACCATCCAGCAGGGGGGGCTTGTATGTTCAATCTAGTTGATCATATGAGTGGCCAGTCTATATTGTTGTAGTTCACCATTCACCCCAATCCAGCCCTTACATTCTACCACGCCTCCTCTTCTGCAGATTTTTTCCCCAGGCTTAGAAAAGGGGCACAGGTGGGATGAGAAGCAAAACAGTCTACTTCTCGGGAGCTGTTGTCTTGTCTTGGTCTCTAGTATTTCTGGCTGTTTTCTTTCATGGGCTGCCCCTTGTCCAGGCATAACCTTTCAATCCTACAATGAAGCACATGCAATTAGATATATAGGTATTTAAACAGTAAATATATAGCCTTCGATCCTACTAAGAAGCACAAGCAATTAGATATATAGGTATTTAACATTACTAATTGTTATGGTAAGGTTACTTGGTATAGACACAAATGTTGGATGAGATGTTAATCCATGATTGCATGTTTAATTGACTGTGTTCAACAGTATCCAGTTTTGCCCAGACTCTGTCTGCAGGATACATGGTGTTTTAGGACTTAGTAAAAGTAAATTATGTGCATATTAAACAACATTGGTTTAAAAGCTGATAAAAACGGTAATGCATCTGAGTTAATTGGTGATATCAAATTGCTGTTGTCCACATTAGCTTTAATTAAAATCTGTATAACATTATTTTGGGATTGTTAAAAACAAATGTTCTCTAAAAATTTGCTGTCTTAAGTATACCTGGTAGCAATCTCTTTCACTATAGGTTGATTTTAATTTAAAAATAAAGTTTTTTCCCAAGTTAATCACATACAGTAACCCAAAACGCATGGGTGAAACTTATGAAATCTGGCCTTGTTCCACCCTATAGGTATATACAAACAACTGCTTTTTTGAGACTCATGGGTCAAAATAAAAACCTAACAATAAGAAAAGGGGGAATAGGATAGAGACGAAAACTTTTTTGTCAAAAAAACCTTGCAATCCAAATCGTGAAACTAACTATGGGAAAGGATTTGTATGTTCCAACAGGCCAGAGTATCACCAACTTAATGGCTGAGAAAGAAAATGCAGCTTTGCAGTGAGTAGGATGTACCAGAAAGTGCCAGCAGAAGGACTGACTCCTCTGGGCATTGAAGGGAAGAAATGCCTCAGATTGCTGCAGACATCAAGCCCCTCTCTGGATCCTACTAGTAACAACGTTTTCTAATAAATCCTAACCACACTTATCTTCTAGGTGCTGCAAAGGTTTTAATACAAGAGACTTTCTTGACTCCCCTCCATAGAATAAGGAGAAATATGATGATGATGATGAGGTCATTCTCCAGCTGTAGATTGGAGCCAGCTGTTGTAGAGGTATTATCTTGTAAAATCGGTAAAACTGCCTTCTTTAATTGACTAATGGACATAGAAACTGTGAAGGGGATTGTTCTCTATTCAGAACCAAATGTAGTGCTAGAGTCTCCTTAAGCTATGCACTTGAGCAGAATGTATTAATGCAGGAGCTCTGACATCAGCAATGGATTATTCTACCAAGGAGATGTTAGCCAGGGGATCCAAGCCCCCGTTTGTGGTTTTTCAGGAGGTCTGATTCCTGTGGCCGTGGGCTTTGTTTCACTCTTTGCCACTCACATAAAGTGATTTGCCAATCACATAAAGTGATTTATTTCGATAAGAAACTCACAAGTCTGGGTTCTTGCTGCAAAGAGAGCAGGCTCAGTGTGTAGAGAGCAGAAGCTGCAGTCAGAACACAACCTGGGATGGGGATTGGGGCCAGGAAGTTTTTTCTGGCAATGCAGGGCAGTGGGATGGTGGTGGAAGGAACTGGGCCCTGGAAATCCTGTCCTTGGCTGGGGTTGGGACACAGGGTAACACCTCTGTTCCCATGGCTGTCCTCTTTATTATCTTCTATGATGGTGAATGGGCCATGTCTCAGGGAAGGTCCTCTGCACTGCCACATCTGAACACTTTACCCTCCTCTCTCTCAACTTTCTACCTAAGTCACTCTTGTGTTACACACACACACACACACACACACACTTTGCAAAGTGTGATCAACTTATATTTCTAAAGAAATTGGGAGTGCACGCCCAGCACGAGGGGTGAGTGGACTTCACCCATGTCCTGCAGAACAATGACCTGCAAAAGTCCAGGTGAGGCCTGCCTGCGTGGGTGCTTTGGGCACCCCTGTGCCCCATGGAGGCTTGGTATCCCCCGGGACCTTCCAACCTTCAGGTCCCAGTTTGCGACGTGGGCAGAGTTAGATGCACACCACACAGCACAATACCAGCACACACCCAGTGCATGGCATGAATTGGCCAAAGTAGCAAAGTAGCAACCCCCTCCACCCCTGGGCTCAGCCCAGGGGAGTGGTGGTGCAGAGAGGATCCAGCAGGCACAGTATTAGTGATTATAGTCTGTGCAGCCAACGTTGAGGCACCAGAACAATAAACAAACAAATCCACATGCCAAAGATACACAAAAAAGCAACATGGGAAAAGCTCATAATAAATCCACACCTAACTCTACTAACCCTATAGACGATTCCTATGATGAGATCTCCCTGGAAGGAAACCAAGACACATACTTTAGAAGAACAATTGTGGACATATTCAAAGAAATTAGAGAACTAAGGGAAGAAGATAAAAACTCAAGAAGTACCAAAAGGGCAATAATGACAAATGACAAATGCTGGAAAGAACTAAGGGGAGAGATTGAAAAACTCAACAAGGACCTAGAGGGAGATAATGACAAACATTGGAAAGAACCAAAAGGAGAAAATGACAAACTCCAGAAGGAAGTGGAAATGCTGAAAAGATCCCAGACTGAAATGAAAAAAGAAAATGACCAACAAACCAAGGAGCTACAAGATGAGAATGAAAGGTTTCAGAAGGAAGTGGAAACACTAAAGAAATCACAGGATGAAATGAAAAAAGAAATTGAACATTCATCAATCAACAGGAAAGGACGGGAAAAAGCCTCAGAAGCAGAATGGAAGAAGCAGGGAAAAAGAGTATCAGACCTGCAGGATAACATGGTACAACTAGAATGCTCAAGTAAAGATTATGAAAAATTTTTTAAAAACTCAAGAGTGGAACAATCAGGAAATGTGGGACACTATGAAAAGACCAAACCTCTGCATCATAGGGCTAGAGGAAGGAGAAGAATCCCAAGACAACACTATTGACCAGATCTTCAACAGGATAATAGAAGAAAATTTCCCCAAACTGAAAAAAAGACAAACTGATACAAATATAAGAATCACATAGAACACCAAACAGACAGGACCAGAAAAGTAATTCCCCACACCATATAATTGTTAAAACACTAGATGTTCAAAACAAAGACAAAATACTGAAAGCCACAAGAGAAAAACAAGTCACATATAAGGGAAAACCCATCAGAATACAGCTGACTTCTCAGTGCAAACTATGAAAGCTATAAAAAAAAAAAGAATGTGGACCAAAGTATTCCCAGTACTAAATGACTTTAGATGCCAACCCAAACTACTATACCCAGTAAAAATGTCAATTATAGTTGGAGGAGAAAGAAGAATCTTTCACGACATGAACAAGATGAAAGAATACATGTCTAAGAAACCAACACTTCAGAAAATCCTTGAAGCAATCCAAAGAACAGAGGAAAGATGTGACTATCCCTAAGCAATTAAAGAGAGAAAGCAACAAAATCATAACAGAGTAAATATAAACCTAGACCAAGAATGCAAACAAAAAATAAAGTAAAAGGAAGCAACACACATCTCTCAATAATAACCTTAAATATTAATGGTCTAAACTCCCCAATCAAAAGGCATAGACTGGGAGAATGGATTAGGAAACTGAACCCTTCTATATGCTGTCTACAAGAAACCCGTCTCACCCTCAAGGACAGATACCACATTAGAGTGAAAGGATGGAAAAAAATATTCCAAGTGAATGGTACCAAGAAACAAGCTGGAGTGGGTAATCTAATATCAGACAAAATAGATCTCAAAGTAAAATTAATTGGAAGAGATAAAGAGGGCCATTACATCCTTGTCAAAGGAACAGTGAACCATGAAGATTTTACAATCCTAAATGTCTAGGCACCAAACTCTGGTTGCACCTAACTTTATAAACACAACTCTGCAGGACCTCAAGACACAGATTAATCCTTACACACTAATAGTGGGAGACTTCAACACACCACTGAGCTCCTTGGATAAATCAACAGGACAAAAAAAAAAAAATAAACAGAGAGACATCAGAACTGAACAATACAATACACCAAATGGACCTCACAGACATCTACAGAATATTCCACCCAAACACCAGAGAATATACTTTCTACTCAGCACCACATGGAACATTCTCCAAAATCGACCACATACTGGGGCACAAAAGGAACCTCAACAAATACAAAAGGATAGAAATTATTCCATGCATTCTATCAGACCACAGTGCAATAAAGCTCAATATGAACACCAGAATAAGCCCAACTAGCTACAAGAACACATGGAGACTAAACAACACAATCCTGAATAATGAATGGGTCAGGGAAGAAATAAAGAGTGAAATAAAAGTATTCATGGAACTGAACAAAAAAAACAATACAACACAACAAAACCTGTGGGATACTTTAAAAGCAGTCTTGAGAGGGAAATTTATAGCCCTAAGTGCCCACATCAAAAAAACAGAAAGGGAACAAATAAATGATCTAACACTGCAGCTAAAAACACTTGAGAGACAACAACAAATGAACCCTAAACCCAACAGACAGGAAGAAATAACAAAAATCAGAGCAGAAATCAATGAAATAGAAACAAAGAAAACAATACAAAAAATCAATGAAGCCAAAAGTTGGTTCTTTGAAAGAATAAACAAGATAGACAGACCTCTAGCCCAGTTAACAAAAAGAAAGAAGGAACAACTCCAAATCAATACAATCTGTGATGAAAAGGGAAATATCACAACGGACAAGGAAAAGATCAAGAAAATTATATGGGAATATTACAAGAACCTATATTCTACCAAGTTTGAAAATCTAGAAGAAATGGATGAATATCTGAAATCTTGGGAATCACCAAAGCTTGGCCAAGAGGAGACCAGCAGCTTAAACAGACCCATAACATATGAAGAAATAGAGGATGTAGTAAGAAGCCTCCCAACTAAAAAAAGCCCAGGCCCAGACGGTTTCACAGCAGAATTCTATAAAACATTTCAAAAAGACCTACAACCATTATTTCTGAAACTGTTTAGAAGTATACAATCAGAGGGAATTCTCCCAAATTCCTTCTATGAAGCCAACATCACTCTATTACCAAAACCAGGCAAAGATCCAACTAAAAAGGAGAATTATAGACCCATCTCCCTCATGAACACAGATGCCAAAATTCTAAACAGAATACTGGCAAATCGCATACAGACCCACATCAAGAAGATCATCCATCATGACCAAGTTGGATTCATACCAGAGATGCAGGGATGGTTCAACATATGTAAATCAATAAATATCATAAAACACATAAATGGACTGAAAGACAAAAACCACATGATTATCTCAATTGATGCAGAAAAAGCCTTTGACAAGATCCAGCATCCCTTCATATTTTAAAGTCCTACATGGAATGGGACTGAAAGGAACATTCAAAGCCATATATAGCAAACCCACTGCCAACATCATCCTAAATGGAGAAAAATTGGAACCATTTACCTTAAAGGTGCAAACCCAGCAAGGCTGCCCCTTATTGCCACTCAATATAGTGCTTGAAACTCTTGCTAGGGCAATAAGACAAGAGAAGGAAATTAAAGGAGTATTAATCAGAAAAGAAGAAGTTAAGCTATCCCTTTTTGCAGATGATATGATAGTTTACCTAAGGGATGCTAAAAACTCCACCAGAAAACTTCTAGAAATGATTAAGAGTTTTAGTGAAGGGTTGGGCTAAAAAATTAACCTAGAAAAATCAGTAGCCTTTCTTTACACCAACAATAAACAAGTGGAGAAGGAATATAAAAAGACCTTCCCACTCACAATAACCTCAAAAATAATAAGATACCTGGAAACAAACCTAACCAAAGATACCAAAGACCTCTACAACAAAAATTTTAAACCCCTGAAGAAGGAGATTGAAAATTACATCAAAAGATGGAAAGACCTCCCATGCTCATGGATTGGGAAAATTAATATAGTAAAAATGTCCATTTTACCCAAATTGATATGCAAATTCAACACAATCCCAATCAAAATCCCTATGAGCTTCTTCACAGACTTGGAAAAAAATCCTTAAATTCATATGGAAAAACAAAAGACCCTGAATAGTTAAAGCAACCCTGAATGAAAAATGCAGTACAGGGGGGATTTCCCTAACCAGACTTCAAACTATATTACAGGGCCATAGTCATAAAGACAGCCTGGTACTGGCACAAAAACAGACTTGTTGCCCAATGGAACAAAATTGAAGATCCAAACTTCAGCTCATACAATTTAAGCCACCTCATATTTAACAAAGGGGCAAAAAACCCTCAATGGAGGAAGGATAGCATCTTCAGCAAATGGTGCTGACAAAATTGGATCATCATATGTAGAAGAACAAAATTAAACCCCTACCTCTCACCCTGTACAAAAATCAACTCCAAATGGATCAAAGATCTCAACGTGAAGCCTGAAACCCTGAAGGTGATAAAAGAAAAAGTTGGCAACAACCTACAAGACACAGGCATAGGAAAAGACTTTCTAAATCAGACAGCAGCTGCACAGGAAGTAAGGTCAACAGTCGACAAATGGGACCTCATAAAACTCAAAAGCTTCTGTACAGCAAAAGAAACAATCAAGGAGGTGAAGAGAAAACCCACAGAGTGGGAGGAAATCTTTACTAGCATTAATGTCAAGAATATATAAACCACTCAAAAAACAAAGAAGAAGACAAATGACCTACTCAAAAGATGGAGTAAAGAACTGAACAGACTTCACCAGTGAGGAATTAAAGATGTCTGAGAAACATCTTAAAAAGTGTTCAACATCATTAGTAATTAAGGAAATGCAAATTAAAACCACTCTCAGATATCATCTCACTCCAGTACAGCTAGCTAAAATCAAGAAAACAAAAGACAACAGATGCTGGAGAGGTTGTGGGGAAAGGGGAACACTCATCCACTGCTGGTGGGAATGTAAACTTGTACAACCACTATGGAAAGCAGTGTGGAGAACCCTTAAAAGACTCGGAATGAGCCTGACCCAGTCATACCACTCCTGGGTATATACCCCAAAGACATCCTACTGCAAAGATACATGCACATTTATGTTTATTGTAGCTCTCTTCACAATAGCAAAGAGCTGGAACCAACCCAAATGCCCCTCAACAGACGAGTGGATGACAAAAACTTGGTACATCTACACAATGGAGTACTATTCAGCGGTGAAGAAAGATGGCATTATGAACTTTGCAGATAAATGGATGGAGCTCAAAGCCATTACGCTGAGTGAAGTAACACAGTCCCAGAAAGACAAACGGAGAATGGTTTCCCTCATTTGTGGATGCTAACACCAAATCCCCCAGATGAAAGGCAAGCTGAATAACATTATTGTTATATTTCTATTTATCTGAAAGCAACTATGTTGTTATAATGTTAATCTCTCAACAGGCTCTAGAATCCATCCTCCAATTATTTTCAGACTCCGTAATTACTGCATATGTGTGGAGAGTATGTATCCATATTTTAGAGTAATATAATATTAATGGAGGAAAATGTGAATCCCTAAGCATAAAAAAAGACTGAGAGAAAGATGCAGGACATTTATGGCAGAATGCATGATCTGGGGTGGGGTGGGGTGGGGAGAAGGGAAAGGGGAATATGCCTGAACTGAATTGAAAAATGATGTCTGAAATATATAAAACATCAATAAAAGCACAAAGAAAGAAAATGGGAGGTGTCAAAAGACTCTGGAGTGAGGACCCCTCAGCCTTGTTTCTGATTTGAGTGGATGGAGGGGAAGCCATTTGAGTGGATGGAGGGGAAGCCATTTGAGTGGATGGAGGGGAAGCCATTTGAGTGGATGGAGGGGATGCCATTTGAGTGGATGGAGGGGAAGCCATTTGAGTGGATGGAGGGGAAGCCATTTGAGTGGATGGAGGGGAAGCCATTTGAGTGGATGGAGGGGAAGCCATTTGCCCCATGAAAGGAACAAGGGTGGTACTAAGTCTGGCAAGCTCAGGTTTCCTTACATGTCCCTGTGGCCACAGCTTTCTGAAGTCTTTTCTTCCACCTGGGCTGTTGACTTAACAATACCTAACAGTTGACCTCACCTTGGGTGCTGCCTAGAGTCACCACTGAACTTCAGATTTGTGTGAAGTCCAAGCCCCAGGTCTTGGAGGGGGACACCTACCATGAACCCAAGAAGGGAGAGAAGCCTGAAGATGACTACGATGTAATGTATGGTGACCCAGGCTCTGAGATTATGACCCCAGGGGCTTCAGAGGCCCAGGGGCAAGACCAGAATCGTCACAGAACAGATGACCTTGGATGAGCCTCCTCTGAGCCTTCCTAACAAAGAACAGGAGCTCCCAGGCCACCCATTCCCCCAAGAGAGGCTCCCTAGGCCTACCTATTTTTTTTTTTTTAATCTTTTCCAGACAGGGTCTCCTTATAGCCCCAGCTGTTCTGGAACTCACTCTGTAGACCAGGCTGGACTTGAACTCACAAAGATCGCCTGCCTCCCCGAGTGCAAGGATTAAAGGTGTGCATCACCATGCCTGGCTTAGGCCTACCTTTTAAAGCCAAGTAAGTTACCTTGGACTATCATCCCTGTGAGAGTCGCAGGCAACGGTGCTGTCCTTGCAGCCTTAGCCGGACGACAGGAAAACAAATGCTTCCCAACTCTTTGCCCTGTGGTTTCAGTGGAGAAGAAACAAAAGACAAAGCCCCACAAGGCCAATGGCCTCCTGCACTGGTGAACAAGGCTGACCACCCACGGTCCTTTAGAGCGCTGAAACAGAAGGCTAACTGAGGAAGCTAGCAGACGTGGCTGGCTCAGAGAGTTGCCACCCGGGATTTTGTTTTCCTGTTGAAGGGAGAATACCCCAGCGACATGCAGTCTCCTTTTGTTGGCAGATTTAAGGCTTCATGTAAGCAGAAGCCAAAGAAGGAAAAAGAAACAGGCTTGCCAAGCTCCTGTCCAGGCAAGGCTCCTGGCTCTCTGTGGTTTCTTCATGCCTCCACAATGATTTTTACCAAAGAGCAACAGAGGGGCAGGGCTGACAGCCCACTCTGGAGTGTGCTGTGGCATGAGCATGGCTTGATGTGAGCTCCATGAAGCTCGGAGTTGGGAGACTGGTGGGCTCCATGGAGGGGGGGGATCTTTAATCCACAGGGCCTATTGGGAGGGTTGCTCAGATTAGGGTAGCTCTTAGGGATCTCTGAGCACTTGTGAACCAGGATGTCATCAAAATGAGCCTGACCACAGCCATGCTGGCTTCCTTTTTCTCCTGAACAGGTTCCTGCCATCTGCCTTGCATCCAATTCTTGCTAGAGCCAGCCTTATGGTATTTGGACTGTAGACTCTAAAACTGTAATCCAAATAAACTTTTTTTTTCTTCGTAATAGTTTGCCTAGGGTATTTTACTATAGTAACAGAAAACAGACTAAGACAGGATAGCAGTGGTGAAGTCACCTCTCTGAACATCGGGCTTGCACTAAATCTAATCATGGGCCAGTTTCAGGGACTTTCAAGTGGATAGCTGGGCTGGTCAGGGCTCAGGGTATGCCTAAGGGAGAAAAATTATAGCAGATGCTGCTTCAAAATGTCAAAGAACTAGGCATGGTGCTATGGGCCTATCATCCCGGTTCTCAGAAGTGGAGGCAGTAGGGTCAAGAGTTCAAGGCCAGCCTCAGACACACAGTTAGTAGATGCAGAGCAATTGTGTGGGAGAACAAGTTGGCCAGCCCTTGCTGAGGGCCTAGGCTTTGATGTCAAGGGTGGGATGATACTGAGGCTCCCTGACCCTAACTGATGAGGAAGGCTCTGTGTAGCTGGGCACAAGCTTCCTAGAAGAGGATCACTCCAGCCAGCTGAGTGGAACTTGGAAGGGAAGGGAGACTCCGGCACTTTCAGGAGGATGCTTAGCTAGAGACTGAGGAAGAGTTTGACCAGCCAAGGCTTCCCCAGTCTTGGTGAAGTTTGGTCATACCTGGGATATGGTAAAGGGGAGGGGGTGACTGAGGCCACACTAAGCATACCAGAATTTGGGGGTCCACAGTAGGCTGCGGTCTCCAGTTGTGGTTATGGGCAGGAGCAGGGGTCCAGATGCTGAATTAGCCCAGGTTGAGTTGACAGAAGGGACAGTGGACTCAAGGTTGAGTGTGATCACTCAGTCACCGTGGCATCAGGGTGCCTGTCCTCAGCCACACCTGGGAGCACCTTCCCAGGCAGGGTGTGACAGGCTGGGGACATGCTGGCTAGTCACCCACAGGCAGACTTCTCCCTAGGTTCTTGCTAACAGGATACAGATTTTGGTTGGGTAGCAAATTTGTCTAGGTATGGAGGGATAAGCCAGGATGAGTGATCTGGCCATAAGGGAGTTCAGAACCCCTACCTGCTACCCCCAAAATTCTGGTGAATCCAGTAGTAAGGGTCTTTGTGATTGCAGAGGCCTACCCAGCTTGGCCCACATCCTGGAAGTGGGGAATACAGTTATGGCCCAGCTCCACTTCCATACCCTGAAAATAGATAAGGGGGGTCCACCTCATGGGCCCATGAAGGCCAAGCCTAGCTGTGGCAGAAAGCCCCTTCTGGGAAGCTGCATGGGGATCTGTGCAAATGGCCTCAGGGCAGAGCTTTCTGGTTAGAAAGCCTTTCCTACTCAGTTCCCATCAATTGTCTCATGAGCTTGGGCAGGGCCAGACCCACAAACCCATGACTACTGCATAGATGAAGAGACAGAGAAAGTAAGGCTCAGAGAGGAATACTGGTGGCCCAGGTTCCCCAGAAGGGGAGTTCAGCAGACACTCTACTCTGGGTTCCAGGACCTAGTGGGCTTCTCTGCCGTGTTCCCAGCAGGGACTACAGCGGGCTGGGAGGAAGGATCACCATGGAGGAGGGCAGCCCAGGACAAGCTGGAAGAAGCTGGGACCTGCAGACAGGATGAGATGGCTTCCAGAGGACAGGAAGGCCACCCTCCCTCTGATTGCTCCCCAACTGTCAAAGTTCCTTAGGCAAAACCTCAGTCTGTCCCTTCCTGGGGCAAAGCCTTGACCCTCTGACTCAGAATTTGACATAGCTAGGTGGGCGCCAGGAGCACATTGTACCCACAAAGGCACTGCCACCCGTTGCCGCTGGTCTTCCTCTGCCTGTAACTGATGGGTTTGCAAACTGACCACTCAAAGGACAGGCCTCACATGAAGTATAAACTGGAGACAAAGTTCTTGGCAGGAGGCAGGCATGTGTTCCTCACTACCACAGTTCGTGCCCCCAGGTGGCCTGAACTGGTGACAACTGGCAGGACCTGGGAACCAAAGTGGAAGAATTCAGGGCTGGGGCCAATGCCTTTCTAGCTGAGACATGTCCCTGCCACACACTTCTAGCTGAGACGTGTCCCTGCCACACACTTCTAGCTGAGACGTGTCCCTGCCACACACTTCTGGCTGAGACATGTCCTGCCACACACTTCTGGCTGAGACGTGTCCCTGCCACACACTTCTGGCTGAGACGTGTCCCTGCCACACACTTCTAGCTGAGACGTGTCCCTGCCACACACTTCTAGCTGAGACGTGTCCCTGCCACACACTTCTGGTTGTGTTTTCAAGTGGCTCCATCTGGCTGGCACAGGAGGGGCTGAGAGAGAGACACACACACATGTGGGACAGGCTGCCCTGGAGAAGCCCCATCTTCCACATGACTCAGTGAAGGCTTTGTGGGGACAGAGCAGACACGACTCCAGCTCTTGCCCACCCTTGCTGCTCTATGTGTCTGTCCACCCGCAGAATCTCTCCTTCCCCATGTGGGTCCTGGGATTAAACTCAACTCACTAGGCTTAGCGGTAATCATCGTTACCCTCTGAACCATCTCATTGGTCCAAGGACTTTTCCTGAATGTTGTGGGAAACCATGTCGGCTGGTAGAAAGACAGCAGTGGCCTGGAGAGATGGCTCAGTGGTTAAGGGCACTGGATGCTCTTGCAGAGGATCTAGGTTCCACTCCCAGGACCCAGTAGTGGCTAACTGTCAGTAACTCCAGTTCCAGGGGATTTGATGCCTTCGTCTGGTCTCTGTGGGCATTGCACATATGTGGTGCACTAACGTACATGCAGGCAAACCACTCACACACATACAATAAATTGAAAAAAAAAAAAAGACAACAGGCTCTGGCTCTGGTCCTGTCCTGTGGCTCTAGGTGCACGCCCGACTCTTCCAGCACCAGCTCAGTGGGAGGGAGGAGCTGATGGTGAAGTTACAGGTCTTATATGGCCTAGTCCTGCCGAAGATCATGAGAGGACCTATGGGAAACCTCATAACAGGAAAGCTGCGTAAGCTCTAGAATCATAGCACATTCCATTCCTGAGGTCACACTGGATGCCCCTCTTGATGGTGGGCTGAGGTTCAGCTCTTAGCACCAACCACATTACTTGACTATGGCTACACACAAGGTCCTTAGAGAAGGTGACCTAGCCAGAGGAGGTTGTTAGTACAAGCCAGGAGGACCTGGGTCCTTATGCGAAGGGGTCAGGCCGACAGCACTGAGGGTGAAATCGTGAGGTGAGTTCAGAAGGTGGTATCTGTATAAGGACAAAGGCTCCCCCTGCCATTCCTTAGTCCTGGACTTGGGGCCTCCAGAACAAGGCAGCAGCATCTGTCCTTTAAACCATGTGCACAAATTGACAATCAGATGGTCATGGCATCCTGTTGGCAACTGATGACTGAGCATAACAGTAGTGAGGGAGGGAGAGTGCTGTGCTTGTCAGAGCCTCTTGTGGCCACCAAGGAGCCGTCAGCTTGACCAGCTCTTGAGGCCACCCATCTCTGAGGATATTCCTAAAGACAGATTCAAGGGCACCACGTAATAGTGGAGGTTTGCCCAGATGTTCGAGGCCCTGGGCTCCATCCCTGGCAGCAAAGCAGCTTCAGGCATGCAGACATTCACCACTGCATTGTCTTGCTCACAAAACCACTGGAGAAGCAAACAGCATGAGCCAGGGTGTGACATCAGTCTAGCATCAGCCAGCTCCAACCTGGTGGGTCTGGGCAGTCACTGGGGATGTGGGCTAGGGGAGTGAGGATGCTGCCAGCCCCAAACTTGCCTTGTATCCCTTACCAAGTATGCTTTGTTACACTCTAAGGACACTGGGTATTTTTTTTTTATCCCTGCTTTCCAGGCTGAAGAACACACCCAGGATCCAGGATCACGGAGCAGTTAGCGTCAGAGCTGAGGTTAATTCACTCAAGTGGAAAAATATCTACTCATGGCACAGGGTAGCAGGGTGAGCCTGGTGGGGACATCCTGGCAGGGAGAGGGCAGTGGGGGTTAGAATATGCTGGCTTTTCAAACAGCAACATGACAGAAAGGACAAGGGTGCCCAGCACAGTGTCACCGTGGAACCCCCACCCAGGCTCCCCTTGTTTCCTGGCTTTCCCTCTGGCCTGGGATGGGGCTGGCCATGGCTTTTAGTTTGCCAGTGTCTCGGGAACCCCCAAAACATAGACATCATCTCTCCCACTCTCCCATGCCCCTACCCTTCTGACACTCCTAAGGTAGAACCAATGGACCCAAGGACACCTCTGGAAACTCTCGCATCCCTAGGCTGCTGTGAAGAGGCGATAGGTCACAGGACAGGGCCTTCTGTAGGATAAGATCCCCCACTTGAGAAGACAGTGAAAGGAAGTCCTCCTGCCTTGGGGAGCTGGCCATAGCCAGAACCTGGCGCAAAGGGCTCCTGTCAGCTGATGATGGAGATTGTAACAGGAAGTCCCCCCAGACCAATGGAAAAGCAGCTGAGCTGGGATCTGGGGGCTGATGAATCAAAGGTGGGACCAAAGGAGAGCCAGCTCTCCTCCCAGGAGCCTTAGCGCCTGCATTAACCATGTAGCAGGCACTCAGGGTCATCCACAGTTGGTGGTATGATCCCACCACAAAGCTATTCGTTCTCCCCCACCTCCTCAGTGTCCCTTGATTTCTGAAGCTTCACGTTTAGAACAGGTCTTTCCATGCCAGCCAGAGCCAGGGACACTAGGAAAAGAAAAGCCTCTGTCTTCAAAAGTTTTTTGAAGAAAATACATCTTTTCATGGCATAAAGGATGGTTTGAAGAAGCCGGCTGTGGCCCCCACCTATCCTCCTACTCCTCTCGTCAGGGGAAGAGACAGCTATTCGCAAGTAGGTACACACCAGTCACATACTTACAGACACACACACGCTCACATGTGCACATGCATACATTCATGCACACATATACGTTTGTGCACACACATACATGTTCACATATACACTCATATATACATGCACACACATGTTCATATATACATTGACATATGCACATGTACACACATGGGCATAGATCACCCATATGCTCACACACAGAGGCATATGCATCTGTATACTCATATGCATACTGATATGCATGTGTATATACATACACATGGGCATACATGCACAAATAAGTTTGCACACAGGCACACATGCATGTATACTCACACATACACACATATACATGTGGGCATGCACGTTTACACATGCCAAACACACGCACACATGTACATACACATAGAGACACACATGCATGCATATAGTCATGCACATGTTGGCATGCACACATGTACAGACACACACATAATCTTGTGCACACATTCACGTAGCAGTGAATTGCAGTTGTACACACACACTTGCTCTGCTCAGCATGCCTGCTGCCCTGCTTGCTCTCTAGGGCCCAGCAGTTGCATTTGGCCTGGGTGGGTCTCAGCCTGCAGGGAGCCATACCCAGGCCCCGGTTCTCTGGGGCAAGTGTGCAGGGAGGGACTGAAGACTTTTGGCTCTTCTCTCTACAGGGCATCCATCCCTGTCCCATCAACCCCCTCAGGACCCTGCACTGCATGGAAGGGACTGTGTCTAATTCCTGCTGTGTCTCTGTGTCCCTCCCAACAAGTGCAGGAAGATTAGATAAGAGTCACACTAACCCCCACCCAAGGAACACAGTTACCACCAATGATAACTGTCTGCAAACTGAAGTGTGAGGACCTGGTGAGCACCTCACAGTGACCTGCACCAGCTCAGGTAAAGAGCTTTATGCTGAGACCCACAGGGTGGGCAGGGATCAACTAGTGATGGAAGGGCTAGAGGAGCTTGTGAAAAGGCCCTGAGGTAGGGTCTCAGAATGTACCTGAGGCAGTGAAGGGCTGTGAGGGTGGCCCAAGCAAGATAAGAGGGTGACTGGACAGCCTCTAGCACCCTGAAAGGATGAAGGTTTGTATTTAGCCCCTGGCTTGAGGTTATCTGTTCCTCAGCTGTGCAGCTCCTTGGCAGGTCACCTGCATTAGTGTGACAAGAGACCTCTGGCTGGCTGGTTCTGTATGTTTGAGACACCCAACACCTGAGACCCTGCCTGTGTGGGAGAACCAAATATCATATGCTTTTTCCATTGGGGATATCACAGCAGGAAATGGTGAACATGTGACTCATTTAGCCAATCAGAGGCTCACTGGGACTTTCCCCACCAGACACCAAAGCTGGCATCCAGGGTGCTTCAGGAGGAGATGGAACCACCCGTGAGCAGTGCCTGTGGGCCTCAGCAGCCCTGGGCTACCAGGCCGAGTGCTGGGCTGACTTTTCCTAGCTGGGCTCCCATGTCTATGGAGTGGGCCCTCCAGGTGACACGTCTTATAAATGATTTCTATTGTCTGCAGCCAGCCCTTGATTTCATCCCTCCCCAGTTTCCATCTACTTATGATAGGCCCGGAGGTCTCTGTGTGACCTATTTGGGATCTCACGCAACCCCCAGGAAGTATACCATTGCCACTGTCAATGGAAAGAGGCTGAGGGGACCCATCAAGTGTTACCTAGTGGGGACTCAGCATTGTTGGGGAGGTGCGTCCCTGCTGATGCAGCCGGACTCTCTGGTGGTGCTTGCTGCCGTAGGCCGACTCCTTTGCCCTCCAGGAAGAGCAGCCCTTAAGCTGACCCCACTGGTGCTGGGATTCAGAGTTGGGGAGGGGGAAGGCTTCCCAGAGAAAGGAGCATTGAAGCTTTGAGGGATGAACAGTTCATTGCTGGGACCTGGGGGAGGTAGTAGGATTTGGTTAGGATCTTGGCTGGGGGCCAAAAACATTCTAGAACTTTAGAAGAGAATAAGAATCAATCATCCTAGCTGCAACTCTGATATTCCCAGCCCATGAAGCTCCATATACTCCTTCTTCTGGTCCTACCTCCAATCCAAACCCATCATGGGCCCTTGTAAAATCTATGAGACCTATGAGTGGGTCCTGGTGAAGGAGTCTTCACGGGGTAGCCTTGCATCCCCCCTCCTGCCCTGTGTACCCTGTTCCCCAGGGGTTCCAGTCCTCCTTCTCAGACAAGCCTGGTGACCAGAGGGTGTAGCTGCGTGTGGGGATTTTCTATTTGAGCAGCAGAGGAGACACATGAGGAAGGGCAGAGGAGCTCTGTCAAGAGGAGAGGAGGACCGAATGCAGAGAAAGAGCCTGTCTCTCATCTAAATTCCACATCTGAGAGAGAGGCCACAGGAAGGGCTACTCGTAGCTGTCCCTCTACTCTCCCAAGCTGCTTTGAACATATGCTCCCTGAGTCTACCTGAACTGACAGGAGGAGGCAGCTAGGCTCAGAGCACTTGGAGGCTAGGGACAGCCAGGAGCCTGTGGAGTAGAGGAGCAATAGCCTTGGGACTCAGCGGCCCAGTTAGAGCCAGGTCCAGGCATGCCAGCTGCTGAAGGGACAGATGGTCTGCACCCAGCACACTGTGCTGCTCAAGCCCAGGTGAGTACAAAGCAGTGGCTCCCAGGAGCCTCCAGTCCAGAATACATGCATCTCGCTATAGCTCATTGCTTAACAATTCTCATTTCTTTAATTCTCTCTCAGTGGCCTGTGGTTGGTCTCAGTGTTGGAGTGCTGGGATGAGAAGAACAAGCTCCGTCTAGAGTCCCCAGCTGGTAAGGAAGAGGGACAAGGACACAGACAGTGGACACAGGCAGTGATCGAGGCTGTGGGAGGCACCGGGAGGCTGGCTGAGTTGTCGATATATGCTGGCACATGTCCAGCATTTTGGAGTGGTGAAGGAAGTGCATTCATTATAGACCCTTTATCTCCATTTGGGAGCTTTTCCCCTTTACCTCATCTACTTCTGTTATTCTTCCTGCCTTTAGCCATGGAAGATCAACATGGCTTCCTACCTTCCCTCTTTCCTGACCTGGGCGGGGGGGTAAAGACACAAATAAAGGAAGCATCCATCTGAAGAGAGAAAGGAGCTGTGAAGACAGTCAAAATGGCTTTCCCTCAAGAAACCTGACAATGCGTGGGGGGCTGCTTGCTTCAAGAGGCAGAGGAATGAACAGACAAGGGGAACTTTTGTGTGCACAGGTCTGGGCTTGGATCAACCTTGGTGTTCAGAACTACCAAGAGTTCCAGAAATGAGCACCTCCACTCCAGAGGAAGGAAGGCACCAAGTGCCGTGCCCACTTGCCCACTCCCTGTTTCATTCCATTCCTCTCCCAGAAATGGGCCAGTTCTTCAGCAGAATGAGCCCAGAGGATGGGGCTACTGAGCAACTGCTCCTAACAGAACCTAATGGATCTGTAGCTATGAGGGAGAAGCTGGAATTCAGGGTCACCCCAGGGAAAGACCCAAAGGAAACATATCATAGGCTCAGTAGGACCCCAGTGTGCCTCTCCTATGGAAATAGAACACATCAAAGCCATTGATGTGACAGACCTGTCCATGTTTTTTGGAAGGATTGTGGATTTTGGAACTTTGGGCTAGAAATGTCACTAAATGCTTAGAGCCCATGGGCTGTTCTGTGGTAGCAAAAAAAAATGAGAGTTCAGAGAGAAAGGTAGATCAGGGAGGCCTGGCTTGTAAAGCTCCAGAGGAACACACAGACTCCTTTGGAACTGTTTATGTGATATTTTATATTAAGAATCTGTGAAACGGACACGTGATGCTAGAGACGAAAAATCATCTGTAATTAGTAAAAGACCAGCATTGTTGAGGTAAAATCTTCTGGGAAGTGTTTCCTCAGGGTTGGCACACAGAGGTCATGCTTCAGTGGGGTTTCAAGGCTACATCTCAAACAAGTAGTCAAGCTTGGTAATATATAAGTGTCTCCCTTGTGGTACTTGATGGTGTGAAAGCGCCATTGAAGGGTCATGGAGAGCAGTTGAAGTTGGGGACTGGGAGAGGCCGAGAGGCCACTGGTGAAGGTGCAGCCCTAGTACCTAGGCCCCAACATACTGGAGATTCCAGGAGTGTGGGATGACCACCAAGGACAGTAGTAGGTGTGGGATGGAGGTGTCCTGAGCCTGCATGACAAGCTGTGTGTGTTTTGGACAGCAGAGCCAGAGAAGTAGTTCCCCAAGCCTTTTGGAGCCCAGAAGATCATTAATGGTTCCCAAATATCAGACACTGAGCTACTTTGTTGGACTTTGATTTTTGCCTGGTTCTGCCCTTTTGAAATAAGAAAGCATGCAACTTGGTTTTGATCTTACAAGAACCCACAATTGATAGACTTGGGAGTTTTAAAGACATTAAACTTTTAAAGCATTGGAACTTTTTAAAGACTATGGGACTTTTGAAGTTGTACCATGCTTTTTTAATTAAAAAATTATTTATTTATTTATGTGCATGAATGTACTGTCTGCATGTAGGTTTGTGCACCCGTGTCATGCAATGCCTTGGAGGTCAGAGAGGGTGTCGGATTCCCCTGGAACTGGAGTTCTCCTGGAATTGGAGTTACAGATGGTTCTCAGCTTCCATGTGGGTGCTGGAGATTGAACCCAGGTCCTCTGCAAGAGCAGTCGGTGCTCTTAACCACTAGGCCATCTCTCCAGTCTCAGGTACTGTGTTTTATATTGTGATAATACTGCTAATGTCAGATCTTGGGAATAAACAAGTAAGGAAAGGTTATGACTTATAAAAGTCACATATTGATGTGTGAAGTTGATAAAGGGTCAATTGTGCTGGTTAATTTTCATCAATTTGTCACAAACTAGAGTCATCTGGGAAGAAGAAACTTCAACTGATAAATTTCCCCTATCAGACTAGCTAATGGGCACATCTGTGGAACATTCCGTTGGTTACTAACTGATGTGGGAGGGCCTAGCCCACTGTGGACAGTGCCATATCCTTCTATGGGGAGGTGGTCCTGGGCTGGGTAAGAAAGGCAGCTGAGCAAGCCTGGAGGAAGCCAGCCAGGAAGCAGTGTTCCTCCAGGTCTCTGCTTCAGTTTCTGCCTCTAGGTAATTGCCTGGAATTCCCACCTTAGCTTCCCTCAGTGGAGGACTGGAACCTGAAAGGGTAAGCTAGAACAGACCCTTTCTCCCCAGGTTGCCTATGCTCATGATGCTTTATCAAATCAACAGAAAAGTAACTGGTACACAGGCCATGTCCAGGGCAGCCTGGGCAGGAGCCCAGGGCAGGAACCTGGAGGCAGGAACTGAAGCAGAGACCCTGGAGTAATGCTGCATAGTGACTTGCTCCCAGGCTCAAGTTCAACTACCTTTCCCACACAGCCCAGGCCGACCTGCCCAGGACTCACACCTCCCACAGTGGGCTGGGCCGCCCTACATTAGCAATCAGGGAAATGCTCCACAGTCTGCTGGAGGACAGCCCAGTTCCCTGCTCCCAGTTGTGTCAAGTTGACAACCAAGGTTAGCCATCATGATAACCAATTACCAATTACCAAGAAGACAAAACAACTCTAAATTTGTAAGGACCCAATAATATAGTCGATCAATAATAAAGTCAAACGGTATGAAAGGAGTGGCTACAGAGGGAATGACGCATTTTCTACATAACTGATACAATGACCAGATAGGGGCAGGGTCGGTGATGCACTTGAGGAAAAGATACAGGAGGAGTTCTAGTTCTAGGCACCAGCTTGGGCTACCCAGCAAGACTCTGAAAAAAAAACTCAGAAAAATGTTAATAATTAATGAGTTACACATGATGTCACAATGAAAATTTAAAATATTTTGACATGAATAATAATAACAATGTCATAAAAATATGCATGACAAGCCAGGCGTGGTGGCGCATGCCTTTAATCCCAGCACTTGGGAGGCAGAGACAGGCAGATCTTTGTGAGTTCAAGGCCATCCTGGTCTACAAAGTGAGTTCCAGGACAGCTGGGGCTACAGGGAGACCCTGTCTCACAAAAACGAAAAAAAAAAAAAAAAGTATGCATGACATAAGTCAAACAGTGCATAGGAAAAGTTAGTCTCAAATTTTGAGAGTATGCATTCAAATCCCCAATGTTCTCAAAACAATAGCAAATCAAGCCCAAAGAAAGTAAGAGGAGAGAAAGAAAATACAATTACCAAAGACTGGTGGAAAATGAGTGAAGTATAAAGTTAGCTTTGCAAATAAACAACATCACAACTGAGATAAAACACAGAACGCAGCACCAAGGGTTAGAGGAGACATGTCTACAGACTCTACTAACATGAACAGAGGAGGATTAGTCTCTCTTCATGATAAAAGGAAACATCATTACAGACCCTACCAACATGAAGAGGGGAGGGTTAGCACCTCTTGATGCTAACAAATCTCAAATTTAGCTGAAATAGGCCATTTTCCAGGAAAACAAAACTGACCCAAACCAACCAAGAAGAAACAAAAATTTAAATGGTCCTATTAATGCAGTGGTGTGTAAATGAACAACTTCTCACAGCTAGACTGGTTCACTGATGAGTTCTTCCAAACATTTGTAGACAAATATAAACAGAATTAAATGGGAAACCATATCTCCCAACTTGTTTTTTTTTTTTTATTAATTTTATTTATTTCTGTATGTGTTTGAATGTACTATCTGCATGCAAGTTTGTGCACCCGTGTCGTGCAACGCCGCGGAGGTCAGAAGAGGGTATCGGATTCCCCTGGAACTGGAGTTCTCCTGGAATTGGAGTTTCAGACGGTTCTTAGCCGCCATGTGGGTGCTGGGGATCGAACCGGCGTCCTCTGTAAGAGCGGTCGGCGCTCTTAACCGCTAGGCTATCTCTCCAGCCCCCAACTTGTTTTAAGGACAGAATGCGGACATCATAAATACCAGCAAGGACATTACAGTAGAGGAAGCCAGACCATCTCTCAAAGCAGGCCCTGCGGTGGAAGAGGAACACATTTCTCTCAGATAGAACAAGGAGACCAGATCCTATGTGGTGGCACAGGCTGTGATCCTAGCACTGGGGAGGAGGGAAGGTTGTCGCATTCTCTGCTTCTTTTGGAACAGGGCTGACACTGTTCTTCTCACTCCTTTGAGGCTGGAGGAGTCTTGTGACCTATTGAAATCTGTGCAAGAAATGTGGTGCCATTTCCCAGGCTAGACCTGAAGATAAAGCACATGCCAATTGCCTCTCATCTCTCCCCTCCCTTTCCCCTCCCTTCACCTCTCTTCAGATACTCCTCTTCCTTCTCTCCCTCCCTTATCCCACTCCCATCTCTAGACTCTTGCTTTTCCAATTGGGTCTGTCCACCATGCTGTAAGGGAGCCCGGGCTACATGGGGTGCTCTTGGGTGGTCAGGGCTGTGCATCTGGAAACCCAGATAGGACCAGTGGACAATCACTCATTTACATCCCATCATCAACTCCTGGGATGTAATTGAGTGAGACTCCATAGACTCCTGATCCCAAGCTTCAAGCCTTCCAGATGAAGTCTGACAGAGACAAGCCATCCCTGCCATCCCTTGCTTGATTCTGGCACACAGAACCAGTTAGGAAGCAGGTGATTGGTGCATTCAGCCTGATTAAAAGCCCCAAACTAAAAATGCAAAAATCCCAAATAAAATATTAGCTAATGTATTCTGGCTATGCCTACAAAAATATCATAATCAAACTGCACTTACTCTGGGAATGCAAAACCGCTTTGACATTTGAGAGTCCATCATTACAATGAAATACATTGGAAGAATATAACACAGAATGTTTGCCTTGTTGATTTTTAAAAATACTTATCAATCTAGAAACAGAAGAAGCTTTCTTAGTAGAATAAAACACACTTCAATTATCAATAGCAAATGCAACAGTTAATGGTGAAAATTCAACCCTTGCTCTCCAGATCAGGTACAAGTCCACACTACTGTCACTATAGTATGCAACGTGAAGCTTTTGCTTAATATTAGGAAAGAAAGCAAGAGTTGAGATGAGGAAGAGAAAACAAGCAACACCATCAGACACCTACAGGGGGCGTAGTGTCACTTGTGGCATAATCCAGAAAGATTTTATGATTAATCCATTTGAACTGGAAAATTCAGCAAACTCAGCACATTCAAATCAATCCACAGATGACCAGGGAATAAAAGTTTAAAAGTCAAGGCCAGAAAGATGGCTCAGCAGGTAAAAAGCTCTTGTCACACAAGCCTGATGACCCAAGTCCCATCCCTGGAATCCACCAGGGAAGGAGAGAGCCAAGACTCCTAAAAGTTGTCCACCGACTTCTGCATGTACACTGTGGCATATATATACACACATACACACATACATATACACATATGCACACATACACACATACACACACATACACACATACACACACATACACACACATACACACATACACACACATACACACATACACACACATACACACATATACACACATATATACACATATACACATACATACACATACACACATACACACATACATACACATACACACATACACATACACACATACACATATACACATACACATACACATACACACATACACACATACACACACATACACACATATACATGCATAAACCACACAGACAATAATAGATAAAATTTTATAAAGTTTAAATCATTTACATTAGCATGAGAAAAAAACATCCAAGAACTGATCTAATGAGGGATGTTCATAATTTGTTTAGAAGCATCAGACCATTACTGAGAAAAGAAGCAAATTCTTTACAAAAAAATGGAGAGCCATCCCATTTGTGATAAGACAGCAATGTGAAGATCCTAATTCCACTCCATGCTCGCCTAGCCTCAAGCCCAGGAGGCTTTGGGTTGTACACTTGGAAATTAATAAACTGATCGTAAAACTTGCACAGAAACAAAATCAACTGCAACATCAAAATAGCACAAATCTTGATCTCATGGCACTGGATCTGAGGCCTCCTAATGAGTCCAATTTGGTGCCTTTCAGTGTAGAGTGTCAGGCAGAAGAGGTGTGGGCAAGTACAGGGTGAGAGCAAGGCAACTGCAGTTTACCTGGCACCAAGTAGACACTGTAAATTTGAGAGTGAGCACCCTTTGTCTACATGGCCCCTTATCCTATCTCTCAGGTTAGTAAACTGAGGCTCATAAAGAGGAAAGCACTTTCCAAGTCACCCAAGGCTGAGATTCTTGTAGATCTAAGTGGTCCCAACCTGGGTCATAGGGCAGAGGCAGGAGTGAACAGGGAGGGGCCATACAGATCAGCCTGCATCTTCCCTCATGTGTGGGACTCTCCTGAGTGGTGGGTACAACACACCTGGGCAGCTTTGGCCATCTTCTTTCTGCCAGTAAGTAGGTTGTTGCTTCTGCAGCCCCTGCAGCTGGGCGGCACATGGCCCGGGTAACTTTCATACAAGCCTCCTGTGTCAAGGAGGTAGGGAGGGAAGGCTGGGAGGATAGAAGCAGCATAGATGCAGCAGCCACAGAGCTGGTAAATAGGAAGGGGCTGGGAGGCCCCAAAGGAAGACTGTTCTGAGCATTAAGGCACATGCTTGACCCATTCAGCTAGCCCTTCAGGTGGAGGAAAGCTGAGCCACGTGTGGGTTCTGAGCAGCACCCTTCCCTTCTGTGTGCACCAGAGTAACACAGGGATTGGAAGAGCTCAGAATAAAGGATGGGTGTTGATATGGTTCAGGCCCAGCCTGAACCCCAGCACTACAGCAGCACTGGAGTCGGCGTGCATCTCAGACTGCCTGACCACTAATCCTTCATAGGTGTAGGAAGCTTTCTTTTGTGCTAAACAGGGACCATGTGACCCTGCTAAGGGGAAGGGGACACAGCACCTGTCAGCAGCTTGCTGTAGGGAACTGGCCTCTCGGCACAGAGACCAGCCGGCTACTTCCTGTAGCCTGGCCTGAGTGTATTTTGAACTCAGGCCCTTAGCCTGGAACCACGAGACACGTGTTCCACTCTTGGCCATGACTTCCCACCTGCCCAGAGACTGCTGAACCCTGGACAGGAATTTCCAGGCTGATGGCTGTTGGCTTATCTTCAGCTTATGTCCACTCACAACACCAGCTACCCAGATTAGTGGTCTGCAAGGGGACCTCTTTCCAACCCACTGGCCACCAGAATGAAATGCAGGCCTGCCTTGGCCTGTGTGCACACAATAATTAATAAAATGACAGCTGGGAATTCCGTCATGATGTTACTGGGAAATTCAAATTTATTCCTTGCTACAGCCTGCTTTTATAAACTAAATGACGTCAGTTCTCAGAGCCAGTCATAGGCCCCCCAACTCTGCACCACTGTACACCCTTGCCCCACCCAGCATCAGGCACCTAGGCCACACTGTTTGCTCCTCCTTGGGGTGGGGTCAGGCTCTCAGCCACTCGGCCACTCAGCCCTGAGGGATGCTCACAATTCAAACTGGATCTTCCTACACTAGGCTGAGTGGGCCTCAGTTCCTGCACAATGGAAACATCCTCCCATCTCCCTAGATGGCAGGGCAGAGTCAGTGAATACAGGAGAGTAGGAGACTTGCTCCTGTGCCAGCACACAGGACCTGCAGGCACAGGAAGTGCAGGCACAGGAAGTGCAAGCACAGGAGGTGTGAGTATGAGCCCTAGGGCATCAGGCTGAAGTTGCAGAGAAGACCAAGGAGGCCCACATCACACAGTATGATGAAGCTCTGGTCCCTCAGACCTGTTACCTGCTGGACTCCAGGAAGCCAGGTGAGAAGCCTGGGGACACAGCAAATCCCTAGGAACAGAGGTGCCCCATACAGACCATCCTGGAGCACAGAGGTGCCCCTCATAGACACATTCTGGAGCAAAGAGGTGCCCCCCACAGACCATCCTGGAGCACAGAGGTGCCCCCCACAGACCATCTTGGAGCACAGAGGTGCCCCCCATAGACACATCCTGGAGCACAGAGGTGCCCCCCCATAGATACATCCTGGAGCACAGAGGTGTCCCCCACAGACCATCTTGGAGCACAGAGCTGTCCCCCCATAGACACATACTGGAGCACAGAGGTGCCCCCCATAGACACATCCTGGAGCACAGAGGTGCCTCCCACAGACCATCTTGGAGCACAGAGGTGCCCCCCATAGACACATCCTGGAGCACAGACTTGCCCCCCATAGACACATCCTGGAGCACAGAGGTGCCCCCTATAGACACATCCTGGAGCACAGAGATGCCCCCTATAGACACATCCTGGAGCACAGAGGTGCCCCCCATAACACATCCTGGAGCACAGAGGTGTCCCCCACAGACCATCTTGGAGCACAGAGGTGACCCCCATAGCACATCCAGGAGCACAGAGGTACCCCCCATAGACACATCCTGGAGCACAGAGGTGTCCCCCACAGACCATCCTGGAGCACAGAGGTGCCCCCCACAGACCATCCTGGAGCACAGAGGTGCCCCCCACAGACCATCCTGGAGCACAGAGGTGCCCCCCATAGACACATCCTGGAGCACAGAGGTGCCCCCCATAACACATCCTGGAGCACAGAGGTGCCCCCCACAGACCATCCTGGAGCACAGAGATGCCCCCATAGACACATCCTGGAGCACAGAGGTGCCCCCCATAACACATCCTGGAGCACAGAGGTGCCCCCCACAGACCATCCTGGAGCACAGAGGTGCCCCCATAGACACATCCTGGAGCACAGAGCTGTCCCCCACAGACCATCCTGGAGCACAGAGGTGCCCCCCACAGACCATCCTGGAGCACGGAGGTGCCCCCCACAGACCATCCTGGAGCACAGAGGTGCCCCCCACAGACCATCCTGGAGCACACTGGTGCCCTACACAGACCATCCTGGAGCACAGAGCTCTGCCCTGAGCCTCCGGGCTCTCGAGCTGCACAGCTGTCCTAGCCTGGCTTGGGGGCAGAGGATCAAGGAAAAGCAGGAACTCTGGTTTTGGGGTGTTCCCAAATACCAGGAGCAGCACCCCAGGAAGGTCACTGCCTCCTCATGTCAGAAGGCCTCTCTCATGACAGAAAGGCCCTTTCTCCCTGCCTCCCAGACAGGAGGCTGCATGGCCTTGGTTGAGAGTCTCAATCTCTCTGGGTCTCTCTCAGGTGTGAGTCTGGGCCTGCTGTATTGGGGGGCATGCTGTGCATTAGTGTATGAATTGCTTAGAATGGCACTGGTTCCTGCAGATCTGTGAGCATGCCACCTGCTCCCCCTCCCCCCACCTTGCTGCTATTGTGGGCTTCTGGGTAAAAAAATTGCACAAGAGGACAGGAGAGGGAGTGGCAGGACCAGGGAGGCCTGCGACTCCTTGGACAGGGAGGCTATTACCAGGAGTTCCTGGTGCACGCTTATTCTTACCTTCTGTGGACATGTCGAGCAGGACCCAGAAGGAAGGACCCCACAGGGTGGCCAGAGCTACCAGGAACATGTGGCTCACATCATGGCCTCAGGGACCACATGTATAATGAATGATGTTAGTGTCCAGAGAATACACGGACAGAGATAGAGAGAAGCTGTGGTCAGGTATAGTGTCCCACCCCATACCTGCATGGTCAGAACAGCTGGACCATCAGAGTGGTCAGGCATGGTAGTGAGCACCCTGTCAACCAGGGTGTGCAAGCACAAGCTTGAGGGAAGAAGGCTCCTGGACCAGAGGTCATTCTGATTTTCCACATGTGTATGGGATAGTGGTAGTGACCCTAAGCTTATGGGATTGCTGTGAGCACAGGGTGAGCCCAGGGTGAGCCCCCATTTGCAAAGCTGGGGCAGATTTTTGGTGTGTGGGGCTCTGGTGAGGCCACCACCTCATGCTTGTGGGACCAGAACAGACAACAACTCAAGCTCCCACTGTGCTGCATCCTCTGCACCTTGAAGCACTGGGCAGGGGGAGGGAGACAGCCAGGGCTGGGGACCCGTGCTCAGCTTGGCTCAGCTTCAGCCCATTTGTCTTGATCCCAGATCTCAATTAGTATTGCTAGACCGCAGGGCGGCTTTATGAAGTGGAAAAAAATCCATTAAGGATTTAAAGCAAAGCTCAGGACATAATCACCTCATTGTGGGGGCTCCCACATGGGCTGGTTGTAGTGTCCAGATCTCAGAGGCTGTCTCCCTCCACCCCACCTTCCTCAGGTATGGGTCGTGCCCTGGAGCAGCTAAGTGAGCCAGGCCCCTGGTGGCAGGCCCCATAGCCTTGGCCACACTCCAGCAGCTCACAGGACTTGAGGGATGTGCTTTCTGGAAGTTTCCACTGCATAGGAATCAGGCCAGCCTGCTCCCCCTCCCCCACCAGAGCAGCTTGGGACAGCTCAGGCTGACATTATCTCTTTGTTGAGTCTCTGAGGGCTCTTGGCCATCTGCCAGCATCCAGGCTGGGTCCCCGGTATAGCCAAGCCCTGCAGCCTCTGCTGGCTGATCCTGCCACATGCCAGTGGCCACGCAGCCTCTCTGGACTTCAGTACTTTCATCTGTCTGTATCACTGCAGGAAGAGAAGAGCCACCCAGAGGGGATGCTAAGGAAACAAGTGACAGGTAGTCAGTATAGTGCCCACAGTCCAAATGCTAGCATGGGTGATGGCTGCCTCCACTGCCACCTGACCACCACCTTTCCATGGGTCACCTCCTAGAGGCTTTGCAGAAACTTCCCCAGTCCTGGTCTGGCTGCTGTACAGGGCACCTCCTCCAGGAAGCCCTCCCTGGTTATCTAGAACAGCACAGTTTTCCAACACTGTGGAAAACACTGGAGAGGAGGGCTAGCAGATTTTACTGCCTCCTTGCAAGGCACCAGCCTTTCCAAGGTCAGGTCTGAGTTAAGGCCCCAGCACCTGACACAAGCCCCAGAATGGAGAGTGTCCTGAAGCTGACTGATCTGGAACAGCTTCTAGAAACTTTTGACATAGCCACGAGTCTGTCCCCAGTTTCTGCCTCCTGCTGTGGGCTGGGAAGTCCAGGCCTTGGCTCCCTCCTTTCCCTACCTTGATTTTGCCCACCTTGGTCCTTTGGTCAGACTAGCCGTTTGCCCACCCCATCCCTCTTGCCATGCTTTATATATAGGCTTAAAGAATTCAGATCCCAGGACTAGAGAGATGGTTCAGAGGTTAAGAGCACCAGCTACTCTTACAGAAGACCTGGGTTTGGTGCCCAGTAGCCACATGGCAGGTAACAACCAACATCTCCATTTCCAGGAGAATCTGACACCCTCTTCTGACCTCTACAGGCATTGGATTGCATGACATGGGTACACATACATATATGCAGGTAATACATTCATATACATAAAGTTAAAATAATAATTTTTTTCAAAAGTCCAGATCTGTCAGCTCCAGGAGTCTTCCTCAGTCACCTCCCTCTTTGTGCTCCTGCTCTTGGACTTCTGAGCAAGGCCACTTTGTACTGGGGACAGCAATAGGAACAGAGGACAGAACCAGCTGGGACCCCCACTGGGCTCTTGGCCTATAGAAATGCCTTCAAAGTCACACAGCAGAATGTGATGTGGACTCACTCAGCACAGCCTTGTGCCTTCCCTGGCTCAGGACCTTCTTCTGCTTCTTCTGCTCCCACAGCTGGGCCCCTTAGTCATAGCTTATTGTGCTAGGCAGAGGAAGCAGAGGAGTTGGGGGGGGTCCTGGGGACCAACAAAGTACACTTGCCTGGAACTCATGTGGGAGCAGAGCATGTCTCCCTAATCAGCATCAATTCAGTGTTTATAATTATTGATTTCCTCAGGCTCCAGCCTTCCTGCAGGGCCAAGAGCCCAAACCCCTCTGTTCTGGGATCCAGGGATAGACTTCCTCTCAAGAGTCAGGTGCACTGCAGACAGAAAGATGTGAACAGTCAGCCTTTTGGAGGGCTTCTGGAACCTTCTAGGCCTGAAAATGTCCAAGCCCAAGCTTGAGAAGAGGTATAGGCTGGATCCTGGTTGGCTGGAGGTATGCAGTGGAGGCAGGAAATGGGTATTAGGAGGCCTCATGGGCTGAAAGAGGGACACAGGGGAGGTCACTAAGGGTCCAGCAGCCTTGGTGCATGTTGGGACTCTGCACAGTGGACTGGAGGCTGTTGTGACCTATTCAGGGAGGAGAAGAGGGCAGAGTCTAAAGACACATTAGAGTCGGCCAGGGCTGGGAAGATCAAGGCAGGAGTTCAAAGGCCAGACATGAGGGCCTTGGGGACTCAGGGGAGTAAGATGAGCTATAGGGTGGTGGCCTAATCAAGGTAAAGCCCTGAGTAAGGGGTCTGGATGGGCAGAGGGTAGGTTGAGAAAAGTGGGTTCATGATACACCCAGAAGGTGGGGCCACTGATAGTGGATGTCCAGGCAGAGGCCACAGGGCTGGGCTGTTTTCAGGAAAGGTAATGGGGCAGGGGATGGGGTCAGGGGCCATTTGACCTATGTTGAATGGCCCTTTAAGATGGACTGGACTTCCAGCCACAAGAGATAGGCTAGCTGAGCCTACCAGAGACAGACCCCTGTGGTAGGCAGAGGTGGGAGCTGTGCTGGGGGGTCAGGCTCCTGAACCCCATGCCCAGTGCTACTGGCGACCCCTCCCTACATGTAGGTGATATTTCTGACAGTCTGGTATACTCTCCTGTGTATAACTTGCCTTCCCTTGGGGGGGCAGGTTATAAGAGCGGTGGAACTAGAGGATTCTATGTAATATGAACACCACTTTTGAAAACTAAGTGGCTTCAATGTCGCCGGATAATGTGGTCTTAGGGGACAGGCATGTGATCTGTCCTTAATCAAAACATGGTTATTTGGCACTTGATGTGTTAGGGATTTCTAGTGGGTCTGCTTCCCTGGGCTCAGACAATGACACCTTCTTAGTCAGGCAGAGTTTTCTTATGCTGTATTATGTGTGTGCAAGTAGATGGCTGTGCTTTGTGCAAAGGAATGTCATCTGTGGATCCTCACGTTTTCCTGGAGCTGAGGGCTGGACAGGAGGAATAACTGGAACTCAGGGTCCACGAACTCATCTTCCACTGGGCAGCATTCCTTCTGCCCTCCAAGGGCTAGCAGCTGGGCAGTCAGGCCATGAGAGAGGGCAGGGTAAGGTCTTCAGGCTGGACTCCTGTTTCTGCTCAGCTGATGGCCAGGTGACTTCACACTGAGGATGAGCTCTAACTCTGCATATATATATGCAGAGTTACACACTGTAAAGTGCTAATTTCTGAGTTGAGTGAATGCAGAGATTTCTCACCATTCAGAAGAGCCTGACCAGCTTCCAGACTCTTAGGGTCAGTTTCATGAACAGTAACCTGCTGGTCCTCTTAATAGCCTATACTCACTGTAAAGGGGCTTTCAATGATGTATGTGCTTGAATCCCAAGAACCTTTGAGTGTGTACCTCCTGTGGCAAAAGAGGCCACCCTAGTCACCCACCAGGGCTAGCCATAGGATGCAAGGCCCTAGGCATCTGGGGCAGCAGCTGTGGGTAGAAGGGCCCTGTCAATGAGAGACCAGCTGGTACTTCATGAGGCTGAGCTTCACAGTTCTTCTACAAAGAACCAGGAGGGAGCGAGGGAGAGGTGGGAAGACAGGCAGACCTGGCCTCCACTGGCTCGTTAACCTAGGAAGATGTGAGCTGAGGACTATGGGTTTCTTCAGGAAGCTGAGAACAGCCCTCACCAGCAAGAACATAGGAATCCAGCCAGTCTCCACCTTAAAGAACAGGTTCTCCCAAAACTCCAGTGTCCCCCAGAAGCTCCACAGAGGAATAAGACTGCTCGTGTCTTGATTTCGACCAGGGAAAGTGGCCAAGCCTCTCCTCCACAGGCCGGTGAGAGAATTTTGAGACTATTGAGTTATTGACTTCTGTTTGGTTTTGATGGTATTGGGGGCGAAGCCGAATGCTTTACATGTGCTAAGCAAATGCTTTACCAGCTCTGCTCCCGAAGACAGTGCTGCTTAAATCCCTGAGTTTGTAGGTATTGGTTACACAGTAATAGGAAAGTACTTACTTAACCCACTGTACAATTCCCCCAGAAAAGTGCCAGCTTGGAGCTTGGAGATGGGCCTTCCCGGCCACTGGAAGCTCCTCAGTTGTAGGAATCCTCAAGGCAGAGAGCTAAGGAAGTGGAGGAGGCACTAGCAGAGCCCTAGACCATTAGTGGAGAGACTGCCAGGTTTACCCGGCCCCTACAGCAGGGGCATCTGGGTTCTGGGACATGGAAGCTGCAAGGTTAGGCAAGGGACCACGAAGCCCTCCTCTGCCTTTTGCCAGAGTGGGGCTGAAGGCAGGTAGTCCCATGTTCCCGTGTGTTTCTACCATCAGTGGAGTGGTAGCTCTAGAAAGGCCATGCCCAGTGAGTAGCCCAGTGGCCTACGGGATCCTCTCCCAGGTGTCCCTGGAGACAGTTGCTGGTACAGGGAAGACACCGGGGGAGGAGCAGGACAAGTCCGAAGGGCTGCTGCTGAGCCGCCCTAGGCACTCCACATCTCTCTGATCTCCTGTGACAACTCCTGGGGGCCTGTGTCTGTGGCCACCAGGACTTCCTGGAGAGCAGGGTTTCACTGGCTTATGTGTGTCTTGCCCTTCAGAGTGCCGAGCAGCACTGGCTATGCACTGAGCACCCACTGTGAGCCAGGCCCTGGGCAGCAGAAGTGGCAACTCCGGGGCCTCTTGTGAAGAAGGAGTGCTTGCCCCCCCACACTGGTGGTGATGGGGGGAGACAGACATAAGAATAAGTGAGTGTAGCGGAGGGATGTGGGGGACACAGGGCTCTGGAGGTGGTGATGGGTGTGGGTGGGAAGAGGTCCAGCAGGGAAGCTGAGGCAGTGTCAAAAGCAGATGAACGCTGAGCAGGGGAGGGGGGAGGGTGTTCTGGGTATTGTGAACCCTGTAGACAGAGGTGTGGAGAGCCACTCCACGCAGAGGTCAGGGACAGGGAAAACTCCAGGCTCTCAAAGGAGTTGATATTTGGGTGGATAGCTGGGAGCTATGGGAATGGCTGGGGGGGGGGACACAACTTGGGCAGGTTTACCTCGGGAACCTGGCACTGCCCTCTCCCCAGTGTTCTGTAAGCACTGTTACCGGAGGAACCTGGTTAGAAGGGATGGGAGGGGCTGAGGCCCAGGGCTCTGTCAGAGTATAGTCAGGAGGTTCAGGAAGGCCCAGCTCCTTCCTAAGCCGCCGGAAGCATCTGTGGCCCCGGCAGCATGTCTCCCACAGTCCTCTGAAAATGTTCTCAATTGAAAACAGAACATAGAAACGAGGAATTCAAACAGTCAGTTTGTCTCTTTCCAGGATTAGCTGCCGGGAGGTAATGATTTTCATTAATGCCATAGGCTCTCTTAAATCTGATTACAGTGATAGCAGCCCACAGTCCCTCCTGAAGAAGACACTGAGTGGAAGGAGCACGTATTATAGCAGCTGATCACAGCTAAATGCCAATAGCCTGAGTTCAGAGCCTGTGGCCAATGGGAGAGACCAGCTGGATGGCTGGATACCCACTTCCCATGCAGGGCATCCAAACAGACATGGGGATGATTGAATGCAGTGTGGCCACAAATGAGCTGCCTCCCCTTCTGGGGATGTCATCTGGTTTGTCTCCTCCTGGGCCCATACCACTCCTTCTGGCAGAGGGAATATCGTTTCCTACTGGGCAAAAGCTGTAGCTCAGAGAGGTCAAGTGGATTCCTGAAGACCACACACCCTGTTGGCCCTCAGTTTTACAGCCAAAGTTGGGGAATCTTTTTTCATATTTCTCCTTCATGTTTGGGTTGATTGTTCTTAGGGGAGCAGACCAGATAGAAGTAACCCCAGTAGAAGGAAAAGTGGCAGAGAAAGGGGGACAGGAGGAATTGTCGGGCGTCTTCCTGTGATAGCCACCCATGGGAGCATGTAGCCTTGAGATGACCAGACAGGAGCTCCAGGTGCTGGGTGGCACCTGTGTCACCTCCCACACAATGACATGGACTTCCTGCCAGTCTCCCCTGTACACTGTGTTGTTTTTAAAAATGTGAATGATAACATTCACATAGCTGGTACTTTGAGTCCCTCCTGGCCTCTGGCATGGCTGTCTGGTCCTCCCCCACCTTCCTGGTGTCTCCTGGCAACTCTGCCAATAGTCATTTCTCAGACACACCTGGGCATTCACAGCCTGGCAGCCTGCTCTGAAGGCCTGGGACATCATTCCTGATGGATCAAGTGCTCTTCTCCCTTCTCTGGGTCTCAGGCATACAAAGTTGATCAAATCAGGTACTCTGAAATGCTATTTCCAATCTAGGAGACTTAGCTTTCCCCTGTCAGAGTGAAAGGCTGGCAGGTAGACAGAGGCCTGCCTGTCAGAGTGAAAGGCTGGCAGGTAGACAGAGGCCTGCCTGTCAGAGTGAAAGGCTGGCAGGTAGACAGAGGCCTGCCTGTCAGAGTGAAAGGCTGGCAGGTAGACAGAGGCCTGCCTGTCAGAGTGAAAGGCTGGCAGGTAGACAGAGGCCTGCCTGTCAGAGTGAAAGGCTGGCAGGTAGACAGAGGCCTGCCTGTCAGAGTGAAAGGCTGGCAGGTAGACAGAGGCCTGCCTGTCAGAGTGAAAGGCTGGCAGGTAGACAGAGGCCTGCCTGTCAGAGTGAAAGGCTGGCAGGTAGACAGAGGCCTGCCTGTCAGAGTGAAAGGCTGGCAGGTAGACAGAGGCCTGCCTGTCAGAGTGAAAGGCTGGCAGGTAGACAGAGGCCTGCCTGTCAGAGTGAAAGGCTGGCAGGTAGACAGAGGCCTGCCTGTCAGAGTGAAAGGCTGGCAGGTAGACAGAGGCCTGCCTGTCAGAGTGAAAGGCTGGCAGGTAGACAGAGGCCTGCCTGTCAGAGTGAAAGGCTGGCAGGTAGGCAGAGGCCTGCAGTAGCTCCGCACTCCCCCAGCTTCCTCAAACGCAGGCCCCCTTGCTTGCTCTTTTCAGCTTTTAGGGATGGCAAGTGTCCCTTGCTTGGGGTGCCTGTGAACTTGACCTGTGTGAGCAATCAGATCTCAGGACTCGGGAGGTGCCTTTCCACTGGTCTTTAGGTGGGACAAGCAGCCAGGCCTGTGCTAGCCTCTCTCCTGTCACAGGGGACAAGTGAGTCCCCCACCCAGGGCCTGATGTGGGCCTCCAGGACGATGCACCCAGCCATACCCCATACCTTTTGCCCTAAAGACAGGTGACAAGGAGCAGGGACCTCATGGCCAGATGAGAAATGGGTCAATAGCAGCCACTGACCCAGAGAGAAAAAAACTTTGGTCACTGCCTCCCAGGTCACTCCCTCCCAGGTCACTGCCTCCCAGGTCACTCCCTCCCAGGTCACTCCGTCCCAGGTCACTCCCTCCCAGGTCACTCCCTCCCAGGTCACTGCCTTCCAGGTCACTCCCTCCCAGGTCACTCCCTCCCAGGTCACTCCCTCCCAGGTCACTCCCTCCCAGCTCCTCCCAGGTCACTGCCTCCCAGGTCACTGCCTCCCAGGTCACTGCCTCCCAGGTCACTCCCTCCCAGGTCACTCCCTCCCAGGTCACTCCCTCCCAGGTCACTCCCTCCCAGGTCACTCCCTCCCAGGTCACTCCCTCCCAGGTCACTCCCTCCCAGGTCACTCCCTCCCAGGTCACTCCCTCCCAGGTCACTCCCTCCCAGGTCACTCCCTCCCAGGTCACTCCCTCCCAGGTCACTCCCTCCCAGGTCACTCCCTCCCAGGTCACTCCCTCCCAGGTCACTCCCTCCCAGGTCACTCCCTCCCAGGTCACTCCCTCCCAGGTCACTCCCTCCCAGGTCACTCCCTCCCAGGTCACTCCCTCCCAGGTCACTCCCTCCCAGGTCACTCCCTCCCAGGTCACTCCCTCCCAGGTCACTCCCTCCCAGGTCACTCCCTCCCAGGTCACTCCCTCCCAGGTCACTCCCTCCCAGGTCACTCCCTCCCAGGTCACTCCCTCCCAGGTCACTGCCTCCCAGGTCACTCCCTCCCAGGTCACTCCCTCCCAGGTCACTGCCTCCCAGGTCACTCCCTCCCAGGTCACTCCCTCCCAGGTCACTCCCTCCCAGGTCACTCCCTCCCACCTCCTCCCAGGCACAGGTGAGCCCTCCATCCCAGCCGTGCCTTAGTGTTTACTCAGATAAAGAAAGGAAAACACCATACATGTGCCAGTCAGGAAAAGCACCAAGATGTGCTGTGGGAGGGCACAGCTGGGCACGGCTCAGGCCGCTGTCCTCCATCTGTCCCTCCCCTCCTCCCCTCCTTCCCCACACCAGTAAAAAGAATTCACATGGACAGATGAGTGCCTAGCCACCAACAGGGAGGACGGAGCCATCGCTGTCCGCTGGCGCTGCTGCATCTGGGGCTGTCCAGAGAAGAGGCTGGACTGGAATAAACCTGGTAAACCCTGGCCATGAGTAGAAGGAGTTGATGGGGTTCTCAGAAGCTCCCCTGGGGCCTGGGGATGTGGCTTTGTTGGTAGAAAGCTTCCCTAGCATGTCTGAAGCCCAGCACTGCATAAACAGGCAAAAAGGCACATGTCTACCATCCTAGAACTTGGGAAGAGATGGCAGCAAGATTAGAAGTTTATGGTCATCCTCTGTTACACAGTGAGCTGGAAGCCACCCTGGGCTACATGAGACCCTATCTCAAAGAAAAAAGAAAAACAGCCTAGCATGCCAAACTACAAAAGACAGGACTCCCCAGGCCGCAAAGCAGTTTTGCATGACGAAAGTCACCTGGTCTCCCAGAAACACTGAAGACCTGCCATGTCGGTGCAGGTCCTATCTAGGGCTGGTAAGAAGAAGCAAAGAATCAAGAAAGGAGGTAGATGGGAGATGCTGAAGTGCTGGGGTGACTGACGACAGCTGAGTGACTACCAGGCTCACCTGGGGACCTGGCTAATGTTTTAGGAGGCAACCTGCAACTGTGGACACACGGTGGACCACTCAAAGATGCAAAGCAGGGGGCTGGAGAAATGGCCTAGCAGTTAAGAGTGCCGACTGCTCTTGCAGAGGACCCGGGTTCGATCCCCAGCACCCACATGGCAGCTGAGAACCGTCTGTAACTCCAATTCCAGGAGAACTCCAGTTCCAGGGGAATCCGACACCCTCTTCTGACCTCCGCGGCATTGCACGACATGGGTGCACAAACCTACATGCAGACAATACATTCATACACATAAAAAACAAATAAATAAAATTAAAAAATTATTTATAAAAAAATAAATTAAAAAAAAGATGCAAAGCAGGCAGGAAGATGCTGATCCAGAGGGCGACGGCGACAGGAAGCCACTGTTAGAAAGTGTCAGTGCAGGAAGCATCACACCCAAGTCCAGTAAGACAGGGAGCTTCGGGCGAGGTGTGTCAAGCAAGGTGCTGTAGGATGCAGGGACAGTGGGGGACTGGTGCCCTGTGGAATGGGGGAATGTCCACATGCAGCAAGCTTAGTCGGGGTCCTGACAACCAGCCAGTGAAGTCAGAAGCGGTGGGCAAGATCTGCTAAGTCCTGAAGGAAGAGGCTCCTCAGAGCTCTGTGCTGAGCTTGACTCCCCACAAGAGGAAATCAACTCTGAGCTTCCCCAGGTGAGGAGGAAGACACAGCAATCCATGCCCAGCTGCACACACCCAGCTGCATGCCTGCCTGGATCCAGGCTGCACACACCCATCTGCATGCCTGCCTGGATCCAGGCTGCACACACACATCTGCATGCCTGCCTGGATCCAGGCTGCACACACACATCTGCATGCCTGCCTGGATCCAGGCTGCACACACACAGCTGCATGCCTGCCTGGATCCAGGCTGCACACACACAGCTGCATGCCTGCCTGGATCCAGGCTGCACACACACAGCTGCATGCCTGCCTGGATCCAGGCTGCACACACACAGCTGCATGCCTGCCTGGATCCAGGCTGCACACACACTTGGGCCTGGGCTACATATGCTTAGGCTTGTATTCCATTTACACCTAGGCCTGGGCAGGATGCATTTTCCACCTGAGCTGCTTTCAAGTAAGGAGATGCCATTGTGTCCAGGGGTGGATGGAGGCTGCCTAGGCAGTGCAGAGCCACAGAGAGACCCAAGTGCATCTATGGACATCATTGCTAAGCAGAATTTCCTCCAAGGGGCATGTTATTGAGCTAGATCACATCCTCTCCCCTCCAGATCCAAACTGAGAACAGCTCCTGTTGCTTCATGACAGAAATCTCACACCGTATACCAAGCTAGCCTTCAACTTATGACCTTCTGCCTCAGCCTACATAATGCTGGGATTATGGACATTTGGTACCATCCCCAGCTTCTGCAGCTCTGGTCATGGGTCCAGGAAGATCCAGGAGCCTGAGTCACTTGCCAAGGTGAAGGATGAGCCCATTCACTCAGCCCCAACCCTCCCACTGCACCTGCCAAGAGAGCTCAGATTCGACTGAGGCTGGGTGCTCTCCTTGGCCTTGCTCACCCTCAGAGATCTGACCTCAGGCCTGGAGTAGCAAGGGTCTCAAAGATGCAGAGTCCTCTGTGAAGCGGCTCTTCTGAGGAGCCAGGCAAATTAACAAGGAGGCGCAGTGACCCTAATTGCCTTCGGGGCTTTTATCATTTGTTCTGTTCTTTCTACAGACATCCAGAGCTAATTGGCAGGCAAGTGGAGCTTGCCAGGGGCATCTCTTTTCTTCAAGTAAGATCAGAAGGCTGGCAACCACACTCAGAGGCAGCCAGGAACAGGTTGGTGACATGACTGCTCAGTGCCGGGGGCTGCACAGTGTGGGGGCCTGGCTGCAGGGCTAGTATATGTGACTCTGTCAGGGAGTTGGGAAAGGGATATCTGACACAGGACTCCCAGCTGGGACACAGGGAGCCTGTGGTAAGCGAGCCAGGACAGGAAGGGCATGGGTCCTGACACTAAAATGATAGTTGGGGTTAGTGTAGACTAACAGCCTCCAGACAGAGAAATTTCTGAATTTTTGCCATGGTATTACCTAGCCCCAAAGAATCTCCAGCCCTATGTGGTCCAGTCCCTGCTCTGAATCCTATTCAGAGGAGTATAGCCCTATGACCAAGAGTGGGCCCCAGGGGATTCTATCCTTGGGTTGATTTTTCTGAAAGGATGGGGTGTGGGAGCCCGAATCCCTCTCTCTTCAGCCTGTTGCTCTCTCAGAACCTTCCCCGCACCACCATCACCAGGGCACAGAGAGATAGGGATGGACCCCAGGAACCAGCATGGCAGGTTCCCTGCATGAAGAACCCCCTCCCGGGGGAGGGGTTGGCATGAACGATGGTGGGCTGGCGGGCCGGAGGCCACTCACGGAGAACTGGAGCACCACTCAATTAGCTCAAGCAAGTGAGAGAGAGAAAATCCCTCACTCATCCACATTTCAAATCAAGAAGGGACAACAGTCTCTGCATTTGAATGGCTGAAGAGGCCACTCGGGCTGGGAGAGGGAGTAGAGGGAGGAAGGGTCAGAAGAGAGGCAGTGGAGGTGGACATGGACGACCCATACAGAAGTCATCTAGGATGGTCTCTGGGAGACCCATCTACCCTCACTATACCCCACTGTGCCCCTGGCATGGGTCAGTGAGTGTGTCCAGGGTAGGGCCCAGGCTGCGGAGGGAGGAAGACCCAGGAGGGTGGCCCCTGGACTCTTTGTGTCCATCCCACTATCTGCTGCCCCTGAGTCAGATGCGCTTCCTGGAAGAGATGGCCTCAGCCAGGAGTTGCTACACCATGTCACCCAGCTGAGATTTCAGGGGTGACCCTCATGTTGGGGAGCTGGCCCATTCTCTTCTCACAAGCAAAGCAGTCATAGAGCGACATAGCTTGGAAACACAGGGACACTTAACTTGTAGTTTATGTGGTGTGGTGGGCCAAACCCAGGCCTTTGTGCATGCTATGCATGCACTCTACCAACTGAGCTACATCCCTGCATCTGCTGGAACACGTTGAGCAGAAACAGTCGCTGCTGTCATGGAGCATTGAGAGGTGGAGCGACCTCTAAGCTTTCATGGTAACAAGTGGCAGTGCCAAGGGCTATGCTTAGGCCTCCAGGTGTCGTCAAGTATGGAGCACAGACAAGGAAAGACCAAGTCCCCAGGCCTTGCTCTTCTCCTGTCTGTGCTCCATCCGGTCCTCCCTTAGTCCCCCCAGATCCGGCCTCCTCCCCAGGCCCTGCTCGTTCCTTGTCTGTGCTCCATCATGTCCTCCCTTAGTCCCCCCGGATCCGGCCTCCTCCCCAGGCCTTGCTCTTTCCCTGTCCGTGCTCCATCATGTCCTCCCTTAGTCCCCCCAGATCCGGCCTCCTCCCCAGGCTTTGCTCTTTCCCTGTCCGTGCTCCATCCGGTCCTCCCTTGGTCCCCCCGGATCCGGCCTCCTCCCCAGGCCTTGCTCTTTCCCTATCTGTGCTCCATCATGTCCTCCCTTAGTCCCCCCGGATCCGGCCTCCTCCCCAGGCCTTGCTCTTCCCCTGTCTGTGCTCCATCCGGTCCTCCCTTAGTCCCCCCAGATCCGGCCTCCTCCCCAGGCCTTGCTCTTTCCCTATCTGTGCTCCATCCGGTCCTCCCTTAGTCCCCCCAGATCCGGCCTCCTCCCCAGGCCCTGCTCGTTCCCTGTCTGTGCTCCATCATGTCCTCCCTTAGTCCCCCCCAGATCTGGCCTCCTCCCCCAGGCCTTGCTCTTCCCCTGTCTGTGCTCCATCCGGTCCTCCCTTGGTCCCCCCGGATCCGGCCTCCTCCCCAGGCCTTGCTCTTTCCCTGTCCGTGCTCCATCCGGTCCTCCCTTGGTCCCCCCGGATCCGGCCTCCTCCCCAGGCCCTGCTCTTCCCCTGTCCGTGCTCCATCCGGTCCTCCCTTGGTCCCCCCAGATCCGGCCTCCTCCCCAGGCCCTGCTCTTTCCCTGTCCGTGCTCCATCCGGTCCTCCCTTGGTCCCCCCGGATCCGGCCTCCTCCCCAGGCCCTGCTCTTCCCCTGTCCGTGCTCCATCCGGTCCTCCCTTGGTCCCCCCAGATCCGGCCTCCTCCCCAGGCCCTGCTCTTTCCCTGTCCGTGCTCCATCCGGTCCTCCCTTGGTCCCCCCGGATCCGGCCTCCTCCCCAGGCCCTGCTCTTCCCCTGTCCGTGCTCCATCCGGTCCTCCCTTGGTCCCCCCAGATCCGGCCTCCTCCCCAGGCCCTGCTCTTTCCCTGTCCGTGCTCCATCCGGTCCTCCCTTGGTCCCCCCGGATCCGGCCTCCTCCCCAGGCCCTGCTCTTCCCCTGTCCGTGCTCCATCCGGTCCTCCCTTGGTCCCCCCGGATCCGGCCTCCTCCCCAGGCCCTGCTCTTCCCCTGTCTGTGCTCCATCCGGTCCTCCCTTGGTCCCCCCAGATCCGGCCTCCTCTTCCAGGCCTTGCTCTTTCCGTGTTCGTGCTCCATCCGGTCCTCCCTTGCTCCCTCCGGATCCGGCCTCCTCCCCAGGCCCTGCTCTTCCCCTGTCCGTGCTCCATCCGGTCCTCCCTTGGTCCCCCCGGATCCGGCCTCCTCCCCAGGCCCTGCTCTTCCCCTGTCCGTGCTCCATCCGGTCCTCCCTTGGTCCCCCCAGATCCGGCCTCCTCCCCAGGCCCTGCTCTTTCCCTGTCCGTGCTCCATCCGGTCCTCCCTTGGTCCCCCCGGATCCGGCCTCCTCCCCAGGCCCTGCTCTTTCCGTGTCCGTGCTCCATCCGGTCCTCCCTTGGTCCCCCTGGATCCGGCCTCCTCTTCCGGGCCTTGCTCTTTCCCTGTCCGTGCTCCATCCGGTCCTCCCTTGGTCCCCCCGGATCCGGCCTCCTCTTCCGGGCCTTGCTCTTTCCGTGTCCGTGCTCCATCCGGTCCTCCCTTGCTCCCCCGGATCCGGCCTCCTCCCCAGGCCCTGCTCTTCCCCTGTCCGTGCTCCATCCGGTCCTCCCTTGCTCCCTCCGGATCCGGCCCCCTCCCTGCTCACCCTGCTGCTGAATCTTCACCACCTCGGCTTCCTCCCACTCTCTCCCACCTCCTGGAGGATGGCCCCAAGTAGAGAGCATCAGCCCCTTCCACAGACGGATAAAACAGAGGCTCATGGAGGTGGACAGGGAAGCTGTTCGATACCTTGGGTTCCTCTGCTCTGGACCTCACAAGTAGGCATGTGTAAGGAGAAGGCAGAACACTGCAGCTCTCTGCCTGGGGCCTCAAGGTGATGAGGACCAGGGAGTATTTGACCAGGAAAAATAAGTCCTGTTCTTTCAGTGTTATACTCTGGCTGGTATTTAAACTCCTTCATCCTTTACGGGCACTGAGCTGGGGATTCTTTATGTTACCAATGAATATGGAGCAGTGTTAGTGAGTGACCTTTAAACCATGGGCCTCTTTTTACTAAGCCACCTGGGTAACTCTAGAGCCGAACCATAAGGCCATAAATTATTAAACAGCACGTGATCACAGCTCCAGGAACAGCATCACAGAGTCCTGATACCACATTCATTGCGAGAGCATGACAGCTCACAGGAGTTCTGAGGGAGCAAGTCTGGTGAGGGGAACGGCCTGTGAAGGGTCCCAGGGCGGCTTTCCACAGTGTCCACATGTGGTTCCCCACATGGGCAAGCTTGCTCAGCAAGGAAGTACCAAAACAAGATTACAGACAGCCGGCTAGCATGTCCCTGCCCCCCTCCTCTAACTGCTGAGACCCAAGCATCCTGCTGTTTGGGGCCAGCTCCCTGGAAAGACTGTTTTGTCCCTCCAGAGTCCAAAGGTGTTCCCTGCCCTCTGCAGTTCTTCTTGGGCCCTGGGAGTCAGCTGTAGAACCTGACTTTGCCCCTAAATTAGTAACTTTTCTCATTACCATGCCAAACACCCGACAGAAGCGACTTAAGGAAGGAAGGGCTTATTTTGGTTCATAGTTCTAGGGTACACAGTCCATTGTGTCAGAGAATGTTTGGTGCCTGGACCATGAGGCAGCTGGCCATATCCCATCCACTGTCAGGAGGCAGAAAGAGAGGCACACTGGTGCTGCCTAATTTTCTCCTTTTTATTCTGCCCGGGACCCCAGCCCACAGTATAGTGCCACTCACATTTAGGGTGAGTGTCCCCACCTCAATTAATCTAATCTAGAAAATCTCCAACAGACCTCCCCAGAGGCCAGTCTCCAGTGATTCTAGATCTGGTCAAATTAGCAATATTAACTGTCACACTGGCAGACTTCTGCATCCTCAGAGCCAGATGTGGATGCTCAAGACAATTCCACTCATCAATTCAGGGAAAACTGGTGTGGCCCTGTCTTCAAAGACGAGCCCCAGCACAGCCCAGCCTCAGCCCAGCCTCAGCCCAGCCTCAGCCCAGCCCAGCCCAGCCCAGCCTCAGCCCAGCCTCAGCCCAGCCTCAGCCCAGCCCAGCCTCAGCCCAGCCTCAGCCCAGCCTCAGCCCAGCCTCAGCCCAGCCCAGCCTCAGCCCAGCCCCAGCCCAGCCCAGCCTCAGCCCAGCCTCAGCCCAGCTCCAGCCAAGCCTCAGCCCAGCCCAGCCTAAGCCCAGCCTCAGCCAAGCCTCAGCCCAGCTTCAGCCAAGCCCAGCTCCAGCCAAGCCTCAGCCCTCAGCCTCAGCCCAGCCCCAGCCCAGCCAGCCTCAGTCTAGCCCTAGTTCAACCCAGCTCCAGTCCCAGTGTGAGCTGCCTGATACTTCTCAGAGTGCCTCTCTCCCAGGCCCACACTTTTTTTTTGCACCCACATCCCTGTACCAAACCCTCCTGGTAGCCCCTTCACAGGGATCTGACCCCAAAGCTGCCTCCTTCTGGAGGGCCTAGAGTGGTGCCATAAGGTCAGGGAAACTGAGGCAGCTGCAGCCACAGAACGAGTCAAGACGGTGATGTTTGGGTCGTAGCCAGGAGTATGTGAAAGACAGAAAAGAAGAAGAGGCTGGGACCTGGGAAGGAAGCAGAGTGCAGGCACTGAGGTCTCCTCCCAGGGACTGGATGCCAAAGCTGCTCCACATGTCCCAGGGCCAGGCCATGTCTTTCCTCAGAGCACCCCCAAACACTCTCCTGTGGCACACAGACCCTAGGTTGGAGCAGGTGCTTATGAGGGTGGGTGCCTCCGGAAACCCAGGTCAAATATTCCTGGGGGCCATTAATCACCAGCCCACCCTGGGGTGGGTGCCATGGCGGAGTGAGCCTGTCGGCTGCAGGCATGTCAGGCGCCACGCTCCACTCTGACTCCACCGGTGGCTCTCAGCCTGACAGAATGGTTTATTTTTAGAGTCCTGGCTCTTCCCCAGACACTAGGATCCCAGCTGAGATTTTCAGTGGTTCAAACTAGTCCATCTTGGGGACAGCTGTCATTGATTGGGAATGTTCTAAAAGAGAGAGAGGGGAGACCCTTAAAGAGATATGGTTCCCATGGGCTGGAGAGATAGCCTAGCAGTTAAAGAGTGCTGACCGCCTTGCGAAGGACCGCGAGTTTGATCCCCAGCACCCACATGGCGGCAAGAACCGTCTGAAACTCCAATGTCCATGGAGAACTCCAGTTCCGGGGGAATCTGAGACCCTCTTCTGACCTCTGCGGCATTGCACAACACGGGTGCACAGACTTGCATGCAGACAGTACATTCATACACATACAGAAATAAATAAAATTAAAAAAAAAAGGATATAGTTCCCAGCACCCTTGTATGACAACAGAAAGCTGGACTTGGGTCCCCAAGGCCTGGTATAAGTCTGGGCAGGGTGTTCCCTTCTTGGAACTGTCTCTGTTTCCCCATTCCAAAGACGAAAGTGGATCAAAGGTCCACCTATTCAGAGCAGGTTTGTGTTGGAGTCACCAGCAGTTCCTGAGTCATGTTTCTTTCAACCTGGGGTCATACATGGCCCCATCAGAGCCCCCATGCCCACTCCACAGAAAAGGCTGGATGACACTTCAGTATGTTGGGATGGGGGATGGTAGCCCCTTCCCCCATGCACTAGCTTCGGTCACCTCCTATCCTCCATCTTCTCCAGAAAGGCACCCACCTGAGTCATGGAGTCAGAGGTTTAGAAGAGGGAGAGGCTTGCTCAGGACCCCACGTGATGTTGCCAGCAGGAGAATCCCAATGGGTGCTAGTCTCCAAGCCCACATTCTTATTGCTCCATCCTGCCTGGTTTGATGGGTCACCTGATCTCTTCCCCTATCACAGCTACTTTGTCTCCACAATTCCATGTTCCAGCTGATCCAGTCTGATCACCTGTCTCCCAAGGGTGCACAGAAGCAATGGAGGCCACACCCCAGCTCAGGCCATTTCTACAGGGAAGCCCAGCCTGTCCCTTGACCCTATCCAGGCTTCACTCTGCCATTCCATTAAGCACAGGAGCACTGCCCTTTACAAGCAAAGGGTGTGGTCATGAGGAGGGGCAGGCCACCAGCATTTTCTCATCCTCTTTGACTAAGCTGGGCCAGCTGTCCATTAAATCCCGTCTGACCCCAGGTAGGGGAATGCCTCCCCAGGCCTTAGCTCATAGGATAGAGGTTTGCTAATATTGCAAACTGGCCCTGTCAGTCTCCGGCCTCAATGCAGGGAGGGCCAGGGTGTACTCAATGCAGGCAATTTCTTTTTTTTTTTTTAATTTTATTTATTTCCGTATGTGTATGAATGTATTGTCTGCATCCAAGTCTGTGCACCCGTGACATGCAAACACCGCAGAGGTCAGAAGAGGGTGTCGGACTCCCCTGGAACTGGAGTTCTCCTGGAATTGGAGTCCCAGACGGCTCTCGGCCGCCATGTGGGTGCTGGGGATTGAACCCGGGTCCTCTGCAAGAGCGGTTGGTGCTCTTAACCGCTAGGCCATCTCTCCAGCCCAATGCAGGCAATTTCATCTGACCATACGGCCAGGCCCCACTGGCTGCCCATCGCCCTCAGAAAAGAGCTTCCCCAGCTTCAGGGATGCTCCCTCTCTGGGAAGACGCCCTGGCCAGCTGCTTCCTCTATGCTTCAGGACTGACCTGCTTGGGTCTGAGAGGGCTGGGGACCTAGAATTAATTCTTTTTTTTTTATTTTTATTTATTCTTTTTATTTATTTTTAAGGGATTCTACAATATAATAACACAGTTGTTTGCAGATAACATTGATGTTACTCAGTTTGCCATACAATTAGATAATTGGTGCATTTTGCAAGTATCTATGTCCAAATTTTGAACAACCCAAGGTTCCCATAGTCCAGTTGGAGAAGCTTGTATGCACAGGCATGTTGATCAATTAGGAGTCCAGACTATATTCCTGTAGTCTCATGACTCACCCCTATCTCTCCACAGCCCTTACATTTAACCATGCCTCCTCTTCTGCAATTTGTTTCCCTGGGCTTTGGGAAAGGGGCACAAGTGGGTGAGAAGAAACAGTCTACTTTCTTTTGGAGTTGTCATTTTGGACTTAGTCTGTTCAGGTTGTTTCACTTCATGGGTTGAGCAGCTTTTCCAGTGATACCTTTTAGTCATACTAACAAAGCACAAGCAATTAGATGTACAGGCATTTAAGCAGTACTAATTATTATGTCAAGCTAAATCTGTGAGCATAGACACGAATGCTTGGATGGTATGCTAATCCGCAAACTGTGGTTTCTCTATAAGGGTGACAAGTTCTTATTGTGGCTTATAACATCTCCTAACCAATAGAGACATAAGCTTGTGGCATTCCACTGTGAGTTTTATTCCTCCAAGGAGAGATGCTAATAGCCAATTAGATTTGGGATATATATATATTATAATATATATATATATATATGGCTTCCACTGTTGCAGCAGTATCTCCCAGGCTGTTGAGTGTAGCTTGATACTGACGGAGGAGTCTTGCTTGTCTCAGGGAGACCAATATTTGCTGTATTGTTTTAGTGGCCTTTGGTAACGCTCTCTGGCATTTCAGAGCCGTTGTATGCTAGCAAGTGACGCTCATAACATTTTTCATGTTCACACCAGGTCTTCGACAACAGGGACTTACTGCCTTTCTCCTTGCATATATCACCACTTATAGGCAAAAGGCCTTTATTAATTTGGGGGGGTGGGGGGGTTGATCCCCTAGCCAACATCTCCTAGGCAGGAATAATTCATTCTGATGTCAGAGCTTTCCTGTAGTAATATATTTTGCTTAATTACACAGCTTATAAACACTTTACTATTGAATTTGGCTCTGGATGAGAATTATCCTTTCACAGTTCCTATGCCTATCAGTCAATTAAAAAAGGGTAGTTATACCTGTTTTATAGGAAATTACCACTGTAACAATTGGCTCTAATTTATAGTTAGGGAATGATTTCATTACCATCATGTTTTTCTTTTTCCTATAAAGGGGAGAGGTGGGAAGGTTTCTCAGTATCTGGAAGGTAAACTTCATTAGGGGGACCTGGAATTCTTATCCCTGCTCCCAACTTGGACAACAGGAATGGCTATTGGTTTCTTTTCTGTTGCTGTGATTAAACACCATTATCAAGGCAATTTACAGAAAGAAGAGTTTATTCCAGCTTATGGTTCCAGAGGAATAAGAGTCCATCATGGCAGGGAGGCGTGGTGGCAGCAGCCACCAGAGCAGAGAGCTGAGTGCAGGCACAGGAAGCAGCAAGAAGCCAGAGGTGAGGAATGGCCCCACGATGTGCTTCCTCCAGCAAGGCCGCACATCCTAAGATTCTATGACCCACCCTAAACAGCAGCCTGTGTTAGTCATGGCTCCCATCCTGACTGAGATCGTGCTGCTTCCACAGCAGGCTCCAACCCCAGGGCAGAACCTCAGCCCTCAAAGGCACCCAAAGGCCTTTGATTCCCAGTGAAGGACTGGCTCTCTCTGAGGAAGAGCCACCCTGTGATGCCACACCACAGAGCCATTTCAAACTGTTTTCTAAAAATTGGTTAATATCCTAGGGAATGGTGGCGAGGGAGTAAAGTGGATTACAGACTGTAGATATAGAATGATTTCTATTTTGCCTAAGATATATATTTATAGTTGGGTACAGGGAAAGGATCAAACAGCTCCCAGCACCAGCCGTGCTGACAGAGCACCATGCTGGGAGGGTTTCCTTTCCTGTTGAAGTGTGTGTGTGTGTGTGTGTGTGTGTGTGTGTTCCTAATTTTACAGCATAGGAAGAATAAGTTCTTATCTAGTTCAGAAAAAGAAGTTTGGGAATTCAGAAAATGACACCAGATTCTTTTTAAAGGGGTCATCTCTCCCTTGCCTCCTTCAGTCCAATTCTATCCCACCCTGGTCTATTGTTGCAGAGGGCTTTGTCTGCAGCTATCCCGGATGACAGGAATCGTGACCATGGCAACCACAATGACCTCTGAGCTCTGGGAAGCCTGGCTCACAGGCTCCTTTAGCTGCCAAAACCACCCAGGTAGGAAGTGGCTCCCAAGGCCGCTCCACCTTTGACGCAAGCCCTCCTGGCCCTGGTGACCTCAGAAGAATGAGGTCAAGCCTCACTGAGCCCAGGTTGCAGGAAGCCCCTGGGGACCTGTAGGAGGTCTGATCCTGAGGTCTGAAGAGACCAGGCTGCTGGACATCAGGAACTGCAGAGCAGAGCTAGGCTCGGTAGTCAGAGTGAACTGGCCTTTATACTGAGTGTGTCGCTTGGGGGTGTGGGGCGGGGTGGCTATGGAGGGAGGGAAGCAGGGCAGTGTCTTACCTTGATGGACGCATGCCTGAAAATGGCTAAGAATGAGGAGAGGCAGGGCTAGCCATGGCAAGCGTGGACTAGCCCTGGGAAATGAAGGTGTGACAGAGTTCATTGAACACTGTGACAAAAGCAGGTCCCTCCCCTGTCAATTATCAGTGTCTCCATCTGTTCAATGAAGGGTTCAGGCTGAGTACAGAGGCAAGCATAAGGGCTAATGGGGGAGGAAGGGAGGTAATGGCCACTTCCTATCCATCCCTGTAACTTCCTGTGTCATGGACACTGAGTGCAGGAGCAGTGTGGCACAGGAAGCGGGACCTAGCAGGGGTTGGCCTCGGGCCCTCTCCCTCAGGTGGTAAGCAACATCTTCTGAGTGTTCTGGAGAGCTGCCCTGCCCTGCAGGCTTGTGCAGGCACAACAAATAGCCTCATAAGGACATGGAAAAGGGGTCAGCTCTCTCCTGAGCCCAGATCTATGCCCTGAGCCCTGCTTCCCATGTGTGGGTTCAGGCTAGGCAAGACTATGTTCATTTATTTATTTTTATTTTTTTGAGTCGGTTTATCATTACATAGCTCAAGCTAGCCTTGAGCCCTCAATCCTCCTGCCACACCCCCCCACCCAGGGGCTGGGATTGCACGTATGCACCCCTAAGCCTGGCAAGACATTAGCTGTTGGATAGAGGGTGGGTGTGTTCATCCACCAATCACCAGTTTTTCCTGCTCTATGCAGGGTGCTGGGTCAGGGTACTGGGGAGAGAGTGCATCAATGTTGTGAGTGTTCTGTTGAAAACGTAGAGTGTAGGAAGATTCAGTTTGAATTGGCAGCTAGTTCTCAGCTAGCACCCCTCAGGGCACCACGTGGATGGGAGTCAGGGGATTTCTCTGACCCCACCCCAAGGAGGAGCGAACAACAACGTGGCCTAGGTGCCGTGGTGCTGGGTGGGGCAACGATGTGCAGTGGTGTGCAGTTGGGAACCTATGATTGGCTCTGGGAAGTGACATCATTTGGCTTATAAAAGCAGGCTGTAGCAGGTAATAAATCGAATTCTCCCTTACCATCATTATAGAATTCTCAGCCGTCATCTTTATTTTTTATGCATATACAGGCCAAAGCACGCCTGCATTTTGTTCAGGTAGCCAGTGGGTTGGAAACAGGTCCCAGTGCAGACCACCAACCTGGATAGCAGGTTTTGTGAGTGGACATAGGCTGAAGATAGGCCATCAGTCATCAGCCTGAAATTCCTGTCCAGGGTTCAGTAGTCTCTGGGCAGGTGGGAAATTTCGGCCAAGAGTGGGAAAAGTGTCTCGTTGTCCCAGGCTAAGGGCCTGAGTTGGAGGTACCTCTCAGGCCGAGCTATAGAAGTGGCCGACTGGTCTCTGCACCGAGAGGCTAGTTCCCTACAGTGGCCACAGGCGGGTGCTGTGTTCCCCTTCCCTTGGCAGGGCTGAGTGGCACCTGTTCATTACAAAGAAAGCTTCCTACAATAGAGGAAGTGTTGGCATCGTTCCACAACATCAGAATTTATTGAATAACAATTCACAAAGTATAATGGTTTCAATCGTAGCAATCTGGGGCTGGATGTGGTGGTGCACACCTTTAATGCCAGCACTCCGGAAGCAGAGGCAGGCAGATCTTCCTGAGATTAGGTCCACCCTGGTCTCTAAAGTGAGTTCCAGCTCAGCTGAGGCTGTAGGGAGATCCTATCTCAAAAGCAGTCAATGGCAGCACTTTGCTTCTCCATTTCCCTGCACATATCTCTACGTGAATGTATAGATATAGACATATGTTATGGAATGGCTGCGAAGAGCTGAAGAGACAAGGGGCTTCGACGGAGGCCTGGAAGACCAAAGCTGGGAAGCAGATAGGGACCCAGGAGCCTCTAAACTGATAAGAAATTCATATGAGCTGGAGAGGCTTCTGGCTGCTGGCCACAAGGTCAGGCTGCCAAGTCAGAGCCCAGCTGCAGGAGTTATTGAAATGAAGAGCAGGACCAGATCCAGACAAACCAACAGATGAGTATGAAGACCTGCAGATGGCGGTTTGAGTGGAGCACGTTGATGGGGAGTAGGGTAGGCCAAGCTGAGCCCCACTGACGGGGGACAGGGTGTTGTTGATCACACACACACACACACACACACACACACACACACACACACACACACGGTGATCAGATGACCGGTTGGTGAGTCACCACTGCAGTGCTGGGTAGCTGCCTGGCTATGGGGTTCAGGTGAGGGTCCCCCCTTCCTTGGTCTGGTGTGTTTGATAAGTTCTTGGACCTGGGTTTCCCTATGTGTCCCCACAGTCCCAACTCACTCAGATTAACTAATTTCCTTTCTGTTTTTAGGAATGAGCCATTTGTCAGTGTGCACTGCACTGTGTGGGTGATGCTGGACAGATGGAGTGCTTCACGTTTCTACCCAGGTGCCCAGCTGCCCTCCACCTTGAAAATGATGTCAAAAGCTGCTTGAAAAATGGAGTCTCTCGGGACAGGACATAGTCTGAAAGATGAAAGTTTTATACAGCATGGAGTAAATTAAAGCAGGGCACAGCCTGAGCCCAGCAATCAGAGGGAAATCCGCCCTTAAGGTGCTCTCCAGAAGAGCTGGGGCTATCAGACAGGAGAACGGGAGGTCGAGGGGCAGCGGAAGCAGGGAGAGAACGTTGAGTGGGGCGGGGGGGGGGCACAGGATCAGAGAGGTGTAGGGAAGGACACCCGAAGAGAACACGGAACCCCTCTCACAGATGAGGCAGTGTTCCTAAGGATAAGCAGAGGACTGTTCCTGACAGCTGAGGCCATGGCTCTGCCATCAAGGGCAGAAAACAGGGACAACAGACAGGAGGGTGACAGCCTTGGAGCACACTGCCTGGCAGATGGAGAAACCAAGGTCAGGAGGGTTGGGGTCAGGTGACCTGTGTCCTCTTCCCCAGCATCCACAGCTTCGTCCTATTTGTGCCTCTCAGATCTCCCTCAGGAGGTCTCCTGCTGAGTGACGAATGCTTGCACTCCTCCTCTGATGGGCAACTCACCATTTACCGAGACAGATCACTCCATGGACACAAAGGCACATTCTCCAGTTGTCCCAGATGCCTTCCTTTTGAACTGGGTCCAGTATCAAAGGCTGTGTCCGTGGCCTTTGGTCTCTGGTCGCAGTGTCCGGCCTGGGCCCTCCCTCCTCCTAGTTGTTTCTTGTGGCTGATAATGGCCAGTATTTCTGTCCTGTGGGTGTGTTCAATGCTTCATGCTCCCAACAGGCTTGCTGGCCTCACGCAGTGCCCTCAACAGGCTGTTGGCTCTTCTGCTAGCCCACTGTTGGCCACCCTCGTTCTAGGTTGGTCTCAGAAGGCAAGGCCATCCATCCTGTTCACCACTGCACCCACAGCGATCCATTAAGATCTACGCTCAGCAAAATCCAAGAACATGCAGCACCTTGCTGCACACTAGATCTTACTTCACAGCCTTCCTCTAAAATCTTCCCCACCCCCACACCCTTCCCTATCCTGGCCCCTGGCAAACCTGTTCTACTTGGCTCTGACTTCTTTGGGGTCTACCTGGAAGTGAGATGCTATGGCCCTGGTTTTTCTGTGACTGGGTTCACCTACGCTTTGGCTGGGTGTCCTGGATGCCCTGTGGTATGAGCAGCATGCCAGGTATGGGATGTGAATATGCATGTAAATGTCCGTGGGCAACATAGTCATCACTGACTGTGAACAAAGCACCACGAACAGAGATGCGCCCGCTGCTGGAGTGTGGACCTCTTTTCCTGATCTCCATCTCTTTCCCTTTTGATGTGTGCTGTGTTAGATATAATAATAGAGAAGTAATGATAAAACAGTAGTAGTTCATCTTGGAAAAGGAAGGAGTTTATTAGGAGACTTCAAGGTGAGAGGGAGAGCACTAGGCAGAAACAGTGCAGTACGTGGTCTAAAAGCCATGGGGCCTAAGAGGGGAAGAGTGGCAGGGAGGAGTGGGCAGAGAGTGTGGCAGGGAGGTGTGGGCAGAGAGAGAGTGGCAGGGAGGAGTGGGCAGAGAGTGTAGCAGGGAGGAGTGGGCAGAGAGAGTGGCAGGGAGGAGTGGGCAGAGAGTGTGGCAGGGAGGTGTGGGCAGAGAGAGTGGCAGGGAGGAGTGTTCAGAGAGAGTGGCAGGGAGGAGTGGGCAGAGAGTGTGGCAGGAAGGAGGGGGCAGAGAGTGTGGCAGGAAGGAGGGGGCAGAGAGTGTGGCAGGGAGGAGTGGGCAGAGAGAGTGACAGGGAGGAGTGGGCAGAGAGTGTGGCAGGAAGGAGTGGGCAGAGAGAGTGGCAGGGAGGAGTGGGCAGAGAGAGTGGCAGGGAGGAGTGGGCAGAGAGAGTGGCAGGGAGGAGTGGGCAGAGAGAGTGGCAGGGAGGAGTGGGCAGAGAGAGTGGCAGGGAGGTGTGGGCAGAGAGAGTGGCAGGGAGGTGTGGGCAGAGAGAGTGGCAGGGAGGAGTGGGCAGAGAGAGTGGCAGGGAGGAGTGGGCAGAGAGAGTGGCAGGGAGGAGTGGGCAGAGAGTGTGGCAGGGAGGTGTGGGCAGAGAGAGTGACAGGGAGGAGTGGGCAAAGAGACTAGCAAGGAGGCATGGCCAGGTCTTCAGCTTGTGGCACCAGTTTCTCAAAGTCACCATTGTCATAAGGGCAGGCTGGTGTCCTAACACCCCACAGGGATGAACAGGTCTTAAAGCAGTTCTGATTTTAATTTTTTTGTGGCCCTCCATAGCGTCTCCCAGCACACACACGCACCCAGGACATAAGGGTCCTCACACTGGTCTTCATGAGGCTCCTGACAGCCCCTCCAAGGTGGGAGGTGGCACCATGCTGTACTTTCCTGATGAGCCTCTCTCGGCTCATTAATCTTTTTTTTACAGATTTAAAATTTTTTTTATTTTATGTGTGTTTTGCCTGGGAGTATGTAAGTGTACTTTTGTTGTGCAATGCTCACAGAGGCCAGAAGAGGGCAACAGATCCCTTGGAAATGCAGACAGTAGTTAGCCTCACCATGTGGGTGCTGGGAAGGAAATCTGGGTCCTCTACAAGAGCAGCCAATGTTCTTAACCACTGAGCCATCTCTCCAGCCCTCCATTAATCTTTCTGAAGAACTGAACTTTGACTTTGTTCCTGTCCTCTGCCATCGTCTATCCATTTCCTGGCAGTCTGCTCACATTTTGTTTTCCTGAAAATTCATTTTGGATTTAGTCTGTTCTTCTTTGCATTTCAGTCTTCAGACATTTTGGGCATTGACTTAAACCTGCCTTCTTTTCAAGCATTTGAGCCCAAGCTCCACACCACACACTGCTCCCCCACAAAGAGCTTGAAATGAGGATTAATGTTTGTTTTTTTTTTTATATTTTTTATTATATTTTAAGGGATTCACAATATAAGAGCACAGTTGTTTTCAGATCACATTGACATTACTCAGTTTGCCAATGTTTTTTCATATCATTCAGCTAGACATGCATTCTAACTCCCTGTAGGAGTTGCTTAATTCGCAGGTATTGATGAGAAGAGTCTGATTGAGTTCCAAACCTGTGATGGCTCCTAAGTAACCTTTCATTGCTGATTTTTAAATATTTTATTTATTATTTTTATTTTATGAATGTATTCCCTGCATGTAGATAAGTGCCCCCATGTTGCACAATGCCTATGGAGGTCAGAAGAGGACATCATCGAACTCCCCAGGACCTGGGATTATGGATGGTTGTTAGCTGCTAATTCATTTTATGGCTCAGAATATGAATCATCTAGATGAATATTCCATGTAAACTTTAAAAATGTGCTCTCTTCCACCACTGGGGGATATTTTATAAATATAAATTACAAAGCAAGGTGCAGTAGTGCACACCTGTAATCCCAGCACACAGGAGGCAGAAGGGAGCAGATTTCTGTGAGATCAAGGCCAGCTTGGTTTACATAGTGAGCTCCAGGCCACCTGGGGCTACAGGGAGACCCTGCCTAAAAATAATAAACAAACAAACAAACAAACAAATAAATATTAACATATATTAGACTATTCTGTTAGCACCATTCAAATACTCTCCAACCTTATTCATCTCACGCTCTTGTCCTGTCTCTCGCTGGCATAGCAATGGTTAATCCAGCTTTGCTTGTGCATTTGTCTATTTGTCAATTTTTGCTCATTCTAGATTGAATGCTTTGGGATGAAATGCACACACAGTATGTTTGTTCTTAAAAAAAAAAACACAACTGATTTCTTCAGTTTGTATAGCACATTGTATCTTTTGTTAGTTACTTTCAATCTCTTTAATTAAAACAGTATATAATGATTTTGTAATAATAGTAGTCATGATTTTGTATCCAGTTCTGCAGTCTTGCATTTGGGGGATGTGCTGGATAGCTGTAGCTGTCAACTTGACATACCTGGGTAGAGGAGCCTTAACTGGGGAATTTCTTCCATCAACTGGCCTGTGGCCATGTCTGTGGGGTATTTTCTTGACTACCGAGTGATACGAGAGAGCCCAGTCCACTGTGTTGTGGTGTCATCCCTGGGCAGGAGGTCCATACTGTATAAGAAAGCAGGCTGAGAAAAGGCCAGAGGAACAAGCCAGTAAGCAGTGTAACTCCATTGTCTGTGCTTCAGCTCCTGCCTCAGGTTCCTGCCCTGAGTTCCTGACTTGACTTACTTTGATGCTGGACTGTGAGTTGTAAGCCAAATAAACCTTTTCCTCCCCAAGCTGGTATCGGTGTTTTTATTACAGCAATAGACAGGGATTTAGTCAGTTTATGTTTAATGTAATTGTTGATAGGATTGTGTTTAAGTCTTTTTATTTGCACTCTGGCTTTTGGTTTGCCTATTTCTTCATCTGGCATTCTTTTGGGATGATCAGGCACTTTACAATATTCCATTGTATGTCTTCTATCTGGCTCTTGACCATATTTTCAATTTTCAGTGGTTTTCCCAGGTATAACAGTATGCACCCTTTGCTTACCAAAGTCTGTCTGCCTTCATACAAATTCCTCACATTCCGCACTTTGACAGTTCCCACTCCCCCCTCTCACTTGGCACCTGATAACCCTGCTTTCTCTCCTACCTCACACGTCTGCCACAGGCCCACTCATCGTGCTTATCACTTGTTCTCATGGATTGTTCACCATGCATTATAAACCCTATCTTACCCTTCCTTTAGCTTATATGGGAAGCCATCTTTCTGGTAAAGGTCAGTTCTTTGACCTCAGCCACTTCTTGGTCCTTTCTGGTATACTTTGCCATTTCTCCAGCTCTGAGCTGCACTTTGAAGAACATCTTTTTTTTTTTTTTTTTTTTTTTTTTTTTGTCTTTTTGAGACAGGGTCTCCCTGTAGCCCCAGCTGTCCTGGAACTCACTCTGTAGGCCAGGCTGGCCTTGAACTCACAAAGATCCGCCTGCCTCTTCCTCCCAAGTGCTAGGATTAAAGGCATGCACCACCACGCCCGGCTGAAGAACATCTTTTAGAGTCTGTGCACTACGATTCTGCTGTGAGTGTTGGCTTCCATGTGTTAAGCAGTTCTTGTTCTGTTATATGACTCACAGGCTGACAGAATGTTTTCCTCCCAGAACTCTCAGTACTTTGATGTGCTGGGGTTTTTCTCCCATTTTCTCTGCTGAGAAGTCTGTGGTGCACATCCTTAACTCATCTCTGGTGCGTGTGACTTGCTTTCTAAGTTCTCCTCTTCACTTTTGGGTTCAGCAGCTTGCAGGTGATAGGATGAAGGGTGTGTCCTGTTTGATTCTACAACCATGAGTGTTTTCATCAAAGTAATGTACAATTCTTAACGTCTTCAATAGTTTTCTTCTACAATAGAAGCATTTACAGTACCAACTACATGCATGTCACACCATCTGTCATGGTTGACTTCAGTTGTTAACTTGACACACTGGGAAGAGGGAACCAAAATTGGGGAATTTCCTCTATCCTATTGGCTGTGGCCATGTCTGTGGGGCATTTTCTTGATGGCTGGTTGATGTGGGAGAGCCCAGCCCACTGTGGATAGTGCCACCCCTGGGTGGGTTGTCATGGGCTATATGAGCAGCAGCTTGAGAAGAGGCCAGAGGGCATTCCTCTGTGTCCTGTGCTTCAGGTCCTGCCTCCAGGTTCCTGCCCTGACTGCCTTCAAAGATGAACTGTCACTTGGAAGTGTAAGAAGCCTCTTCCCCCCTCCCAAGTTATTTTTGGTTGGAGTGTTTTATCACAGCAATAGAAGGTAAACTATGACCGAAATTGGAACCAGGAACATAGGATAGTGCTGTGGCCAATCCGACTGTGCTGTTTTGGGAAGGATTTGGAACTATTTGGAGCTTTCAACTAAAAAAGCCAATGGATGCTCAGGCTTAAGGGGCTGTTCTATGGGAGCTTGGAAGTAATGTTGATGATGGAAGCCTGTTTTGTAAATTTTCAGAGGGAAGTCTTGATGGCAATGACTCCAATAGGGCCATTTGTATATTTTGAATTGAGAATCTATGGTTTCTGATCAGCTTGGCCTATGATTAAGCTCTGAAAGAACATTAGAAAGACTCAGAAAAAGATGCAAGACATGTATGGTAGAATACATGAACTTAGGTGGGGTGGGGGGCATGGAAAAGGAAATGAGTCTAAATTGGACTGAGAAATGTATGAAAAAGTTTAATAACAAATAAATAAATAAATAAATAAATAAATAAATACCAACCAGTACCACTGAAGTGGAAAACTTTTGCTTTCCTGGAAAAGTAGAAAATTATTTTTTTCAGCTGGGGCTAAAAAATCAGCTGTGATTACTAAGAGACCAGTAGTACTGAGGTGAAATCTTCTTGAAGCATTTCCTTAGTGTAGCACAGAGAACCTGGGGTGCAGCAGGCTGCATGTCAAGCTGTTAGGCAGACTTGGTGGTGTGTATTTCAGCCAGAGTGGAGTCCCCTGTGCTTTTCAGGCCATTTCCCCTGTTGCCATTGCTTTACACTATGTGGGGCGGCTGTTAGCCATGTGGGTGCTGGGAATTGAACCAAGGTCCTCTGCAAGAGCAACCAGTGCTCAACTGCTGAGCCATCTCCGCCATCTCTCCAGCCCTGGGATCCAGGTTTTGAGGAAGATGACCATTCACTCTTCTTTTTTTTTCCTTTATTTCTTTTGATGTACAGAAGCTTTTGAGTTTGAGGTCCCATTTATCAATTGTCGACCTTATTTCCTGTGCAGCTGCTGTCTGATTTAGAAAGTCTTTTCCTACACCTATGTCATGTAAGTTGCTGCCAACTTTTTCATCTAGCACCTTCAGGGTTTTGGGTTTCAAGGTTTGAGGTATTTGATCCATTTGGAGTTGATTTTTGTACAGGGTGAGAGGTAGGGGTTTAATTTCATTCTTCTACAAGTGGTGATCCAGTTTTGCCAACACCACTTGCTGAAGNTGTCTACTGTTGCACATATCACCTATACCATATGCAGATGGTGTCTACTGTTGCACATATCACCTATACCATATGCAGATGGTGTCTACTGTTGCACATATCACCTATACCATATGCAGATGGTGTCTACTGTTGCACATATCACCTATACCATATGCAGATGGTGTCTACTGTTGCACATATCACCTATACCATATGCAGATGGTGTCTACTGTTGCACATATCACCTATACCATATGCAGATGGTGTCTACTGTTGCACATATCACCTATACCATATGCAGATGGTGTCTACTGTTGCACATATCACCTATACCATATGCAGATGGTGTCTACTGTTGCACATATCACCTATACCATATGCAGATGGTGTCTACTGTTGCACATATCACCTATACCATATGCAGATGGTGTCTACTGTTGCACATATCACCTATACCATATGCAGATGGTGTCTACTGTTGCACATATCACCTATACCATATGCAGATGGTGTCTACTGTTGCACATATCACCTATACCATATGCAGATGGTGTCTACTGTTGCACATATCACCTATACCATATGCAGATGGTGTCTACTGTTGCACATATCACCTATACCATATGCAGATGGTGTCTACTGTTGCACATATCACCTATACCATATGCAGATGGTGTCTACTGTTGCACATATCACCTATACCATATGCAGATGGTGTCTACTGTTGCACATATCACCTATACCATATGCAGATGGTGTCTACTGTTGCACATATCACCTATACCATATGCAGATGGTGTCTACTGTTGCACATATCACCTATACCATATGCAGATGGTGTCTACTGTTGCACATATCACCTATACCATATGCAGATGGTGTCTACTGTTGCACATATCACCTATACCATATGCAGATGGTGTCTACTGTTGCACATATCACCTATACCATATGCAGATGGTGTCTACTGTTGCACATATCACCTATACCATATGCAGATGGTGTCTACTGTTGCACATATCACCTATACCATATGCAGATGGTGTCTACTGTTGCACATATCACCTATACCATATGCAGATGGTGTCTACTGTTGCACATATCACCTATACCATATGCAGATGGTGTCTACTGTTGCACATATCACCTATACCATATGCAGATGGTGTCTACTGTTGCACATATCACCTATACCATATGCAGATGGTGTCTACTGTTGCACATATCACCTATACCATATGCAGATGGTGTCTACTGTTGCACATATCACCTATACCATATGCAGATGGTGTCTACTGTTGCACATATCACCTATACCATATGCAGATGGTGTCTACTGTTGCACATATCACCTATACCATATGCAGATGGTGTCTACTGTTGCACATATCACCTATACCATATGCAGATGGTGTCTACTGTTGCACATATCACCTATACCATATGCAGATGGTGTCTACTGTTGCACATATCACCTATACCATATGCAGATGGTGTCTACTGTTGCACATATCACCTATACCATATGCAGATGGTGTCTACTGTTGCACATATCACCTATACCATATGCAGATGGTGTCTACTGTTGCACATATCACCTATACCATATGCAGATGGTGTCTACTGTTGCACATATCACCTATACCATATGCAGATGGTGTCTACTGTTGCACATATCACCTATACCATATGCAGATGGTGTCTACTGTTGCACATATCACCTATACCATATGCAGATGGTGTCTACTGTTGCACATATCACCTATACCATATGCAGATGGTGTCTACTGTTGCACATATCACCTATACCATATGCAGATGGTGTCTACTGTTGCACATATCACCTATACCATATGCAGATGGTGTCTACTGTTGCACATATCACCTATACCATATGCAGATGGTGTCTACTGTTGCACATATCACCTATACCATATGCAGATGGTGTCTACTGTTGCACGTATCACCTATACCATATGCAGATGGTGTCTACTGTTGCACATATCACCTATACCATATGCAGATGGTGTCTACTGTTGCACATATCACCTATACCATATGCAGATGGTGTCTACTGTTGCACATATCACCTATACCATATGCAGATGGTGTCTACTGTTGCACATATCACCTATACCATATGCAGATGGTGTCTACTGTTGCACATATCACCTATACCATATGCAGATGGTGTCTACTGTTGCACATATCACCTATACCATATGCAGATGGTGTCTACTGTTGCACATATCACCTATACCATATGCAGATGGTGTCTACTGTTGCACATATCACCTATACCATATGCAGATGGTGTCTACTGTTGCACATATCACCTATACCATATGCAGATGGTGTCTACTGTTGCACATATCACCTATACCATATGCAGATGGTGTCTACTGTTGCACATATCACCTATACCATATGCAGATGGTGTCTACTGTTGCACATATCACCTATACCATATGCAGATGGTGTCTACTGTTGCACATATCACCTATACCATATGCAGATGGTGTCTACTGTTGCACATATCACCTATACCATATGCAGATGGTGTCTACTGTTGCACATATCACCTATACCATATGCAGATGGTGTCTACTGTTGCACATATCACCTATACCATATGCAGATGGTGTCTACTGTTGCACATATCACCTATACCATATGCAGATGGTGTCTACTGTTGCACATATCACCTATACCGTATGCAGATGGTGTCTACTGTTGCACATATCACCTATACCATATGCAGATGGTGTCTACTGTTGCATGTATCACCTATACCATATGCAGATGGTGTCTACTATTGCACATATCACCTATACCTTATGCAGATGGTGTCTACTGTTGCACGTATCACCTATACTATACTGTTGCATGTATCACCTATACCATATGCAGATGGTGTCTACTGTTGCACGTATCACCTATACTGTATGCAGATGGTGTCTACTGCTGCACGTATCACCTATACCATATGCCGATGGTGTCTACTGTTGCACGTATCACCTATACCATATGCCGATGGTGTCTACTGTTGCACGTATAACATATACCGTATGCAGACGGTATCTACTATTGCAGGACCATTGTACAAAGATAAGGTTTTCATTGCTTGCTTCACCTTTCCTTTTTTTCTTTCTCTGTTCTTGTATTTGGATAATTTGGATTGATTTGAAGATCTCTGTCTTTTTCGCCTCTCATTTCTAATATGCTGTTAAGCCTACCCAGGTAATATATCACTATAGTTGTTATGCCTTTTTAGTTCTCAATTTTTCATATTTTAAATTTTATTTGTGTGTTCTGTCTGCATGTAGATAAGTGCACCCATGTCACCCAATGCCAGCAGAGGCCAGGAGAAGGTGTCAGATCCCCTGAGACTGGAGTTATGGGTGGGTGTCAGCCACCATGTGGGTGCTGGGAACCAAACCCAGGTCCTCTGCAAGAGCAGCCAGTGTTCTTACACTGAGCCATCTCTCCAGATCTTCATCGTTTTAAATTAACCCCTTCCCTTAAGCCAGCAAATTGGCTTCATGGGTAAAGGGACTTCCTGCAGAGCCCGAGGACCTGGAGCTAGAGCTGGTCACTTGGGATCAGGTGGTAGAAGGAGAGAACTGTCTCCAGTGAGCTGTCCTCTGGCCACCACACACATGTCCTCTGACTGCCACATACATGTCCTCTGACCACCACACACATGCCCCCCCCAGCCACATGCACAAATACAATTTAATTTTTTAAAAAAATGTTTGCTCTTGAGATTTCCTCATTCACCCAACAGAATATCTTCTCATTTAATTTCTTTCTTTATTTTATTTTATTTTATTTATTTATTTATTTATTTCCAGGTGGAATAACAGAATATGATAGGGTTCCAAATTGTAAACAGTGTTGCTGAAGGTGGCTAACCAAGTGGCTTGAAAAAGCACACAGAATGTAAGAAGAAATGGCATGAATATCTGAAATCCTGGGAATCACCAAAGCTCAACCAGGAAGAGATCGACACTTAACAAACCATAAATACTATGAAGAAATGGAGAGATCTAAAAAATAAGAATGACTCAGAAAAGCAAAAAGCAAAGCCAGCAGGCCACAAGATTGTATTTCACAGTAGAATTCTTATAAATTTAAAAAAATATTAACAAAAAAATAAAAACCAATAAATAAGTAAAAGATAGAAACAGAGGGAATTCCTCCCAAATAAAACCGTCTACTATGACAGCAAACATACACTCGAACACCAAAACCAGGCAAAGCAACAACAAAAAGGGGGAGAACTATAGAACCAAAACCATCTCACTAATGAACACAGATGCCAAAAGCTAAACAGGAATAACTAGAGCAAATCGCATACAGACCCACATCAAGAAAGATCATGCCAGTCATGGACCAAGTTGGATTCATACCAGACTTAGCCGGGATGGTTCAACATTTGAAAATCAATAAAATCATCAACATGTAAATGGGACTGAACAGACAAACAACCACACGATCATCTCATTGAGGGGGAAAAGCTCTGGACAAAATCCATCATCCCTTTCATGCTTAACGTCCTCAGAGGGAATTGGATTGGAGGGATCATCTCCTCAAGTGTAATCAAGCCATATACAGGAAACCCCCCACAGCCAATATACATACCTAAATGGGAGAAATATGACAGAAACATTCCCTTTAAGTTAGGAACATGGTAAGGCTGCAACCACTGTCACCAACTCCTCTTGCAATATAGTGCTTGAAACACTTGCTAGGGCATGAAAAGGATAAATGATCTAAATTGGAAAAGAGGAAGTCACGCTATCCTTATTTGCTGATGATATTTTGTTTCCTAAGAATGCTAAAAACCACAACAGAAAAACTCCTAAGAAAAAAATGATTAAGAGTTTCATTAACGTAGCAGGATAACAAAATTAACCTAGAAAAAATCGTGCCTTTTTATACACCAACAACACAACAACTGAAAGAATTACAAGGAGACCTTCCCACTAAAGTCAAAAGAACGACTAAAGCCTAAAAAACACATAAAATACCTAGGAGCAAACACTAACCAAAGACACCAAAGATCATCTACAACACCAAAATTTTAAGCCCTTGAAGAAGGAAATTGAAGAAGACATCAGAACATGGAAAACCTCCCATGCTCATGGAGTTGGGAAAATTATATAGTAAAAATTCTATTACCCTAACTCCTTGTACAGATTTAATGCAACCCCAATTAAAATCCCCAAGAGTTTTCTTCATAGACTTGGGTGAAAAAAATCCTTCATGTTCATTTGGAAAAACAACAGACCCGGAATAAGCCAAAGCAAACCCTGAGCAAAAAGCACAATCACAGGGGGGGGATTTCATACAGACTTCAAACTAAATATATTACAGGCTATAGTCCTAAAAACAGCTTGGTACTGGCCACAAAAACAGACCTGGTGACCAATAGAACAAAACTGGAAATCCAAACTTGATGAGCCAGTCAATGTACAAAGCACCTCATATTTGAAGAACAAGGGGCCAAAAAAACACAATGGAGGAAAGACAAGATCTTCAGCAAGTGGTATGGCAAAACTGGATCACCACCTTGTAGAAGAATGAACTTTACCCCCCGTACCTCCTCACCCTGAATAAAAGTCAACTCCAATGGATCAAATACCTCAAACCTTGAAACCCAAAACCCTGAGGGGCTAAGCTGCAAAGTTGGCAAGCAACATTACATACATAGTGGTAGAAAGAACTTTCTAATCAGAAGACAGCAGCTGCACAGGAAAAAATACAAGGTCGATCAAAAATTGATCAATGGGACCAATAACTAAAAGCGTCTGTACTCAAAAGAAAAGAAAAAAGGAAAAAAAAAAAGAGGGAAAAAAAAAAAAAAAAAAAAAAAAAAAAGTGAATCCCAGGGCTGGAAAGATGAAAATGAAAGCGAGAGATGGCAAAAGCAGCAGGTGAGACAACTAGGTTGCTCTTGCAGAAAGGACCAAATGAAACAAAAATGGGTCAAGGGCCCGCACCCACAATGGCTAACAAGCCGCCCCACCACATAGTGGAGCCAATGGCAACACGGGGGAAAATGGCCCTGAGAAAAAAAAGCACAGGGGAACTATCAACATCTGGTGAAAAGACACAACCACCGGAAGAGTCTGCCTAAAAAAAACAGCGTGACATGCAGGAAAAGACCTGCTGCAAACCCCAGGTTTCATCTGTGCTAACACTAAGCAAAGTGCTTCCAGGATTTCACCTCGTACAACTACTGGTCCCTTAGTACTCACAGCTGATTTTTTAGCCCCCGCTGAAAAAAATGAATTTTAACTACTTTTTTCCAGTAAAGCAAAAGGTTTTCCCAACTTCAGTGGTAGCTGGTATGTATTATTTATTTTCTTTATATTTATTTAATATAATTAAGAATATTCATATTGTTATTAAACTTTTTCATACATGTCCAAAATAAACCAATTTAGACTCATTCCTTGTCCATGCCCAAAACCAAACACCCAACCTAAAGTTCATGTATTTCTAAACCATACATGTCTTGCAGCGTTTTCTGAGTCTTTCTAATGTTCTTTCAGAGCTTAATCATAGGCCAAGCTGATCAGAAACCATAGATTCTCAACTCAAAAATGTACAAATGGCCCTAATTTTTGAGTCCCATTGGCCATCAAGAGTCCCTCTGAAAATTAACAAAACAGGTCTTCCATCAATCAAATTACTTCCAAGCCTCCCATAGAACCAGCCCCTAACCTGAGCATCCAATGGCTGTTTAGTTGAAAGCTCCAAAAGTTGCAAAATCCATTCCCAAAACGCACGGCGATTGGCCACAGCACTAGCGCTATGTTCCTGGTTCCAAGGTCGGTACATAGTTTACCTTCTATGCTGTGATAAAACACTCAAACAAAAATAACTTGGGAAGGGGGGAAGAGGGGGCGTCTTCATTACACTTCAAAGTGACAGTTTCATTTTGAAGGCAGTCCAAGGGCAGGAACCGTGGAGGAAGCAGGAACCTGAACAACAAGGAACACAGAGAGAATGCCACTCTGGCCTCTTCTCAAGCGGCGGCTCATATAGCCATGACAAACCCACCCGGGGTGGCAAATATCCACAGTGGGCTGGCTCTCCCACATCAACCAGCCATCAAGAAAATGCCCCACAGAACAGTGGCCCCAGGCCAATAGGATAGAGGAAATTCCCCAATTTTGGTTCCCTCTTCCCAGTGTGTCAAGTTAACAACTGAAACTATGACAGATGTTGTGGACAGGCATGAGGTTGGGTACTGTAAATGTGATTTCTATTTAAAAGAAAACTATTAAAAAAAGAAAAAAAAAAAAAAAAAAAAAAAAAAAAAAAAAAAAAAAAAAAAAAAAAAAAAAAAAAAAAAAAAAAAAAAAAAAAAAAAAGGAAAACAAAAAAAAGAAAAAAAACCCTTCATCCTAGTCACTGCAAGCTGCTGAACCCAAAAGTGAAGAGGAGAACTTAGAAAGCAAGTCACACGCACCAGAGATGAGTTAAGGATGTGCACCACAGACTTCTCAGCAGAGAAAATGGGAGAAAAACCCCAGCACATCAAAGTACTGAGAGTTCTGGGAGGAAAACATTCTGTCAGCCTGTGAGTCATATAACAGAACAAGAACTGCTTAACACATGGAAGCCAACACTCACAGCAGAATCGCAGTATGCAACAAAAAGAACTCTAAAAAGGAATGTTCTTCAAGCCGGGCTTTGTTGGTAATGCATGCCTTTATTCCTAGCACTTGGAGAGCAGTAGGCAGGCGGATTATTTGTGAGTTCAAAGGCCAGCCTATCTACAGAGTGAGTTCCAGGAGACAGCTTGGAGCTACAGGGATGACCCGGTCTCAAAAAAAGACAAAAAAAAAAAAAAAAAAAAAAAAAAAAAAAGATGTTCTTCAAAGTGGAACAGCTCAGAGCGGAAGAAATGCAAAGTCAAAATAACCAGAAAGAGACCAAGAAAGCTTTCTGAGGTCAAAGAACTGACCTTTACCAGAAAGATGGCTTCCCATATAAGCTAAAGGAAGGGTAAGATAGGGTTTATAATGCATGGTGAACAATCCATGAGAACAAGTGATAAGCACGATGAGTGGGCCTGTGGCAGACGTGTGAGGTAGGAGAGAAAGAAGGGTTATCAGGTCCAAGTGAGAGGGGGAGTGGAACTGTAAAAGTTGCGGATGTGAGGAATTTGTATGGAGAAGAAGGCAGACAGACTTTGGTAAGCAAAGGGTGCATACTGTTATACCTGGGAAAACCACTGAAAATTGAAAATATGGTCAAGAGCCAGATAGAAGACATACAATGGAATATTGTAAAGTGCCTGATCATCCCAAAAGAATGCCAGATGAAGAAATAGGCAAACCAAAAGCCAGAGTGCAAATAAAAAGACTTAAACACAATCCTATCAACGATTACATTAAACATAAACTGACTAAATCCCTGTCTATTGCTGTGAAAATAAAAACAACCGTACCAGCTTGGGGAGGAAAGGATATAATTTGAAGCTTACAACCTCAATTCCAGCATCAATAAGTCAAAAGCAAAAATACATGAACTCAGGGCAGTAACCTGAAGGCAGGATGCTNCTCCCAAATTGCTTTTCATTTATTTATTTTTTTTATGTGATCAGTTGTCTGTCTGCATGTAGTGTTGGTGTCGCCACATTGGCAACACAGGAGGGGGTCTAGACATAGTGGGCTTCTGTATCAAAAAAGAACCACGGGCGGGTGGGTTGTGTGTGTTGGCTAATGCATTTTCCTAGCACTTCAGGAAGCAGAGGCAGGCAGATTTTGTGAGTTCAAGGCCAGCCTGATCTACAGAGTGAGTTCCAGGACAGCTGGGCTACAGGGAGACCCTGTCTCAAAAAAAAGACAAAAAAAAAAAAAAAAGCACCAGAAGAGGGCTGGAGCAGATGGCTCAGTGGTTAGAGCACTGGCTGGTCTTTGCACAAGACCGGGTTTCAGATTCCCAGCACCCACATGGTGGCTTTAAACACAGTCTTACTCTCAGTTAAGGGATCGTCACCTTTTTCTGTCCTCCCATGGGCATTGCATGAAAAGCTACACTACAAATGTAACAATACACTCATACACATTAAATATATAAATAAAATATTTGAACTAGAACCATAAAGAAAAATATAAAACTACAGGGACAATTAAGCAGTGGGTTTGTTGACACATGCCTTTAATCCAAAGCCTGGGAGGGCAGAGGAGAGGCAGAAGGCACGGTGTTATCTCTGTGACGTTCAAGTCCGCCTGGTATACAGAGTGAGTTCCAGGCAGGCTGAGGATACAGGGAGATCCTGTCTCAAAAAGCCCAAATACAGAAATTTGGGATCCCAGGACCTCTGAATGTTTTGAGTTTTGTTTTATTTGTATACATTAAAGTTTGATCTGTACTGTAAAGTTTTGTCCGGACAAATGCTAACATTTTTATATGTGTGTGTGTGTGTCCAAGTGTGTGGGTGACCATGCAAATATGCATGTGCATTTGTAGAGATCAGAGGTCAAAGCTGGGTGTCATGCTCTCCACTTTGTTTTTTGAGGCAGGATCTATCACTGAACCTGGATCTTCCCAGGTTGGCTCGGCCAGCTAGCCAGTGAGCTACAGAGCTCTTCCTGTCTCTGACTTCCCAGGAACGGGATTACAGGTGTGCACTACCACCCTGGGTTTTTACCATGGGTGCTGGGGATATGAACTCAGGTCCCTGTGCTATCACGGTGTTCTGATTAGCTTTCAAAACCAATTTGGGGCAGAAAGGGAAGTGAGGACAGGAAGCAGGAGGCTGGAGCTGAAGCACAGACCACAGACCACTGCTTATTAGCTTGCTCTCTGGACTGTGTCAGCTAATTTGTTATACAACCAGGGATGACACCACCCACAGTGAGCTGGGCCCTTGTGCATAATCAGCAATCAAAAAGATGTCCCACTGATGTGACCACAGGCCAGTCCAATGGAGGAAATTCCTTGTTTGGGGATCCCTCCACCCAGGTATGTCAAGCTGACTGCTGAAACTCTCCAGCACACAGCAAGCCCTTTACTCACTCAACTGTCTCCCTAGCACCCACGATAGTGTCTATCAATCATTACAATAGCATAGGACCCTCTAGTCTTCACCTCTTCAGTCTCTCTGCACCCCACTCCTTGGAAATGGCTGATGGGTTTTGGACTCTGTCGCTCTCCTCTCCACAGTGGTGACATGTGTCGCTCTCCTCTCCACAGTGGTGATATGTGACTGGAAGCTCAGCTTCCTGCTCCAGCAGTCATGTGCACTCCAGAAGTGCCCTTGCCTCTTCCTCTCCTGACAGCTCATTTCTCTCCATTGCTGAATGATGCCTATTCAAAGGATAAGTTACAGTTTATCCATCCACCTACTGCTGCCAGTGTCTGACAACCGTGAACAATAGCTATAAATAGCTGTGTACAGATTTTCATATGGGCATGAGCTTTCAAGTCTGTTGGGAAGATACCTGAGACGAGTCGCTGAACTGGTTTAAAGAAACTGCCAGACTGCCTCTGAGGGTGGCTGAGCTGGTTTGCATTCATTCCCTCCAGCCGTGAACCCAGACTTTCTTTGCTCCACTTCCTTGCCAGAGCCAGCCACTGTGTGAAAACTCACCACAAGTTCAAATCAGACTGATTTTCCTCTACATTTTCTTCAAGAAGTTCTAAATTTTTCTATTTCCCATTTGGGTCTGTGATCTGCTCTGAGCCAATTGCCACATAAGGTCTCAGACCTGTGACACAGTCTTGCTTTTGCTTTTCTTTTCTGCACCTGCACATATCTCCTATACCGTATGCAGATGGTGTCTACTGTTACACGTATCACCTATACCATATGCAGATGGTGTCTACTATTGCACATATCACCTATACCGTATGCAGATGGTGTCTACTGTTGCACATATCACCTATACCATATGCAGATGGTGTCTACTGTTGCACATATCACCTATACCATATGCAGATGGTGTCTACTGTTGCACGTATCACCT